>CM076569.1:444874929-445276472 GCA_034641835.2 Pinus albicaulis
CACAGAATCAGCAGAAGTTGTATGCTGATAAGGGTCGGGTGGAGAGACACTTCGAGGTAGGGGACCTAGTCTACCTACGGTTACAGCCATACCGACAGTCTTCGCTCAAACAGAAGGGGGCAGAGAAGCTAAAGCCTCGTTTTTATGGACCATACAGGGTGATACGCAGGATCGGGCAGGTTGCATATGAGTTGGAACTGCCCCAAGGCAGCCGGATTCATAACATCTTCCATGTATCATGCCTGAAGAAGGCATTGGGTCAGCATGTGACAGTCACTGGGGAGCTACCGCCTACGGACGATGAGGGGCACTTGGTGCTACAGCCGGAGGCCATTATTGACACCAGGGAGAGACAGCTGCGTAGCAGGAAGATCAGAGAGTTCTTGGTGAGATGGAAGAATTTGCCGGATGAGGATGCCACTTGGGAGGATGAGAGGATCTTACAGCACCCATCCCTTCAATTGCTTGAGGACAAGCAACGTTTTGCCGGGGGAGACTGTAATATTCCCAATTAGCTTTGCTAATTGGAATATTTCATTTTTGCTTTATTTTGCCGCTTTAGCTAGAAATAATAAATAAAGTGAGAAATAAGAGGGGTCACCTCACTTTAGTCACCTCACTTTATTAATAAAGTGTTCTTTTCCTAGTTGATTGACGTTATAACTTAGAGAGGGGGCCTTGGGGGTCCACATGAGTATGATGGGGAGGCATCAGGCTGACCCAAGGTTAACTGCGCAGGTCAAAGGAGAGTAAGGATGCAGTTAAGTTTTGGAGGGAGTTTGGCATTATAAAAGGAGGGGTTCTCACCTCATTTGGACATGCATTATTCTATATTGATATTGAGAGCTAGACTTCTGTCTGCTTCAGCACGCCGGTTGTTTAGTCGGTCTGCAGCACTGTTTAGTGCAACCGAGTGTCTCCGGTCGGAGATCTCACCCTTAGCCTCGGGGGACTTCGAGTGCCTGCCCTGGTAAGGTTATTTCTGGTTTCACCCTTAGCTTCGGGGGACTTCGAGTGCCCGCCCTAGTAAGGTTATTTTCTGAGTAACACCCTTCAGTTTCAGTGGGAATTGGTAGCAATTTCAGGTGGAGATTTGGAGAGGAAGAAGCCCTCTTGTGGCTGCGCAGATCTGAGAAGGAGGGACGTTGTTCCAGGAGGAGGAAGGACGCAGATCAGCCTTGGAGAGTGAGGACGCTGTTCCAGGAAGGACGCAGTCCAGATCTGAGCAGGGAAAACGCTGTTCCAGGAGGAGGAAGGACGCAGATCAGTCTTGGAGTGAGGACGCTGTTCCATCAGGAAGAGGAGGACGCAGATCTGAAGGCACATTGATAGATCCAGCCTTGGAGATTGTAGATCTGAGCAGATATTTGCAGATCTGGTTCTGTAGGTGGCAGATCTGGAGAGATAGCATTAGATCCAGCTTGGGAGATTGCAGATCTGAGGAGATATTGGCAGATCCAGTCTAGATCTGAAGAGATAACATCAGATCCAGCCTTGGAGGTTGCAGATCTGAAGAGATATTGCCAGATCTAGCATAGATCTAAGGAGAGGGCAGTAGATCTGATATAGGAGGACGCAGATCTGGAAGGACAGGACACAGATCTGGATTGCAGGCTTCAGATCCAGCAGATCTGAGCATATAGGACGCTGATCCATCTGGGAGGACGCTGATCTAGTGAGTAGGGTCATGTGAGCAGGGCTTAACAGCGTTTTTGGCCTTGAGGAGCTGAGCTTTTCATCTGGAGGGTTTGGTGACCAGCACCACATCTGCTTCAGCGCTGTCACTAGCAGAAACAGCGTTTTCATTGGTGAGGGTTTGGAGTATTGATATCAGCTATCTTTTGGTCTTCAGCTCATAGTTCCAGTGCAGTCCAGCTTCAGTCTTCAGAGCAGTCTTCAGCCAGCTAGGACGCTGTCCTTGTTGCAGCCATTATTTTTCTGAGAGGACCTCCACTTGCCTAGGGCAAGGATAGGTGCATTTATTCTGATTTTCTTGTACTCCTCTCTATGTACTTTCAGATTAATAAAATGGCTCAGTTTTCTGGCATTCTATGGGTATTTGTTCCATGATCTGGTTCAGCATTGTATTTTCTATATCTGTCTGGCATATTTCTGTGCATTATTGGTTATTTCCCCATTGGGGATATTACAATGGGAGTTATTTTCAGAGCTTGTAGAGAGGGCATTTGATATTGAGATTGTACTAGGAGATGACCGCACTGTGAGAGTTGTTGGTGTGGGGACTGTGACCTTTGAGAGGGAATCTTTTCCTGCTTTGAAGGTCATGGATGTTTTTTATGTTCCAGGGATGACTAAGAACTTGATTTCAGTGTCTACAATGGAGAAAGGGTTTGACGTCACTTTCTCAGGAGGGCAGGTATTGATGCTTCCCAGGGGAGCTTCTATCACTTTGGCCAAAGTGATTGGAGTCTGCTCTGGGAAACTATGCAAGTTCAGTTTTCAGTCGGCAGGACCATTGGTGAGTAGCACATCTAGTAGCACTCACACTAGTACCACCAACAGTAGAGACTTGTGCAAGTTATGGCACCGGAGGATGGCACATATGCATCATGGAGCTTTGAGAGTTCTGAGGGAGATCACTACCAGAGTTCCTAATTTTAGTGTCGAGCATTATGAGGTCTGCAGAGGGTGTGCTTTGGGAAAGTACACCAAGTTACCATTCCCAGCAAGCGACAGCAGATCTACAAGTATACTAGACTTGATTCATACTGATGTTAGCGGTCGTATGTCTCATGTGTCTTTGGGTGATTATGAGTATTATGTTATATTCATTGATGACTACTCTAGGAGTACTTGGATATATTTCCTAAAGACCAAGGGTGAGGTCTTCAGATGCTTTAAAGAGTTCAAAGCTCTTCTGGAAAAGCAGACAGGTAGGAAGATTCGGGTCTTGAGGTTAGACAATGGTGGTGAGTACACCAATGGTGGGTTTTCTAACTTCTGTGCACACGAGGACATTAGGAGAGAGTTCACAGTTCCTTACAACCCCCAGTAGAATGGGGTGTCTAAAAGGAAGAACAGAGCTATTGTTGGGGCTGCTAGAGCGATGATTCATGATTAGGGGTTGCTTTTGTTTTTGTGGGTTGAGCCCTGCAATACTGTTGTTTATCTTCAGAACAAGAATCCTCACAGAGGATTGGGGAATATGACTCTGGTGGATGCTTTCACTAGAGAGAAGCCTCCTTTGGGACATCTTCGTCTCTTTGGATGTCTCACATATTCTTATATTGCCAAGGAGCAGAGAACGAAGTTGGAAACCATGGCAAAAAAGGGTATCTTTATGGGTTGCAGCGAGACTTCGAAGGCCTATCGGATCTTCATTCCTTCTAAATGGAGAGTGGTGATTAGGAGGGATGCGAAGTTCGAGGAGGAGAGGGCCTATCGGAGATCACAGGAGTATGATGAGAGAGAGTCATAGACTTCTCCTCAGCAGGGAGGTCAGGTACAGGGAGCAGGACCTCTGGGTTCTGGATCGACTAGTGCAAGAGGTACTTCAATGTCAGTGACATATCGGGCATTAGTGGCGAGTTCACCAAGCACTTCTTTAGGGAGTCCATAGGTACAAATTTCACATGGCACTTCAGCTGAAACAGGCACAGGTGCCGGTACAGGTGCTGGTACAGGAACACCAAGGTCAGTTAGCAGACCTTCAGGTTCACTACACTAGGGGGCAGAGGATGAGGTTCCATGTGGGGAAGCTTCTTCAGGGAAGAGGAGGCCCAAGTGGCTTCAAGACACCTTGAAGGAAGCAAAGTTCATTGGTCCTTCGAAGAGGGCGAACTAGGAGAGTGTGCCACCTGAGCGTTTTTGCAGTTATGTAGCCAAGGCTACCAGCATTATTGTCTCTGAGCCTACTAGCTATGATAAGGCTGCTAGCCAGGAGGTATGGAGAGAGGCTATGGTGGAGGAGTATGCCTCTATCATTAAGAACAATGTTTGGGAGGTGGTGCCTAGGCCTAAGGGCAAGTCAGTTATCACTTCCAGGTGGCTTTATAAGATCAAGCATGTTGTGGATGGCAGCATTGAGAAGTTCAAGGCGAGGTTTGTGGCTAGAGGATTCTCACAGATAGAGGGAGTTGACTATGATGAGACCTTTGCTCCCGTAGCTCAGTACACTTCTATCTGGTCCCTTATTTTAAAGGGGTATCTTGTAGGATACAGCGAGAATGCAAAGGCTTATTACATCTATGTTCTGGAGAGCAGGAAAGTGGTGGTGCTGAAGGGATGTGAAGTTTATGGAGGAGAAAGCCTTCAGAAGATCATGAGAGCTGCCTTCTGCTACGCAGTTAGAGGAAGAGCCTCTAGTCCAGCCCCAAAAACCAGCAACAGAAAATTCAGTTGCCTCTCCAAGGCATAGTGATCCAAAGGATGTG
This sequence comes from Pinus albicaulis, assembly GCA_034641835.2. Taxonomy (NCBI): domain Eukaryota; kingdom Viridiplantae; phylum Streptophyta; class Pinopsida; order Pinales; family Pinaceae; genus Pinus; species Pinus albicaulis. Next base: position 444,879,324 of record CM076569.1, read on the forward strand.
TCTCTCGAGGAATTGCAAGAAGGAGAGTCGGTAAATCCACCCACCACCAGTGGAAGAACGAGCAAGGAACATCAACAGATTCTGAAGGATGCAAAGGACTTTGTCGAAATCCCCCGAAATGAGAAGAGACAATGTAAGCAGCCTTAAAGGTATCAAGCCTTGGTTGCTCAAATCGGCGAACCTTCCATTTTTTGGGAAGCAGCTCAGCACCAAGTGTGGGTTGATGCAATGATGGAAGAGTACAGTTCCATCATGACAAATGATGTCTAGAAAGTAGTACCCAGACATTAGAAGAGATCAGTTGTAGGATCCACGTGGCTCTACAAGATCAAGTATGCTGCAGACGGTAGCATCGAGAAATTTAAAGCCAAGTTTGTGGCTAAGGGGTATGCTCAGAAGGAAGGAATAGACTATGAAGAAACCTTCACCCCAGTAGCCAGATACACATCTATCAGGTCCATGATATCCCCTGTTGCGCAAATGGGATGGGAAATTCACCAGAAGGACATCAAGACGGCATTCTTGAACGGTGTGATAGAAAAAGAAGTGTATATAGAACAATCGAAGGGCTTTGAGACAAATGATCAGAAAACGCATGCATGCAGATTGAAGAAAGCATTAAATGGACTGAAGAAATCTCCTAGAGCCTAGTATGGTTGGATTGACGGCTACCTACAGAAGATGGGATTCGTCAAGAGTGATGCAGATCCCAATCTCTACTACCTAAGAGTAGGGAGTGAGCCTTTGATACTGGTGTTCTATGTGGATGATTTGTTCTTGACAAGATCATCAAGGCTCATCAAAAATTGCAAGAAGAATTTGGCTGAAGAATTTGACATGAAGGATTTAGGACAGATGCACTATTTTCTGGGGTTGGAAGTTTGGCAGCAGAATGGGGAGATATTTCTTGGTCAAGGAAGATACACTACAGAGATTCTGAAGAGATTTCAGATGGAGGATTGTAGGCCCATGACCACTCCAATGATCACCAACTGGAGAAAAATCGACACGTCCAAAGATGATGAAGTTGATCCTACGTTGTACAAGCAGCTCATAGGGTCATTGATGTATCTGGTAAATACAAGTCCAGACATTTGTTATGCAATTAATATCCTCAGTCAGTTCATGGTGGAACCGAAGAGGGCACATTGAGTAGCAGCCAAGCATGTTCTCAGGTACCTTCGAGGGACAGTCGAGCTTGGATTGAAGTACACCCGTAACAATGATGTCAAGTTGAGTGGTTTCGCTGATGCAGATTGGGATGGAAGTTTAGTTGATCGGAAGAGTACGAGTGGGTATTGTTTCAGTCTAGGATCAGGAATGACTTCCTAGTGCAGTAGGAAATAGAAGTCCGTGGCACTGAGTTCAACAGGGTTAGAGTATATGGCAGCCAACACAGCTTTGTGCGAAGCCATATGGCTTAGGAAACTGCTAGTGAATCTACTCAAGGAGAAAATGGAAGCGACCAACATCTTATGTGATAATCAGAGTAGCATAAAGCTCTCTGAGAATCCTGTGTTTCATGATAGGACGAAATATATTGACATTCGGTGTCACTTCATCAGGGACTGTGTACCAATGTGGAAAAAATCGAAGTAGGATTAATTCGGTAAGGGTCAAAAAGTTGAAAAACTCGATATAGTCAGGAGTTTTTTGAAAAAGCCAGCAAAAAGTTGGCAAAATTAAAATAAATACAAAATTATTCAATTTTTTTTAAGTTTCTTAGCATCTAAAGTATCCACAACATCAAATAAATGCATTTCCACATAAACATGAAAAGAAAGCTAATATATAATATGTATATGAAGTCTAGTGCTTCATCACATATCAAAATAGTGAATCAAGTCCTGAATCTGGAGTCCTGTCTTAGTCTCAACTCTCAAGAGTCAAAATATCAACAAAAAATATAATAAATGTATATCATGAGTCATCTCCATGTCATAAAGTAATCAGTCACTGAGATACCCTGCCCCTTTTACGGCAATAGGGAATGGCTTTGCCTTTTCCTCTAGAGGAAGAAGACCCTGCCCCTAGGGATACAAATAGACTCAGTCGTCCTCTAGAAGCAAATAAAAGAGGTGGCCTCTATCCTATGTCGTTGCTGCTACCCATCCTAAATGGTGTCATCTCCACCTCCACATCCTCCTCCTGCTTTGCCTCCTGACCCTGCTCCTCCTCCTCTACCTCTGGCTCCTCATCCCCTACAACTGCTACCTCCTTTGGCGCTACAGCCTCTGGATCAACCAATCAGGGATTGAGTCCATGGCCAGCCTCTCAATCTCGAACCTCCATGCAGCAGTGGACAAATCTCCAAATCCACACCACAAATCTTGGACAATGGCAAAGCTCAAGCCTTAATCACCTCCTCTCTCTCCATAGCCCTCAAACGCAACAAACAGATTGAAAAATGAGAGAAAAATCGAGTTTCGGCCTCTTAACTGCGCATTTGAGAGACAAACGACTTTTTCAATCGAATCGGGATAAAGTAAGGACTTTTAAGATAAAATCGCGACTTTTTCAAGGCTGAAAAAGTCGGAAAAAATTCGGTCGATATAATCGGCTCAGTGAAAAATTCAGGATTTTTTGAAAAAGTCGAGACTTTTTGCCGACTTTTTCCACACTGTTGTGTACAACATGGAGCTGCTCAGTTGCAGTACACTCCAACAGGAGAACAGGTGGCAGACATCCTCACAAAGGCTCTAGGAAAGACAAAGTTTGTCTACTTCAGAGAGAAGATGGGGATGATGAAGAATCCCTTCCAGTAGCAAGAATGGAGAATTTAGTATTCAGAGGGAGTTGTAGTACAGAGGCAGCAAGTGACAATGGCAGTGTCAAAGGCAGCAATACAGGAGGCAGCAGCGCAGCAGATGGGGGGAGCAGAATCCTGAGATCAGCAGCGCAGAGGGTGCTTCAAAATCAGAGTAGCATGCAACAGGCATATTGTTGGAGCACATTCCTCGCTAAGAGGGAGTGTTGATTTTTGTAGCATCCGGAAGTGTTCCAAGTCTGAAACTTTGCAGGGAGGTTTGGATAGCAGCATTCCAAATAAACCATAAACAGTTTGTGGAAATTCCACTCAGTTCAAGACTTATTAAAATAATTAATTATTTTAATGAAGACCCTAAGTCTAAACTTACGGAAATGAAATAATTAAACAGTATTAATAAGTCAGAATGTGAATCTTCTAGAAAACATGGATCAAGTCAAGTTTTAATCTTAGCCATTGATTAATCTTTTAATCTGGGCCGTTGGTTCTCCAACAGGAAGATTATAAAAGAGGCCTTGAGGGTCACTTGGAAAATAAGCCGGGCATACACTCAGTACCCAAAGGAGATCCATTCTGATGTAAAAGTCGATCTCAGTGGGAGAGTTGCAGGGCAAGAAGTTTCAGAAGCAGAAGGAGGAGGTCAGGGGTGATCGAGATCAAGGTCGGAGGGTAGCAGTGGGTCACTGGAGGCAGCTTGAGGTTGCAGCGCAGAGACCCCATGCAGTCTCCACACAGACTCATGCAGTCTAGCACTGGGATGGCGCAGTGAATCACGCAGAGAGACGCAGGGGCATGTAGGGGTTGTTCTGGGTGTCAGAGAATTGTCCGAGTAAGCCGAAAATTCAGTCTCAGGTGGTGCAGAATTTATCTACCGTATATTTTCCCTGTAAAGATATCATTTGCTGAAGAATTTATAAAACCCTCATCTGCTACACCGGTTTTCCCACATTGGGTTTTTCCAGGGACAAATGTCCAAAAATAACTATGTATATGTGATTGATTCTTGTGCTTATGTTCTCTACTGTTTATTTCATTGCATATATAATTGTGAATGTTGCAGTAGTATTTATTTCGATATTTGTCAGAAGATTTATGAATAATAACTTATTGAAATAATAAGTAGGAGAAATAAATCTATCACTGCAACTATTTGTAAATTTTCACACTATACCTCCAAGAGATATTTGGGGAGACATCGAGTTCTAGACTGCAGAGTTGCGCAGAGCTGGGTAGATAAAGGAGCAGCAATTGCAGTTTACTCCTCACATGGATCATTACCTTTGCTACAAGGGCCCACAGTATTCAGTAGCAGGAGGATCAGTGTCAGTTGGTGCAGTCAGTCCCAGAGTGGCAGTTGCAGACCAGTTGCAATCATAAGTTGAGGATCACAGAGCAGTGTTGATAGCATTGCAAGAGGCACAGTGCAGAATTAACAACAATGCAGTTTTCCTAATGGGCAGTGCAGAGGCTAGTAGTAGTCAGAGACTCGGGAGATAGATGCAACATGTGATCATAGTTGATTCAGTATTTTGGATGCTTCTTAGTTGCAGTAGCAGTAGCAAAAATGAGAGCGAGTATTAGTTGGGTTGCAGTGCAGGTGCAAAGTTGACAGCAGTACAGGATGTACAGTGCTATGTCAGTTGCAGCATGGTGCAGCTACAGTCAGTGGCAGATGAATCAGAGTTAGCGCGTGGTTGATGGACAATGGCAAGCAGCTACACTTGTCAGACATTAGCAGCATGTATGGAGGATGATGCAAACAAAGGGTGTTGTAGCAGTGCAGCGCTAGAGAACACCTTCCTCGTTAAGAGGGAGTGTTAGTTTTTGTAACATCTAATGGTGTTCTAGTCTCAAACTTTGTGGAGAGGCTAAAACACGAGTTCTCCAAAACCCAAAAATCATTTATGGAAATTCCACCTAGAGATAGCTCAATTAAATTAATTGACAATCATTTAAATTTTTCATATGTCTAACTTAGGAAAACTGGTTAATTAATAGTAATTAATTGAGAAAGGTGAGAATTCTCTAGAAACTCACACGAATAAACTTAGAGATGATCTCAACCATTGATTAAGTTTTAATCGTGGTCGTCGAAGTGTCAACTGAAGATTATAAGAAGAGGTTTATGAGTAGTTGGAGAACACAACAAAGCAGATACTCAGTAATCTAGAAAATTTGATTTTCCAGTGCAAGTGATTCAGCAAGAGAGAGTGAGTCAAACATCGAGTAGCAGGGGGCAGAGGGACAAAATTCCGAAGGAGTTTCCAGTTCTGGAAGAGTCAGGAGAGGATGTATCATTTCTCTAAGAGGTTGCGCAAGGCTTGTGCAGAGCCTCAAAAAGGCAGTTCGATTTAGTTGAATCAGAGGTAGATTCAATTGCTAGAGGTTGGGAAATTTTCCAGAAGGTTGGGAGGATCGTTTCCAGAGCAGTACCAGGCAGAACGACTTGAGTAGCATAGTTTCCGAGCCGAGTGAGTTACAGGTTGCAAAGGGGTGATGCAAAATCCTGCGCAGGGGGCTTGGACGACTGACTTAGATTTTTCAGATTGAGCCGGGATTACTTGTGTAGGAAGGTAAATTCCCTAAGATACTTTTGCCAGTATTTCTCTCAAACGGAAACGCTAGTTTGGCATCCATTTTATTGTGCTCAAAATTTTTGTTGTTGCATAATAATAAAACCCTCATCTGCTGCACTGGTTTTACCACATTGAGTTTTTCCAAGGACAATTGTCCAAAAATAATTGTCATTTTTATGTGTGTGTGCTAGCATATTTCTCAGTTTCCAACATTTTTATGGTGAAAATTGCAGTTGTGATTTTATTTGTTGTTTGTCGTAGCAAATAAATTGCATAATTAAATTTGCAATTAGAAGAATAATCTCCATTTTTTGCAATAGTTGAAATTTTCACAAAAGTTGTAGTTCGAAGTTGGGGGCCGCAGTTGAAGCTAGAAGTTGGTTGGAGCATAATTGAACCTTGTTGATTTGGTTAACCTCTGACCTAATTGGAAGGGCTTCTTGGAGGGTTGACTTGATGCTTGGAGGAGAACTTGGTCTAGGAATTTGGTCTTATTTTTCTCATTTGAAGCAGGTTCTATAAGAAGAGAAGAAGAGAAGAGGTTTTATGGGTTTTCCCCCTGGAGGGATTTTTCCCTAGCTTGAAGCCTAATTTTTGTGCCCATTGTCTTTACTGTTTTTTCACTTGATAATTGTTTGATGAAAAGATCTAATAAAGAAACACAAGAAAATAAATAAAGTTCACAGCAATTATTAACGTTAAGGAGAACTTGACTTAATAGTTGCCCTATTGGATTCTCCAACAAGGTCGTGGACTAGGAGACCTATGGATTGGTCAGGGAGATGTATCTTGTGCATATGATTGGTTTGGCTTCATTGATTGATCCCACTGGTCAATAGGGCACTGACCTGGATGCCATTGAGTTGTGGCTTGTGGGATGTGTTGGATGTTGTGTATCCTTCCTTATGATGAGACTGATGATCTCTCCCTTAGGCTATGAGCTGGGAGACCTATGGATTGGTTGGCAAGATTGATCTTGAGTGAGAATGAAAAGTACCTCCCTAGTTAAGAGGGAGTGTTGAAAAATTGGGTAGCTATGGTCGATATTTTCATTGGCAAATAATGGAGACAATTCATATTTTCAACTTTGACCAAGTCAGCGTCAAGAAGGTCAAGTCGTCCCCACATGTGTGAAACGACACCTCAACCACATGTAAATATGACTTCGTTGGAGCTCAATTTGGCATATCAATGCACATCAATCAGATCTAAAAATTAGGGTAATTTTAAGGATTTACTATTTTTCCTATATATAGTATTGTAGGCGACTATTCTGGTTTGAAAATTCATACATATAAAATGTACGTGAATATTCAATAAAATCCATGTAATTTACTATTAAAATCGATAAATTTTTGGCAAATATCATCCATTTAATTATATATATGTAAAAAATAGGCAAATTTTTAACGAAATTAGCAAATATTTTTTTCAGAAAATGTCCAAAAAATAGCCCATTTGCAAAATTTCGCCCCTAAAATTTTCCCTACTAAAAATTGCAAAGGTTCATCCACACATGCGAAGGAGTCAAGGAGAAATTTCAGACCAACATTACCCAGCTTCTTTCTGTGAAAATTTCTAAGCATAGAAATCCTACTGCTAAATATTGATTTACTTCTCCTACTTGTTTTTATTATACACCAGTTATTTAACTGAAAATATTCAAAAAAACATCAAAGTAAACACAACTAGTAGCCTACACAAATACAGATCATTTACTGAACATCACGCACATATGACAAAGGACAGATTTTTTGGACAAATGTCCCCGGAAAAACCCACTGTGGGAAAACCGAGGCAGCAGATCTGAGGGTTTATTATTATTAAGCAACAATATTTTGAGTACATCTAGGGTGCCATAAACCAGCTCACCCAACAAAGAAAACCTCGGCTACAGAGAAAAATTTGAGTTTTACCTCACTCTTGAAAGTCCCGGTTGATCTGGATGGTCCACTAGTGAAACCCCAGCTAGCTCTACACAGTCTCTACGCTGCCACTGTGTAAGGCTGCGTGGCCCTGACTGAGGGACTACGTCACCCTTGTTCTGCGCTGATCAGCATCTCCTGCAGTCTGGTTTCAGCCCTGTCGGCTCAAAAACCCCAGTCTCCAGTTGAATTTTGGACTTTCCTTGGAGGCTCTACGTTGCCCCTGCATGAGCCCTGCGTGGGCCTATGTCACCCTCTCTAAAGACTGTGTCACACCCTCTGATGGTTGTGTTGCCTCCACTGCGTCTTTGCTGCCCTTGCTCTGCGTTGTACTCTTGGTCCTCCGACCAATCACTGCATCCGACCCTCGCTGCTTCTCTAAATCACTCAGATTTGATCTTCATTCGAGCACTGCTCCGTCAAAAGAATTCGATCTCTTAGATTCACTGTGTGTGTTTCTCCAACTGACCCCAAGCCCTTCCTTTATACTTTTCTCGTTGACACATCAACAACCATGATCCAATCTCTAATCAACCGCTAAGATTAAAAGAAGTTTGATCCACGTCACTTGGAATGTTCTCATCATATATGTAAATTATTTCACTTTAATTTTTTTAATTTCCCTAAGTTAGAATTAGGGTCCCCATTAAAAAAATTCAATTATTTGAATAACTTTACACCAGATGGAATTCCTCCAAACGCTTTCTGGGTCTTGAAGATCTCATGTGTTCTAGCCCCTCCGCAAAGTTTCAGAGCTAGAGCACATTCGATGCTACCCAAAATCTCAACACTTTCTATCTACACTTTCTATCCCAATTCTGTCAATCACATCATTCAATGTGTCATCCGTGGTTGTTGCTTCATGTGGGGGAGAGAGTGCTTCAGGAAATGATTCCACAGTTTGATTCAATATAGGAATCCCCCCTTCAAGATGTGGAATCTGATTATCAAATTCTTGGAAAGACTTTGCATATGTGTGAATCTATCGAGTCGATCAAGTTGCCGCTCAACAACCTTGTCACTCTTGGAAGATTCAAGGAATATGACATCTCTTGCTTATTACAAACTTCTTATTGGCTTCATCATAGAGACGATATCCTTTGGAGGTATTGGAGTACCCCAAGAAGATACATTTTCGACTTCTAGCACCAAATTTATTCCTTTGACCCTTGGGTATCAAGGCATAACAGGTGGACCCAAAGACCCTGAAATGCTTTACCAAAGGAATGTGGCCATGCCACATTTCAAAAGGAGTTTTGTTTCTAATTGAACTTGAAGGACACCTATTCTTTATGTAAACAGCACATAGAACTGCATCAGCCCAAAACATCAATTTTACATTCTTGAAAAATAACATGGAGCGAACCATATTTAAAATAGTTCTGTTCATTCTTTCAACTACACCATTCTGTTGGGGATTATACGGCACAATTGTTTGATGTTTGATCCCATGTTGACGAAGATAATTTTCAAATTCGTTTGAAGTGTATTCTTTTCCATTATCAGTACGTAGAGAGCCAATATGAGTTTGTGCATCATTTTCAATCCATGCATGAAAATTCTTGAATGTTTGAAAAGCATCAGACTTGTTCTTCAATAAGTAAATCCAACACATTCTAGTGTAGTCATCAATAAATGTCATCATATATTTATTTCCATTTGCAGAAGCAACAGGCATAGGGCCACATAAATCTGAATGAACAAGCTCAAGTTTTCTATGTGCTCTAGAGTGTGAATCATGAAATGGTTGTTTGCTATGCTTTCCTAGAATACAAGCATCACATTCCTTAGGTTTCCTAAGAATTGTAGGCAGTCCATTAACACCATTTTTCTTCAACAAACGAAGGCTTTCATAGTTTAAGTGTCCAAATCTAGCATGCCATAAAAGACTTGATGGGAATGTACCTTCATCATAATGTGAACTAAATGCAAAGTTTTGAGCATGAGCAGATGAACCTTTCAGCTTCAAGAGTCTCCCTTCTTCTATTCCCTCCATGACAAGTGAGTGATCTGATGCTTTTCTAACCTCTGCCTTGCCATCAAACAAGTGAATGGAGTGTTCTTGCTGGCGGATTTGGACCAGGGACAGCAAGTTTCTCCTCAACTCAGGGAGGTATAGAACCTCATGTAGAATATGATCTGGAAGACCAGGCAACTTAAGCCTGACTGTGCCAAGCCCTGATGGCTTGAGTTTGGATTTATCTGTGAAATATACTGCTCCATCAACTTTGTCAGTGAATTCTTCAAAAAAATCTTTTCTAAATGTCATGTGACATGTTGCTCTTGAATCTAGCAACCAATCATCTCTCCATGAAGTAAATGAAACATCAAACAAGTCTTCAGTTACTCCATTGTTACAATGTGCTAGAACATAATGAGCGGATTCAGGTGCTTTACCTTTGTCTTTGTCATTAGTTTTACCTTTGTCTTGATTTCTTTACTGCTCAATTTTATCCCAAGGTGTCCTGCATTTGGATGCATCGTGTCCATCTTTATTGCAACGTGTGCAATGAAGATCGGATTTGTCAGATTGTCTGCCCCCCTTTCTCTGAAGTTTCTTCTTCCTCTTCCTCTTCTGCCACCTCTTCTTTTGGATGAATATGGAGTATGACTCTTTTCTCTATGTGCACAGTATGCAGCCTCTTCAGAGGACGAAGGGACTGTCATCTTCCCGAAAGCTTTCTCTCTTTCTGCAAACTTTTTCTCAAGGGTCTCAAAGGTGATATGCTCGAGGTTTCCACTTGCTTGCAATGACTCAAGATAATGTGAGTAATTCGGATATAATGCCTTAACATATGCTATGAGAGATATGTCAATTTTTACACCAGTGCTGTCAATGTCATGCATGATAGATCTTACTTCTGAAGCTAAAGCAAGGGGATCATCATTCTTCATTTCAAGACTTAACAGCTTAATCATCAATTGAACAATTTCTAGTTCTGAATGTGAGTCATAGAGTTCTTTTAGCTTGCTCAAGGCCTCATAGGCATTTGAAAATGATGAAATAGGGCAACTTACCTCTTCATTTACGGATGTTGCAATCAAGGCATAGGCCTTGCAGTTCTTGTTTTCCCAAATGGCGAGCTCCTTGTCTGAAGTGGGCTTTGCTGGTGGATTTCCTTCTTGTCCTTCACAGATTCCTTTCCACAACTCATTAAAAATGAGAGTGTGCTTGATTTTCCGAGACCATTCAAGATAGTTCTCCTTGCCGGAGAGAACCACCCCTACAATAGATATGAGAGAATGCATTCTTCTGAAGGGAAAAAATAATTACTTTGCTGGAAAAAATTCTTTTGAGGGGGAAAAAATTTTGCTAGAAATATTCTCAATTCTGGAAATATACTCAATTCTGCAATAAAAAAATAATATTTTTTTTTTTGTTTGGAAAAAAAAAATTATGTGAGGGAGGTGATAATATGAATGGGAGCGTGAGTGGTATTATATGGAATGGTATTAAATGAGAGGCGGTGGTATTATATGGAATGGGGTTCGGTGGTATTATATATATGGAGGAGTATTAATGCGCGGTGAGGTGACAAACTAGAACAGACAGCGTTGTAATTTAAATAGGGCAGACAGCAGGGGCGTTCGAATGAGGTAGGATAGCAGTGAGGGGCGTTAGAATGAGGTAGCATAGCAGGGAATAGGCAGTAGCAGCGGGCGGGGAGGATAGCAGTGTGGGGAGGCGGAGTTTATGGAGTCGAGAGGCGTAATGCTGTAGAGAGGGGGTGGGTAGGATGCAGGAGGGGTGGGGTAGCCGAGATAGGGAGTCAGGGTCTGCAGGTAGTGGGTAGCGGAGATAGGGAGTCGGGGTCTGCGGGAGAGATAGGAGTGAGGAGGGCGAGAGATAGCAAATAGCAGGGTGGGGCTCAGATAGGGAGTCGGTTTGGTAGTCGTGAGGGATAGTCGTGAGGTGAGGGGAGTCGACGGGCGTTAGAAGATAGGGAGTCGGGTTGACTGTTGGAGCGGTGTGGAAGGGGCGAATGTGGGGGTGCTGTAGCAGCGTAGGGAAAGGGAATAGTGGAGTGTGACAGTCGTAGCAGGATATGAGAGTAGCAAATAGGAGGTAGGTTGAGTGCGTAGGGAGGAGGGAGAGATTTGTGAGTGAGAGCGATGGGGAGTAGAGAACGTATGAGGGATGGGGAGGCCGAGAGGCTGTTTAAAAATCTGGAGCTGCAGGATTCTAATCACTGCAGAAATTTTGGAGCTGCAACTTGCAGAATTGCAAGAACTGCAGAATTGCAAAATCTTCAGAAGCTGCAAACAAATGATTCAGAACTGTGCAGAAATTGCAGAGATAGATTAAAAAAAAATGCAGAATTGCAGTATATGGCATCAATCTAATGGAGCAGCAAAACTAGACATAAAACTGACTGAGCAAAAGACTGTTAGCAGGAATGAGGGAGTTACACCACAGGCAAGAATGCCAATAGTGGGACTAGCTCTGATACCAAGTCAAACCAGGAGGTAACTCCGCAAATCAGAATGTGTATTAGATGAAGAATGTGCATGTATTTATACATGGAGGTGAGGCTATTGGGATTCATCTCCCAATGACTCTTGGCCTTCCTTATTTCCTAATATTATTTAATATACAATATTGAATATCCTCACCCAACCCTTAGGATTAGGTGTCAACAGACTGTCTTAAAGGCCGAACATTTCAGGAAGACTTTGACTCTGTTTGACTACAAATTTTTCTTTGTTTTGGGCACATTGACCACAGGTCAAACCTGACTTTGACCGAATATTTCAGGAGTTCATTGACTGAGGTTTGACTGTCTTCCATAGACCGAAATTCATCCCTTCTGTTGTAGATCAGACTTTGACCAGAATTGACTCTCTCTCATCGTTGACTGGTTTTTACTGGGATAAATTGAGGTCAGATTTGTAATCTTGTTGGAATAATATTGATGTACTATTGATGAACAGAATTTCTCTCTCACAAGGAAAGATTGGTTTGGTTTTCCCCTTGTGAATTTTGCCCTCGTTGTGAGCCTAATTTCTAGTGTCTCTTGTCCCTTGTTTACTATTCATTGTGATTTCTATTGCTCTATTGATCTATTGCTCAAGACTAGCAGTTTTTCATGTATAACTAATTAATGATTGGAAGGCTAGAAGAATTTTAATTATATCATTGGAAGTAGTTATCAATTTTGAAAAATTGTATTAGTCTTGATTGCACTAGAAAATCAACACTTCTTTGTGGTTCCTAACTTTGTATTTCCTTATTGGACGATGAAATGTAGTTTCAAGGTCTTAGATATCATAAATTAATTAAGATTTTATAGGAGTTTCATTTGCACTCCCACTTTTGTATCAACTCTGATGTACTTTGTAGTCCCTTCACCTATTCATGGTCATTCATTGAACATTAATAAAATTATTTTATTATTTCTTGAATCTTCTATGCATATACATACCATGTTCATTATTGTAAATAGCTTTGTTGCGAACATTGCGATTTAATCGCGATAATTTGAAAAAATCGTGATTTTTTCAAGGCAACAATTTTATCGGCCAATGTTATCGGCAATTTTTTGAACTTGAAAAAATCACCAAAAAATCGCAATTTTTTTCAAAAGAATTGCAATTTTTTTCAAAAAAATCGCAACCCGATGGATAAAAAATGTCGAGGCAGAAAACAGTGAACTTTTAAAGGAAAATTCCTATTTTTTTTTTCTCATTGTTTTAGACAAAGGGCAAGAGTGAGAGCTAAAGAGGAGGAGAATTTATCTACAAGGGCAAGAGTGAGAGCTAAAGAGGAGGAGAATTTATCTACAAGGGCAAGAGAGTAGAAAAGTAAAGGAATTTAGCATCCCAAGCAAAAAAAAATCAAGTTTGGATCAAATTTCTTCAGTAGAACGTGGTTTTCAGGGAAGTACTAAGGGCATCAAATTTGGCCATTTTTTTGTTTTTTCTTGTTTTTCCTTGGCTTTCTACCACCCATTTATTTTCCATGATTTTTCTTTGGATTTGATTGTTTTTTTTGTTCATTTTTGTTGCATTTAGTGGAGAGGATTTATTTTGGTCAAAAATGCAAAAACTTGATTGTTAGTTTTATTTGTTTAATTTCTTCTTGTGCCCTAGTTTTTTTACATCTTTTTTGCTTGGGTTTGCATGTGTATTTTTGCCATTATTGTTACATTGAGTTAAGGGTTTTTTTTGGTCAAAAATTCAGCATGTTGTATGTAAATTTTAATTTCATTTTTTAACTTGCAATTCTTCTCGTGCCCTAGGTTCAAACTTCAAACTTCATCTTACATTAAAACTCAAGAGTACAACAAAGTTACAAACATGCCAAGGAAATTGGACCCTTTGTGGGAATTTGGTGAACCTAATGGGGGGTTTGACAGATCAAATTTGAGTCGCAAGTTATGTGGGCAACATATGACAGGGGGGAGGGGGTGGAGTGTCAAGATTGAAAGGTGACCGTAAGAGTGGTACCGGTTCTTCGCCATCAGTATCTACAACCAACCCCATAACTGCCTCATCATTTTTTGTTCCTAGAACCACACCTGGTGCACAACCATATATCTTGTCAGTTATTAAAAAAAGGGAAAAGGAGGAAGTTGACAAGTTGTTGGGCAAGTTTCTTCTTTGGAGTGATATTCCTTTCAGTGTCGCTAGGGACAATCCCTTTTACTAGCCCATGATTGATATTATTGCTATTGTTGGCCCAAGGTACAAAGCCCCTTCATATGATGACTTTAGAGGGTGCATTCTTCAAAATGAAAAGGTTGACTATACAAAGAGGTTGGAGGAGTTTAGGGAATCATGGACACACACAAGATGCACTATGATGTCAGATGGTTGAACTTACCAAAAGGGTAGAACCCTTAATAACTTCTTGGTCAGTTGTCCCAAGGGGACAATGTTTATGAAATTTTTTGATGCATCTGCACATATCAAAAATGCACAGTTATTATGTGACTTGTTGAATGTGTTCATTCAAGAGGTGGGTCCGCAACATATTGTCCAAGTCATAACGAACAATGCAGCAAATTACGTTGTTGTTGGCAAGATGCTTTGGAGAGGCATCCTAACTTATTTAGGACACCTTGTGCTGCACACTGCATTGATTTGATGTTGGAGGACATAAAGAAAATTATTTTTGTGAAGGATAATGTTGAATCATCAAAAAGCATTACAAAATTTATATATAATCATGCATTTGTGTTTCATTTGATGAGAACATTCACCAACAATAAGGAGTTGGTGTGCCCTGCCAATACACGGTTTGTTACCAGTCTCATATCTATTCAATCCCTCATGAATTATGTGGGATGTGAAGAGAATGTTTCTTTTAGAGGAGTGGCATGCTTTGTCATATAACCACAGACCAGAGGGAGAGGTCATATGCAGGTTAGTTTCATACCAAGAAAGCTTTTGGGCGAGAGTGCAGGAGGTGTGTAGCATTACTAAATCTTTGGTAAAGGTTCTTCAATTAGTTGATGGAGACAAGCCCGCAATGGGCTACTTGTATGAGGCCATGGATAGGGCCAAAGAATCCATTCGGAGCTACTATGATGATAAGGGAGATGAGGGGTTTGAGAAACAACAACTCCTATGAGAAGTGATTGATGAGTGATGGAACAACACACTACATCATCCCATTCCACATTTTCTTACTCTTGTGGTTTTTTATTTGATATTGAGGTCATGGATGGATTCTTCACTTGTGTTCAGAAGATGGTGCCATCTCCAACAAAATGTGCAGAAATCTCCAAATAAATGGAGATATGCAGGATGGCAGGAGACACATTTAGCTTTGACATGGTTATCCATGACAGGAAAACTAAAATGTCATGTAAGATTTAGTTTGTTTCAAAATTCATTCTCTTCAAGTTCATACTTTGCTTCAACTTTCAAATTTCATTATTTTTCTTATGTTTATAACTTTATCTTATTTGTTGTAAATACATGGTGGAGAAGCTATGGTGGTAAGTACCCAATCTCCAAAGGCTTTCCATTTGAGTGCTCAGCAAAACATGTAGCTCTTCAAGATGCAAACGCAACTGGAGTTTATTTGAAGAAATACACACCAAGAAGCGCAACAGGTTAAAATATTCCAATTAATTTTTTGAATTCATTAAATAATAATTTTTTATAATTAATAATTTTTATTTATAATTTATTAATCTATGACCCTTGTACTGGTTGGAGTCTCAGCGACTTAATGACTTGGCCTACGTCTACTACAATCTTCGATTGTGGGTGAAGGGCAACTTGAGAGGACACCTGATGTGGAGGTCATCTCATTGGATGGGATTGACCACTGTTGCATGGAGGGTTGAGGCCAAGAGGCCTATTATGGAGTCGGCTCCTGATTGGTTAGAGAAAGAGGTAGTGGAGGGGGGGCGGGGTGGGAGGAGGAGGTGACACCACCTACCCCTGTCACCGGTAAGGGACGTGGTCTACCTCCTATAGCTCCTAGTTTTTTAACTTCTAGAGAACAGCAGAGTCCACTGCCAACCCCACCAGCTTCTTCATCTAGAGGGAAAGTTGTTACATTTTCTCACAAGAGGGGCAAAGGAAATCAGTAGTATTAGTTATTTGGTTCATTCCATTGTATATGACATTATGACTCATGATATGAGATACATTATTATATTTTTAGTTGATATTTTGAGGCTCAATTGGGACTCAAGACTTAGTATTTAGGACATGATTCACTGTTATGTGTGATGTAGAACTAAACATGATATTACACATCTTAGTTCTCTTTTCATTTTCATGTGTCAATGCATTTATTTTATGTTTTGGATGCTTTAAATATTAAAAATTTAAAAAAAAAATGAATTTCTTTGTATTTGCCGATTTTTACTGATTTTTTCCCGATTTTATAATTTTTTCCGATTTCAGACCCTCATCGATTTTATCACAATCGCGATGTTCGCAACACTGGTAAATAGTCCTCCCAACACATTGAGGCATCAAATATTTTGTGCAGTGTGGCTCAACTGTGCTGAGCACTTACAGTACCAGTGTGAACATACCTAGTACATCCAGTTATGGTCTAGCCACTTAGGTTCCCTCACATTCCACGTGAAAGCACCCATGCATCACTGTAACAGTGGTCTAGACTAAATTAAATCAACTTAAACAACAACAACAACAGCTTTGCATGAAGAAATTGTGAATCCCAATTGACAGAATTAAATATAATGATTACTTGTCAGCAAATCCATATCTATAGCATGAAAAGTAACTAACAAAATAAGTCTTGATCACATTCAAACCATGGTGAACAGGTCCAGAGAAATTTCATTTACTCATATCTATGGAGAGAACACAGATAATCCACGTCTATAGCATGTTAAGTAACTAAAAATAAGTTCTTGATCACATTCAAACAATGGTGAACAAGTCCAGAGAAATTTCATTTACTGTAATATTCCTAATTAGCACCGCTAATTGGAATATTTGATTTTTGTATAGTTTTGCCGACTATAGTTTATTAATAAATAAAAGTGAGAAAGGGGGTCTAACTCACTTAAATAAAATAAAGTGTTTCCCTAGTAGGTGCAACGTTATAACTTAAGGGGGAGCCTTGGGGGTCCACACCACGTATGAGGGGAGGCTCACGTAGACTCTAGGAGCTTCTGCGCAGTCTTATGAGGAGCACGTGGGAGAGAGAGGGACCACGTTAGGGTTTTTGAGGAGGGCCAGCGTTATAAAAGGTGGGAGAGCCATCTCATTTGGCATTCTTGTTGTTGATGATATTTGAGCTAGACTTATGTCTTCTTGAGCACGCTGGCTGTTTAGCTTGTCTGCAGCACTGTTTAGTGCGTTGAGTGTCTCCGGTCGGAGATCTCGCCCTTAGCCCCGGGGGACTTCGAGTGCCTGTTCGGGCAAAGTTTTTCCTTCAGAGTTTTACGGGAGATTTGGTTGTTTGTTTTAAGGAAGAGCTGGGCTTCTTTTGGTGATTGCGCAGTCCCTGGGAGAGAGGACGCAGTTCTTGTTGGAGGTGTTCCGGTGCGGGGCTTTCTACAGGAGTTTCAGTGAGATCCGGTGTGGAGGCTCAGTTTTTACCAGTTGGAGATTTTCTGGGGAGTTTGTGGCCCTGTTTCAGCATCCATCATTTGGCATCTGCGCTGGGCCTAGAAGGACAGCGTAATTCCTTGAGGAGGGTTTCCTTGGTGATTTTCGGAGGTGGTCCATTTTTGTTATGGTTTCTGGGTTTGGTCCGGGTTGGCGAGATTTGCAGATTTTCAGCCCATTCCGGCAAGGGGATCAACCCCTAGTTTCAGTCATTCCCGCAGCAGCAACAGTTTACGGCAGTTTCCTAGTAGCTGGGACGCAGTTCCTTGTGGCAGCCATTTCCTATCTTTCTGAGAGAGTTCTTCACTTGCCTTGAGCAAGAATAGGTGCTATCATTCTGATTATCCATTGTATTTCATTATATTCTCAGATTAATAAAATGGCTTAGCATTCCCGGCAATTTTATGAGTATTTGCTTTATGTTCTATTTCTGGCATTTCCCATATTGTCGTATGCTTGTATTGCTGTCTATTTCCCTTTCGGGATATTACAGTGGTATCAGAGCATAGATCTGGCTCAGCCTGTGGAGCTAGCAGTCTATGAGGCCGAGGGATAGACCCCACATCTGTTACAGAGGTAAGAGATACAGAGACATTGAGCGTAGGTTGGAGAACACCTACGGAGAGGGGGACTGTGTTCGAGTGGTGGACACAGATCAGGAGCAGCCTGTGACAGATACAGAGCAGGAGCAGCCTGTGGTGGACACAGAGCAGCAGGATCCTATGGCAGATGAGGAGGATGCGAGGAGATATAGGGATACGCTCCTCCAAACAATGCAGGATCTGTCGAGACAGATGGAGACGGTGGGACAGAGACTCACTGCACTGGAGGTTAGGCAGCGGGAAACCCCAAGGGGTTTTCAGATTGGTGAGGGATCAGGCACATCCCACCATATGCCGGAGCGTGAGGCTATCCCCATTATGGCATCGCATGCACCCACGCGATCTACTATGCCCACGTTCCTAGTAGAGGACACAGGGGCAGGGGCACAGCAGGAGCCAGAGCCTGAGCCTGGCCAGATGGGCGCCTATATTGCAGAGTACCGGGCATACGGGCCGGAGATCAGAGATCTTATCTCATTCAGAGACTTTGTTCAGCTCCAGCGTGACAGTAGACCTCGTGATCATCACAGAGGGCACAGGCATCATCATGATGACCACCGCGCAGCTAGCAGATTCCATTTGCCCACGTTTGATGGCTCATCAAACAGTTCGGCAAAGTCTTGGGTAGAAAAGTTGGACATCTATTTCCAGCTTAATCAGATGTCGCAGTCAGAGGCCATTAAGGTGGCAACATTACATCTGGATGGTGAGGCCCAGGATTGGTGGTTTCATGGGATGACTACACTCGGGCATTCTATAGTGGGGACATATGCTGAGTTTACCCGAAGGGTGATAGAGCGTTTTGACAGGAGGGATCCGGAGCAGCACTTCGTTGAGCTGACGAAGCTCAAGCAAACTGGGAGCCCAGAGACTTACATTTCAGATTTCTTGAGGGTTTCAGTGATGGTGCCAGATCTATCTGCAGCTCGGATGGTCTACATGTTTGTGGAGGGGTTAGCAGAGCCACTTCGTGGCCTGGTCAGGTCGACTAGACCAGCTACACTTCAGGATGCCATCAGCAGGACCCGAGATTTATAGGATGTCTTACCCAGGACTCGGACACCTTACCCCCAGAGACAGGCTTTCCAGCCTAAGGGGAAGGACACGAGGATTCCGCCTCCCAAGGGGAATCCTGGACGGGTGCAGGTTGATGATGAGGCCAGGAGGGAGCTGAAGAAGAAGCGGTTGTGCTTCACTTGCTAGGAGCCATGGGCACCAGGACATAGATGTGCTGCTGGGAAAGCACATTTCATTGAGGTCTTCTCCGAGAGCAGCAGGGAAGAGGATGAGGAGGATGATGTGGAGGCAGGAGATTGTCGTGCAGTACAGGATACCTTACCACCTCCACCACCACCAGCAGGTGGTGCGTCGTTTGCACCTACTGGAGGAGCTCTAGCCGCATTGCGGGAGTTCCCAAGTACTTGACGTTGCGCGTACGGGGGACAATGCGTGGTCAGCGAGTCTCAGTTTTGGTTGATAGTGGGGCAACCCACAACTTCATCGACGCACAGATGGTTGAGCAGAGAGGTATACAGACTGAGAGTTTTGATGGATTTTCAGTTTTGGTCCCAGGAGATCAGACCATGGTGTGTGCTCAATATGTTCCCGAGTTATCAGTGACGATGGGCACCTATACATTGACAGATCATTTTTTTGTGGTCGATATTCCGGACACCAACATGATACTGGGTGTTCAGTGGCTTATTACTCTAGGGAAGGTCACGACAGATTGGAAGGCCCTAGAGATGGAGTGGGATGATCCCAAGACAGGGAAGCATGAGAAGATACGGGGACAACACACATACTCGCCTCAGACTGTTTCGGCACATTGGATGGAGGCAACCTTCCGTAAGGGAGACATAGAGTGGGCAGTAGAGTTGCGGGCTTTGGAGGTAGCGACTATAGGACAGGCAGTGCATCTAGAGGTACAGACCATCTTTGACAGGTATGCCATAGTATTCGGGGATATTCCGCCAGGGCAGCCACAGGATCGGGGGTTCGAGCATACCATTGAGCTGGAGCAGGGTATACAGGTAGTGATCACCACACCTTATAGGCATCCCAAGGCCTACCGGGATGAGATTGAGCGAGCTATTCAGGAGTTGCTGGCCCTTGGGCACATTCGGCCGAGCATGAGTCCTTTTGCTTCTTCCGTGGTGTTGGTGAAGAAGAAGGACGGCACATTGCGGATGTGCATTGATTACAGGGCTCTGAACAAGAAGACCCTGAAGAACAGGTACCCCATTCCCAGGATCGATGAGTTGATGGACAAGTTGAGAGGAGCACGGTTCTTCTCAAAGATTGATTTGAGATCTAGGTACCATCAGATTCGCGTGAGGGAACAGGACATTCCCAAGACCGCTTTCAGGTGTCATTATGGGCACTCTGAGTTTTTGGTTATGCCTTTTGGGCTGACCAATGCACCAGCCACCTTTCAGTCGTGCATGAATCATATCTTCCGCAGTCATCTGAGGAAGTTTGTGTTGGTCTTCTTCGATGACATACTCATATACAGCAGGACTTGGGAGGAGCATCTCCAACATATTGAGACAGTGTTGCGCATCTTGGAGGAGCAGCAGTTCTATGCCAAGCTCTCCAAATGTGAGTTTGGATTGACGGAGATGTTGTACTTGGGACATATTATAGGAGTGGACAGGGTGAGAGTCCACGAGGAGAAGATCAGGGCCATCAAAGATTGGCCAGAGCCGAGGAACGTGACTGAGCTTCGGGGATTTATTGGCATTTGCACTTACTACAGGAAGTTCGTCAAGGGTTTCTCACAGCTCACTGCACCCCTCACAGATTTGAAAAAGAAGGGGCCATTCAGTTGGTCAGACACAGCACAGCAGGCCTTTGAAAGGCTCAAGGAGGTGATGAGTAGCTGCCCCGTGCTTGCATTGCCGGATTTCACGCAGCCATTCGTCCTAGAGTGTGATGCGTCAGGAGAGGGGATTGGTGCGGTATTGATGCAGGGTGGTCATCCTATAGCTTTTGAGAGCCGGAAGCTCCTTTCGCATGAGAGGTTGTATTCCATATACGACAAGGAGATGTTGGCCATTATGCATGCATTGGCCAAGTACCGGCAGTATTTAGTGGGCAGCAGATTCAGGGTGAGATCCGATCACAACAGCCTCAGGTTCTTTCTGAAGCAGAAGCAGTTGCAGGAGAGACAGCAGAAGTGGATCAGTAAGATCCAAGCCTATGACTTTGACATTGAGTACGTCAAAGGCAAAAATAACGTGGTAGTCGATGCCCTTTCACGTAGACCGGCCACGTTATCTCTTATGAGCTTGGACTCAGATTGGAGGGCTCGACTGTTGGTGGAGTACTCCAAGGACAGGTTTGCATGTGAGGTGTTGGATGGACAAGTAGCGGATGACAGGTACAGGGTGGTTGATGAGATTATCTATTACAGGGACAGGATCTTCTTGACTGAGGGATCTCAGCTTAAGAAAAAGATACTCCATGCTTCACACGACTCACCATTGGCCGGCCATCAAGGGTTTACCAAAACCTACAGGGCCATTAGAGAGAGGTTCTCATGGAAGGGCCTCAAGGAGGACGTACTCCAGCATGTCAGGGAGTGCGATGTTTGTCAGAGGAACAAGGGAGAGATGAGCCATCCCGCAGAATTGTTGCAGCCTCTTCCCATTCCAGAGGGGAAATGGGAGAGCATATCGATGGACTTCATCACAGGGTTGCCCATGGTACAGGGCAAGGATTGTATCTTCGTAGTCGTTGATCGACTGACGAAGTATGCTCACTTTTTCGCCATATCCGCACACCACACAGCAGCACAGGTGGCAGAGCTGTTCTTCAGGGATATTTTCAGGTTGCATGGTCTTCCTAAGACCATTATCAGTGACAGGGACAGCCGCTTCATGGGCGGATTCTGGCAGGAGCTTTTCCGGCTAGTGGGGACAGAGTTGACACCGAGCACTAGTTATCACCCACAGACGGATGGGCAGACAGAGATAGTTAACAAGTGGCTGGAGGGCTACTTGCGTAACTACGTCAGTGGGCAGCAGCGAGCATGGCTGAAGTGGCTGCATTTGGGAGAGTATTGCTACAACACAACGCATCACATGTCCATTGGTATGTCACCGTTCTATGCTTTGTATGGGTATCATCCTTTATCTTTTGCGGATGTGATGTTTGGTGTTAGCAGGGCTCCGAGAGCCAAGATTTGGATCCAAGAGAGTCAGGACATCCTCCGAGCTCTGAAGGACAACATGGCCACAGCACAGAATCAGCAGAAGCTGTATGCTGATAGGGGTCGGGTGGAGAGACAGTTTGAGGTAGGAGATCTGGTCTACCTACGATTACAGCCATACCGACAGTCGACATTAAAGCAGAAGGGGGCCGAGAAGCTCAAGCCCCGCTTTTATGGACCATACAGGGTGATACGTAGGATTGGACAGGTTGCATATGAGTTAGAGCTGCCCCAAGGCAGCAAGATTCATAACATTTTTCACGTATCATGCCTAAAGAAGGCATTGGGCCAGCTGGTGACAGTCACGGATGAGCTACCACCCACGGATGATGAGTGGCATCTGGGGTTGCAGCCAGAGGCTATTATTGATACCAGGGAGAGGCAGCTGTGGAGCAGGACGGTCCGGGAATTCTTGGTGAGGTGGAAGAATTTGCCGGATCAGGATGCCACGTGGGAGAATGAGAAGATTTTGCAGCATCCATCACTCCAGTTGCTTGAGGACAAGCAACATTTTGCCGGGGGAGACTGTAATATTCCTAATTAGCACCGCTAATTGGAATATTTGATTTTTGTATAGTTTTTCCAACTATAGTTTATTAATAAATAAAGGTGAGAAAGGGGGTCTAACTCACTTAAATAAAATAAAGTGTTTCCCTAGTAGGTGCAATGTTATAACTTAAGGGGGAGCCTTGGGGGTCCACACCACGTATGAGGGGAGGCTCACGTAGCCTCTAGGAGCTTCTGCGCAGTCTTATGAGGAGCACGTGGGAGAGAGAGGGACCACGTTAGGGTTTTTGAGGAGGGCCAGCGTTATAAAAGGTGGGAGAGCCATCTCATTTGGCATTCTTGTTGTTGATGATATTTGAGCTAGACTTATGTCTTCTTGAGCACGCTGACTGTTTAGCTTATCTGCAGCACTGTTTAGTGCGTTGAGTGTCTCCGGTCGGAGATCTCGCCCTTAGCCCTAGGGGACTTCAAGTGCCTGCTCGGGCAAGGTTTTTCCTTCAGACTTTTACGGGAGATTTGGTTGTTTGTTTTAAGGAGGAGCTGGGCTTCTTTTGGTGACTGCGCAGTCCCTGGGAAAGAGGACGCAGTTCTTGTTGGAGGTGTTCCGGTGCGGGGTTTTCTGCAGGAGTTTCAGTGAGATCCGGTGTGGAGGCTCAGTTTTTACCAGTTGGAGATTTTCCGGGGAGTTTGTGGCCCTGTTCCAGCATCTATCATTTGGCATCTACGATGGGCCTGGAGGGATAGCGTAATTCCTTGAGGAGGGTTTCCTTGGTGATTTTCGGAGGTGGTCCATTTTTGTTATGGTTTCTGGGTTTGGTCCGGGTTGGCGAGTACAAGTAATTTGCAGATTTTCAGCCCATTCCGGCAAGGGGATCAGCCCCTAGTTTCAGTCATTCCCACAGCAACAGCAGTTTACGGCAGTTTCCTAGCAGCTGGGACGCAGTTCCTTGTGGCAGCCATTTCCTATCTTTCTGAGAGAGTTCTTCACTTGCCTTGAGCAAGAATAGGTGCTATCATTCTGATTATCCATTGTATTTCATTATATTCTCAGATTAATAAAATGGCTTAGCATTCCCGGCATTTTTATGAGTATTTGCTTTATGTTCTATTTCTGGCATTTTCCATATTGTCGTATGCTTGTATTGCTGTCTATTTCTCTTTCGGGATATTACATTTACTCATATTTATAGAGAGAACAATATGCTTGCAAATGATCTGTCCAAACAGGCGCTTGAATCCCAAGTTGATATGATGAAAATATATGAGAGCAAGGGTGGAGAAATTTTTCCCTTGTACTCTAGGCCGATTTTCTTTTAAATTCTGTTATGAACAGTGGACTGTGGTAGCATCTGAGGTCTTTGTGTGACTGTTAACAGGACTGTTAGTATGAAGTTCAAACTGTTTATTATTTTGAAGAAGATGGTAAATTTTTGTTTTTGATTTGAACCCTTTTATAAAGCATCAATCTTGATACTTTTTGCTGGTCTTGTGTGGATATAGAGATGCGGTTTCTAATCCGATTTGACTGGCATTTTTGTCTATATGCTCCAAAGCACTCTCAGTATATAAATTTACTTTTCTTCTTGAAATACATAGGTCATGACTGTTTCTTTAGAAAAAGAACTAACATTATATGGGTTCAGAACAGAAACATTGTTGCTGCAAATGCAGAAATAAATTTATACTGTATCTAATCACCCTCCCTTTCCATCATCTTCACATATAAGATTAGCGAGTTCATATGTACATATATACACGAAGGCTAGAGGTAACAAAAGGGAAAAGCCTCCCTCACTTGTTACAATATCTTTAGTAAAAACATTACGAGTGGAATCTGTAAAGAGTTTGAGATTGAGTGTGCTTTCATATAAAATATATTCACCTTGTCCCTGCAAAGTGTCGAGAACGTCTTGAAATAAGTGTAACAACAAACACACGGCCAAAGACAGACACTCGCACCTGCCATTGAAGCAAGATCTTAGTTGTAATACTTCTTTCTCATAGTCAAAGAATATGGACTGCTTTTAGGAAAAACCGTAAACCACAATGCCAAAAAAGGAATACAATATTTTACTGTAAATTATTGGCATAAAAAAGTATTCACTCCAGATTCTAGAACTAGCAGAGACAATGAAGAAGCATTTCAAAGGTAAAAAGCACCAGAAGATCTGAATTGAGAAATGATCGATATTTTAATGCAACTGGAACAAAATTTAAGGGGCAAGAATTATGAAGTTCATTCATAGTTGAACCATGGAATTTTAAGTTTACATTAGTAAGCACCAGAATAATGGAGGAACCTACTGTTATTAACCACAGACCCATTCCTTTGATAGTCTTTTGGGGACTGTGGCTTACCATAAATGCTCTGAATAATTGCACAGAGTTCCATGCTCTGAAATCTCTGACGCTGTCTCTTGAGAAAAAAAATGTTTGGTTTGCAAGTGTTTGGTCACTCAAAGCCCTGGTCCCCCTCCTAGATCACATCAAATCTGTCGTTGCCTAGTTCAATGATTTTAGAGAACAGAACACTGAGGATGATGGTTTATCTAAACAGGCTGCCAATGGTCAGGTGGGTGACCATCGAGACGAATGGGAAGGGGGGTTCAGGGCACAGCTCCCTTCTTCTTTTCGAGCTGAATTTGTGACTGCTCTTATGGACTGCTTATAGCATTGGAGGACATTTTGAGAGGACCTATTCCTCTCTTTTTTATATTGCATATACATGTAATATCATTTTGCTATGGACTTGTTCCTTTTGATGGCCTGTGCCATTTGGGGTTTTTAAAACAATATGGATGAGAGTGGGAGATGATAGGCAGATGAATTTTCTGTGCTGGACTGTTTCTGATCAGTGTCTCATGCGAATTTGGAATGTAAATTTTTTCTCCTAGAATATAAAGTTGTAATTTCTTACTTGGAAAAGGAAATCACCAGAACTATATACAATGGTTATTAACATGGATAATTGTTATGCATAAAAATTAACTTGTTTTAATTATAGTTAATTAGGAAGAAGGCATGATCCAAAGATCGCGACCCTTACATAAAGGCACCCGAGGCTACTTAAACCAGGGGCCCTCGTCAAAGTTGTGGGGGACACTATATAAATCTGGCAGCCAATGATTCTGAGATCAATTCCTCAAAGTTGACGCTCTGATACCATGTTAAATTTTCATGAACCTGACAACTTGGTTGTTTAGATAAATGTCTTTCGGATTAATCACATCATTAGGATTTGGTCGACGTTCCAAACCATCTAATGTGGTTCATCCTCAGGACAAGGTGAAAAAAGAAGATCGATCTAACAGAATAAACAGTGAGGATGCATCATTGCTTGGAAATAGCTGTTAAAAACTAGCAGTTAAAAACTTGGCAGTTTACTACCTACCAAATTACAGATCTACTAAATAAAAGCACGATTGAAATCTTTACAACTTAAACAACAAAAGCAAATTAAACAACCAATCTCAATCACATAGGCACAAATTTTCTGCGCAAAAAAATATTTCATCATTAATAACTTAGAAGCTACTTGGGTCCTTTACTGGGAAAATGACCCTCTGAGAAAATTACATATACAACAATGACTTGGATTTGATCCATGCTGATAAAGCCCTATATTTTTCCTTTGATATGTCTCGGCAAATCTCGATCTCCCTTACTGCTCCCTGCACCTTCCTCGAACCTTCCACTCTTGAATGGAAATCCTTCCCCACCCAACCACTGAGATCTCACTCTCACTGTGTCTTGTGCGGAAGATGTATTGAGTCTCTTCTCCCTTAGCCTAGCCTTTCTCATATAAGCTCAAGTTATGACCAAATCCACAACCCTAATCTCCAATGCTAAGTTGCAAAACGGGGAAACGGAAACAAGTTTCCGAAACAGGAAACGATACGAAACACGACCTCCCCAAATTTTGGAAATGGGGAAACGCAATATATATATATATATATATATATATATATATATATATTAGAATTTTCAATTTGGGACTTTCGTGTGATGAGAGAATGAGGCAAATTGTCTTTTTATAAGTTTAAAAAGCCATTGAGAAACATCCAAAAGACAAAGTAAACAATTAAAAAAATATCAAAACACACGCAAACCCAAAAAAATAAAAATAAAAACATAAGTTAAGTCACTTTAAGTAAAAGGAAACGTGGTCGTACAGCCTGGAAACGCATTTCCGGCCGTATTGGCAACGTTTTCCATACAGGAAACGTACCAATACAGCCGGAAACGCGTTTCTAGGCCGTACGGTACGCGGAAACATGTTTCCGTTTCGTTTTTTGGGTGAAACGAGGGTGGGACCCACGTTTCCTGCAACATAGCTCCAATGTGATTGACAATTGAGTTTAGAACTCATGTCACTTGAAATCTACGATTGAAATTAGATTTCTCATCACTTCAGATCAATGGTTGAGATTCATCTAATTCACTAATGCAAAAACCTTTGCATTTAATTAGATTAACTCACTTTTGTCTTACAGAAAAAACTACTTCAATCACTAAAGTAATTGCTGAGGTTTAGGGTGTATTAGGCAACTTCCGCATGCCTAGAAACTCAGGGCTGTGAATAAGTACACCTGCATGAACTACAAACATCAACACATAATGACCACAACTAATCTAATGCTAATTCTATGTGCTCAACTGGAGCACTCAGGAACGAATCACTTAAATTTTGACCAAGTTAGAAATTATTATGTACGTTGTGTGCTCACTGTTATTGGAGGTGATGATGGTAACAATTGTTCAAAACATGCAGCATGGGGGTAAATCTTGCACAATTGTGCCACTAGGATCTGTATCCACTTATACCAGAAAGGGATCTGATTTCAAGAAACCGATCCAATCCAAAATACAAAAAAATTCCAAGAATCCAATATAGATCCAAGACTCCAAAATTCCACAAAGAATCAGATGTGTGTGTGGGGTGCCTTAAGGAGAATTCAGTCACTATGATTTTCATTACTTCCTAAAATGTAAATGTGCTACAGGAAGACAGCAAACTACTAACTGCTGAACTGAAATCTAAATGAATAAAATTATACCCCTACTTTCTCCTTTACAGACTAGAAAAAAGAGTAGGTATAGTGAATCTGAACACATGCAAAACAGCGCCTCAACTAGAGATGATCTGAAACATGCAAGCATGTATCCTCCTAGAGATCTGTGCCCTTATCTGCATGCATTTATCCAATCGAGCCTAGACATGTCACTTAAGCTACAATTAGAAAACTGCTTATTAAATTGAAACTAACACATACCGTTGCATGTCCCCTTGTTTACTTAACTGAAAATGACCTTTAGACTGGCTAATGCATGTAAACAGCAAACTCCTGAAGATGACATTATCCCTTCCAATATTTGGCACATGCACCCTCAATGCCAGAAGACTAGAAAAATATCGCCGCACCCTCTAGTCTACCCTACTGTTGTACCTGTTGTTAGAAAATCGGAAAGGCAGAAAGATTTTCTTATGTTGATTATTGCTTGTGATATTATTATGTTCTTATTAACTTCTTTATGTTCTTCCTTTATCTTCTTCTCATCAAGCATTTATCAAAGCAAAAAATTGAAGATCATGGACACTAGATGTAGGCACTCAGCTAGAGCTAAAACCCCTATAGAGGGGAAAACCCAGTTAGAAAACTCTTCCTTCAGTAGATTCAAAATGAGAAAGACCAAGTCAGCCCTCAAATTGTTCTTCCAACCTTCAAAGATCGACTGTAACAATACTGCATCAACACTACTTTTATATTGTATCAAGGACAGATTTTTGACCCTACTGCATCAGAATTTTGGCCCAACTTCAAGACTACAACTTCGGCCCTCCTGTAGCTTCAGTGCCTTTGCACGTGTGAGACGAGACAGAAAATTTTGACTTCCTTAGCTAGATAATGACCTCCTCCTTCGCTAGCCCTTTCCTTCTTCCTTCTTGCACTTCGTACTTTTTTCTGCTTCCAGCTACTGTAATTCAACTTTTTGAGTGATAGTCTCCAAATGAGTCGAGTTGCTCCAATATATAGTGAGTTTGTGAGGTCAAATTCCCTTGTCGAGGCCGACTTGTCCTTCCTTGAGGCCAACTTGGTGGAGGAGGCCTAATTGACCTATTTTACAATTGAATAAATCTTTTTCTTGACAAATAGAGCCCAAGAAGGATCTTTTACATTATGACATGGGCAAGGATACTTGATATAAACCCTAGAAGCATTCAATGGAGGCTTATATCTACAAACAATTGACCCAAGCATGAAACCCATGCTTTAATAAGTCAATTTCTTTAATAATAAAATTTCTTTTTCTTTCTTTTGACAAATATATTTCATTATGACTCAAGTACAATTATGAAGACCAAACCTAGTTACATTCTTAAACACTCCCTCTTAACTAGGGATGTATTCATAATTACCCATATCTATAGAGGTACATGGAAGATCTCCAAACTGAACTACAAAGAGTTATAGCACACTCAGTGCCACGAACTAGATTCCTGACTAGGGTAATCTATCAGGATGGGACTAAGATGGACTAAAGCTTTCAACCAGTCTAGGTACATCAGGCTTACTTACAAACCATCAACCCAGGGATCTAGGTGCATATCCAAGGTCAAAGCTCTAAGACCAATGTCACCCTCCCTCTTTAGGATCTAGACATCGAACACACGTAGATGTCCTTCCAAGCATCCACCATTAGATGCTTCAACACTCCCTAATAAACTAGATATATCCATTTGTCCAAGCATGCTTCTAGAGTGTTTAACTTGTTTATGGAGAGACAAACACAAACCCCAATTAGCAATAAACTTTCAAATATATATACAAGTAAACACGAACCTTCAGGGTCTTCAATCATCCTAATGCCACTTATATTAAGTTATTCATATGCAACTAGTCGGAAGCTTTTGTTCTTTTGTTTCTTAAACAACACCAAGATATCCTTAATAGATAGTACTTTCATTCATTCTCCAATTTATTCTTCAAGGTGTCTAGCATGACTATCATGATATGCCCTCCCTCTCAATTGGGGAGATGTATTATTTCTTCTATCTAGGCTCCCTCTTAACTTAGAAAGATCAACTATTTTCTTCTTCTATAACATTGGAGAATCTTTTACGACTTCATCAAGGACATCTTAATCATCATTCTTATAACTTTCTTCATCATGCTTATACAAGAATCTTCAAATATCTTGAAGATTTTGTACCTGCAAAACCTTAATAGCAGATACAACCAAATACATATATAGAAGCATGACGTTAATAGTATCAAAGTTATGTAAATATAATGGAAACATCAAAACAATCAAATACTTCATACATCAAACACCTAAACCTAGTTAGATTCATAATCAACAAGAGACACATTTAGACTTCAGCTTCTTACTAGGGTTTTGTCACAAACCCTAGACTTCATCTTCGAGACACAAAGCCTTAGATATCAATGATTCAATCAAACAACAATCCAATCATAGTGTTATACATCAACAATATGTTTTTACATGTCAGACTTCTACTAGGGTTATTTGTAAACCCTAGATTTTATCATCAAAACTAAATCATATCGAAAATTGAAAACAACATCATCATCTCCTAGAATATCAATCTCTACTAGCCTAAAATTCACAAACTAAAACATGAGCATCAACAATTAGGTCATCATACTCACATATACATATCTAGGATTTCACGTACAAGCATCTCATATCAATATCCATATGTACTAGGTAAACCCAGGACACAAACATCAATAAATCAAAGTTATATATATAACAATTTTCACCGAGCTAGGGTTTCGATCAAACATACAAACATACACCTAGAGCTTCATTCCTAGGATCTTACTTACTAGGGTTTTGTTCACAAACCCTAATTCACCAAAGCAACAGCAAAGAAGAATGGGCCTCAGGGTCGTCATGCAAGCAAGAAACTATTCTGCTCTGGCTGTGACATGTCAACCTTCAAGCTTCATCTCACGGCCTGCCCGTCATGGTTGGTCTAGTGCTTGGCCTCCTAAGGGATTGGAGGTGACCGGCTTCTGATGGAGGAACACCAAGCTATTCGCACAGCTATCGATCATCTTCAAAGGCGTCAGTGGCAGTTGCATGAGCACATTGTTGGTTTGTGGCGTGGGGGCAGGAGTTCACAATCCAGCGAGAGTCAACTTCACAGAATGGTTGTGCCTACGGGTGTCTACTCAGCTTTGCCAGTCTTTTGGCACTTTCTACTAGTAAATCTTTGGTTATCTGACGTATTTACTATGTCTTCTACGTATTTTGGTTGTTATTTGCTGACTAATAAATCCGGTAGGGGTGAGGTCAACAACTTTTTTATGGTTAACAACGCAAAATTTAACTGCTCATGTTAATAGAAACAATATCACTTATTAGAAAGAAAAGAAATTGTTGCAAACAAATAAATCTAGAAAAAAATAAAATAATAACAATATATAAATTAAAAAAAAATTAAAAATCAAATAAAAAAAGCTAGAAAAAATATTGAAATAAATAAGTGATAGTCGCAATGGTAATCATAAGCGCCATCATGCCACAGTCGCTTCCACACGACAGGGAGTTGCCATACCTGTTAGCTGCCAAAACCGTGCAGTTTACTGGCTGTCGCCTCTAACCTATAGTAGCCATTAGTTTCCCCCGTCAATCCGTACACAATTAAAAAAAATTGTCGTCGTCTCTATACCGCAGTGTGGGTTCTCTACACATAATACCACCGAGAAAAAATCATGATGGTAGAGAGACGAAACAACAGTGACAACAATTAATTAAGGTGTAAATTGAAGGCCCACTCGTACGAGTACCATAGAGATGACTTGTTTACATTACAATTGAAAGTGATACTCGATGCCATCACCCATGTTATGTTGCATCACAAATCACCCCATCAAGTTAATGTCTTCACGGAGAGCAAAAAGGCGCTCACATATATGGGTCAAGTCAAAATTGGATGAGCAGATAATACATGAAAGTGGATTTCGGTAAATGCAAAACAATATGAGGGTGTTTTAAGGCATAGTCTTGATTTTTAATGTACCATCAACAAGTGGTTTCCCATGGTTAGTCTCTACCTAGGGAAAAGTGTCCAAAATAATTATTTTCCTAAGTGTGACTTTATAAAGTAAAAGTGACTTTATAAGTGGTAAAGTCAATGTTAAATTATAAAGTGAAAGTGACTTTATAAGTGGTAAAGTCAATGTTAAATTATAAAGTGAAAAGTGACTTTAGACATAAAGTACAATGTGGGTACTTTATTTAATGGGTGAATTAAAAAATAGAAAGTGAGAATTAAATGCACATTTATTCTCATCCCTTGATCTAAATGAATCTGAGCCATTAGATCTTAGGGTTGCCCAAAAGTCATTTAGGGAAACAAAAAGGGCAAAAGAAAAGAGAGACTGCATTCACTCATTCTTCATGAGCAGATTGGAAAAAGGAGGTTGAGGGCTGGAGAAAAGTTATGAAAGAGAAATTTGTTGCAGCAAGTTGAAGGAGTGATTTCTGGGCAAAGTTGGGCACAGAAATCAAGGCATAGAAGACAGCAGAAGGTACAGTACGTACAACATTTAATGTTGGTTTTTTAGTAAAACAAAATTGAAGAAGAAAATTGTACAGCAGTACAGAAATCCGTACAGTACAGTCTGTGTCTATACATTACATTTTCAGCTTTAAGTGGGCATGGAAATCGAGGCAAAGTGGGCACGGTTTTCAAAGAGTTTTGGGCTTAAGAAATAAGTTGTATTTTGTTGTTTTATTTTGTCTGCAAATGTATTTTTCCTGAACTTGAAAGATAATTAAATTTGAAGAGCTCTCTAACAGGTTTTCCCAGAAGAAGATTTAAGGGGTTTTGCCTGGGTCTAAGTTGACCAAAAATCTGTGTGTATTTTTTTATGTGTTGTTGGTCTGTTTATGTCCATATTTATTTTCAGCATGTGTTCACAATCCCATGTGTTTTAATCTGAAAAATTCATTTCCAGAATTCTATATGTTGAATGTAAGTTTATGGGAAAGGGCATTTAACTGAATGGGAGTGATAAGGTGAAATTAAAACCGGGTTGGGATTGCAGGAAACTTTTTAGTCATGAAATTTCAACATGGTATCAGAGCTACAAGCTGAAAATTGCAGTT
Organism: Pinus albicaulis; assembly: GCA_034641835.2. Lineage (NCBI taxonomy): Eukaryota > Viridiplantae > Streptophyta > Pinopsida > Pinales > Pinaceae > Pinus > Pinus albicaulis. Next base: position 444,912,101 of record CM076569.1, read on the forward strand.
TGAACAGCAAACAGTGGTTTGGGACAGCAAACAGTGGTTTGGACAGCAAACTGAATTTTTGGACAACAAACTCAATTGGACAACAAACTGATATTTTGTGATAGCAAGGTGAAATTTCACACAGACTGAACTTTTGGAACAGCAAGGTGTGCTGGAAAGTTCATTTCTCCATTTTCTTGGTTTTGTAAATTTTGGACAACAGTCATGGCCATGTTCTTAAGGATAGAGGGCAGACTGGATGAGATATCCAACTATGCCATTTGGAAGGACAGAATTCAGATAGCGTTTGAGAAGGCAGCAGTTCAGGACATAGTGCGACAAGAGGTTGTACCTCCAACTGCTGCAGATGAACTTGCTGAATTCACAAAAAATAATGCAAAGGAAAAAAGGATTTTGATGGATAGTCTGAAGGATCATGTGGTTCCTCAGGTGAGAGGAAACACATATGCATATCAGATGTGGACAGCTCTAACCACTCTCTATCAAAGGACCAATGAGAGCAAGAAAATGGTACTCAAAGAACAATTGAAGAACATTAAGATGACAAAGGTTGAAAGTGTAGTTCATTATCTTGGCAAGGTCAAACAGGTACGTGATGATTTCACTGCTATTGGTGAGGTAGTTGCACCCACAGAGTTACTCTGGATAGCAGTAGTGGGACTTCCCAAGTCTTGGGAGGTCTTTGGAGATATTGTTACCTCTAGGGAGAATCTTCCCAATTGGGACAGATTCTGGGATGAGTGTGTGCAGCATAAGATACGGAAGACTGGCAGTGGTGGGGTGAAGATAGCAGATGAGGAGGATGTAGCCTTGACAGCCAGGGGGAAGAACAAAGGGAAGGCCAAGAAAGGGGTCTCATCAGATGGGGCTAAGGGAAAGGAGAAGAAGAAGAAGAAAGATACGGATATGTCCAAAATCAAATGTTGGGCATGTCAGAACATGGGACACTATGTTGCTACATGTCCTGAGAGGAAAAACAAGGGGAAGAAGGGTACTGCAACTTCAGCAGAGGTGGAGCAGTTTGCTTCACATTTTGACAGGGGCTTTGCATTTATTACTTGTACATCTAGTAGGAGTACATCATCCGATGTGTGGTGCATAGACAACGGGGCTTCCCGCCATATGACAAGTGCATGGGAGTTCTTTTTATAGCTTGCAGAGAGGGCACTTGTTATTGAGATTGTACTAGGAGATGATCGCATTGTGAGAGTTGTTGATGTGGGGACTGTGACCTTTGAGAGGGAGTATTTGCCGCCTTTGAAGGTCGTGGATGTTTTGTATGCTCCGGGGATGAAGAAGAACATGATTTCAAAGTCTTCTATGGAGGAGAAGGGGTTTGACGTCACTTTCTTAGGAGGGCAGGTATTGATGCATCCCAGGGGAGCTTCCATCACTTCGGCCAAAGTGATTGGAGTACACTCTGGGAAACTATACAGGTTCAATTTTCAGTCGGCAGGAGCAATGGTGAGTAGCACATCTAGTAGCAATCACACTAGCACCACCAGCAGTAGAGACTTGTGCGAGTTATGGCACCGGAGGATGGCGCATATGCATCATGGAGCTTTGAGAGTTCTGAGGAAGATCACTATTGGAGTTCCTGATTTCAGTGTCGAGCATTATGAGATTTTCAGAGGGTGTTCTTTGGGCAAGTACACCAAGTTACCATTCCCAGCGAATGACAGCAGATCTACAAGTATACTAGACTTGATTCATACTGATGTTAGTGGTCATATGTCTCATGTGTCTTTGGGTGGTTATAAGTATTATGTTATATTCATTGATGACTACTCTAGGAGGACTTGGATATATTTCTTGAAGACCAAGGGTGAGGTCTTCAATCGCTTTAAAGAGTTCAAAGCTCTTGTGGAAAAGCAAACAAGTAGGAAGTGTGAAAATTCTACTGCATTGTATTGGTTTATTTTCTCCTACTTGATTTAATTTATACAAGTTATTTTCAGAAATTAGATTCAGAAAATACCGAAAATAAACACAACTACAGCCTACACATGCACATCATTTACTGAATAATTCATTCATGCAACAAAGTGACACATGGATTTTCAGACATAAGTCCCCGAAAAAACCCAAAGTGGGAAAACCGGTTCAACAGATATGAGAGTTTTATTATTAAGTAGTTCTGAGTACAGAAAATCTGGGTTCCAACTTTGGAAAACCCGACAAAGAATAAAAGATATAAAATATGCAGCTAACCTGAAGATCTAGTGCCAAATATCTTACTGATCCGCACCCTCAAACGGGATTTACAGGACTCAGCTCGGATCTGACTATAGAAACCCTCAACGCTGCTTATGATGCCCTAGCGTTGCCCTGGAGGGACTACGTCAACCTTTGCGTGGCTCTAAGAGGGCCTGCGTCACCCTAGGAGGGTCTACGCTGCCCCTGCGCTACCTCTCCTTGGCCAGCGTCAGCCCAGCGTGGCCCTAGCTGCCTCTGTGTTGTCTCTGCGTTGTCCCTGCTGCTCTGCGTGGCTCTGAAGCCTCTCTGCGATGTCTTTGTGGCTGCTCCTCTTGCCTCTTGTTGTCTCTTGGCTCTTGGAATCAGATCATTTCCTCAGCCAATACTACCCCTCACTGCAGGAAATTCCACTGGAAATTCTTAGCAAACCCGCCCTAGAATTCCAGATCTATTCCTCAGTTCTACAGAAATTGTGTGTCTCCAACTGACCCTCAAGCCTTTCTCTTATACTTTTTTGTTGAACCCTTCAACAGCGAGATTAAATCATCCATCAACGGCTGAGATTAAAAGACGGCTTGATCCATGTGACTTAAGACAATTTCAGCACATGTGTTAATTAATTCACTTTAATTATTTTATTTTCCTAAGTTAGACTTAGGAAATCCATTAAAAATAATTAATTATTTGAATAACTTGAACACAACTTGAAATTTCTCAAATCCATTTCTGGGTCTTGTAGATCAAGTGTACTCTAGTCCCTCCATAAAATTTAGGACCTATAGCACAACTGATGCTACCCCAAATACACAAAATCTCAACAGGAAGATTTAGGTCTTGAGGTCAGACAGTGGTGGTGAGTACAACAATGGTGGGTTTTGACTTCTGTGCACAGGAGGGCATTAGGAGAGAGTTCACAGTTCCTAACAACCCCTATGAGAATGGGGTGTCTGAAATGAAGAACATAGCTATTGTTGGGGTTGCTAGAGAGATGATTCATAATCGAGGGTTGCCTTTGTTTTTGTGGGTTGAGGCCTGCAATAATGTTGTTTATCTTCAGAACAGGAGTCCTCACAAAGTATTGGGGAACATGACTCTGGAGGAGGCTTTCACTGGAGAGAAGCCTCGTGGGACATCTTCGTATATTTGGATGTCTCACATATTCTTATATCCCCAAGAAGCAGAGGACGAAGTTGGAACCCATGGTAGAGAGGGTATCTTTATGGGTTACAACGAGACTTTAAAGGCCTATCGGATCTTCATTCCTTCTAAACGGAGAGTGGTAATTAGGAGGGATGTGAAGTTCGAGGAGGAGAGGGCCAATCAGAGATCACGGGAGTATGATGAGTGGTACTCACAAACTTCTCCTCAGTAGGGAGGTCAGGTACAGGGAGCAGGACCTTAGGGTTCTGAATCGATTGGTACAGGAGGTACTTCAGTGTCAGTACATCTGGGGCACCTGTGGCGAGTTCACTGAGCACTTCTTTAGGGAGTCCACTGGTACAGAGTTCACATGGCACTTCAGCTGACACAGGCACATGTTCTTCGAGGACATGTGTTGGTAGAGGCACACCAGGGTCAGTTGGCAGACCTTCAGGTTCACTTTACTGGGGGGCAGAGGATGAGGTTCCCTATGGGGAAGCTTCTTCAGGGAAGAGGAGGCCAAAGTGGCTTCAAGACACCTTGAAGGAAGCAGAGTCTGTTGGTCCTTCAAAGAGGGTGAACAGCGAGAGTAGAGCGGTTTTGCAGTTATGTAGCCAAGGCTACCAACATTGTTGACTCTGAGCCTACTAGCTATGACGAGGTTGCCAGCCAGGAGGCATGGAGAGAGGCTATGGTGGAGGAGTATGCCTCTATCATTAAGAACAATGTATGGGGGGTGGTGCCTAGGCCTGAGGGCAAGTCAGTTGTGACTTCCAAGTGGCTCTACAAGATCAAGCATGCTGCGGATGGCAGAATTGAGAAGTTCAAGGCGAGGTTTGTGGCTAGAGGGTTCTCACAGATAGAGGGAGTTCACTATGATGAGACCTTCGCTCTCGTAGCTCGGTACACTTCTATCCGCTCCCTTATTTCTATCGCTGCAGAAATGGGTTGGCAGATCCATCAGACGGATGTGAAGACCGCATTTCTGAACGGAGTTATAGAGGAGGAGGTGTATGTTGAGTAGCCACAGGGCTTTGAGGTACTTGGGCGGGAGACCCATGTATGTCGATTGAGGCAAGCACTCTACGGACTTAAGCAAGCTCCGAGAGCTTGGTATTCGAGGATTGATACTTACTTGCAGCAGACGGGTTTCACAAAGAGTGATGCAGATCCGAACCTATACTACATTGTTTTAGGGGATGATCTACTCATTCGTGTGTTATATGTTGATGACTTGTTCATTACTAGGGCAGAGAGACTAATTAGTGGTTGCAAGGAGGATCTTTCTATTGAGTTCGAGATGAAGGACATTGGGCCGATGCATTACTTTTTGGGGCTTGAGGTGTGGCAGGAGGAGGGGCATATCTTTCTGGGGCAGGGGCAGTATGTTGTGGATGTGTTGAGTAGATTTCACATGGCAGACTGTAGACCCTTGTCTACACCTATGATCACCAACTGGAAGAAGCTTCATGCTTCGAATTCTAGTTTGGTGGATCCCACATTGTATAGGCAGCTTATTGAGTCCTTGATGTATCTGGTCAACACTAGGCCAGATATATGCTTTGCAGTGAACACACTTAGCCAGTTCATGGTTGAGCCCAGGAGGGTGCACTGGGTAGCTGCAAAGCACATTCTTCGCTACGTGCAAAGGGACTGTTGATTATGGTCTGGACTATAGGCGAGATGGAGTGAGGTTGGCATGTTACATAGATTCAGATTGGGCAGGGAGTGCTTCTGACAGGAAAAGCACTTCAGGGTGTTGCTTCGGATTGGGTTCGGCAGTTGTGTCGTGGTTCAGTCAAAAGCAAAAGTCAGTTGCTTTGAGCTCTTCTGAGGCTGAGTATATGGCCGCTAGCCAGACTAGTTGTGAGGCCATTTGGCTTCGCAAGTTATTGTATGGCCTATTTGATCAGGGGATGAGACCAATGGTTATTCACTGTGATAATCAGAGTGGCATTAAACTCACGGAGAATCCAGTGTTTCATGATAGGTCAAAACACATTGACATTAGATATCATTTCATCAGAGACTATGTTCAAAAGGGGGCAGTGAAATTGGAGTATATATCGACAGATGAGAAGGTGGCTGATGTTCTCACGAAGTCCTTGCCAAGAGGCAAGGAGGTCTATTTCAGGAACAAGATGGGTGTGGTGAGAAACACTTTCCTCGGTAAGAGGGAGTGTTGATTTTTAATGTACCTTGGACAAGTGGTTTCCCATGGGTAAAGTGTCCAAAATAATTATTTTCCTAAGTATGACTTTATAAAGTGAAAGAAACTTTATAAGTGGTAAAGTCAATGTTAAATTATAAAGTGAAAGTGACTTTATAAGTGGTAAAGTCAATGTTAAATTGTAAAGTGAAAAGTGACTTTAGACATAAAGTACAATGTGGGTACTTTATTTAATGGGTGAGTTAAAAAATAGAAAATGAGAATTAAATGCACATTTATTCTCATCCCTTGATCTAAATGAATCTGAGTTGTTAGATGTTAGGGTTGCCCAAAAGTCATTTAGGGAAACAAAAGGGGGAGAAGAAAAGAGAGACTGCATTCATTCATTCTTCATCAGCAGAATGGAGAAAGGACGCTGAGGGCTGGAGAAAAGTTCTAAAAGAGAAATTTGTCGCAGCAAGCTGAAGGAGTGATTTCTGGGAAAAGTTGGGCACTGAAATCAAGGCATAAAAGACAGCAAAAGGTACAATGCACACAGTTCGAGAGAAGTTTTTGAGCAAAAAAATTCCGTACAACAGTACAGAAATATATACAGTCCGTATGGAATCTTTATTGTACAGTCTGCGTCCATATAGTACATTTTCAGCTTCAAGTGTGCACAGAAATCGAGGCAAAGTGGACACGGTTTTCAAGGAGTTTTGGGCTGAAGAGATAAGTTGTATTTTGCTGTTTTGTTTTGTCTGCAAATGTATTTTTCCTGAACTTGAAAGATAAATAAATTTGAAGAGCTCTCTAACAGGTTTTCCCCAGAGAAGATTGAAGGGGTTTTTCCTGAGTCTAAGTTGACCAAAAATCTATGTGTTTTTTTATGTGTTGCGGGTATGTTTATGTACATATTTATTTTCAGCATGTGTTGACAGTCCCATGAGTTTTAATCTGAAAATTTCATTTCCAAAATTCTATATGTTGAATGTGAGTTTATGGGAAAGGGCATTTAACTGAATGGGAGTGATAAGGTGAAATTAAAACCGAGTTGGGATTGCAGGAAACTTTTTAGTCATCAAATTTCAAAATGTAGGATTGCCCACTTTAAATGAGAACAAAGAAGAAAACAATTCCAAAGAAAGAAAATAAATAATAGTAGCAAAATAAATAAGATTCAACCATTTACAGTCCCACATCTACACCTCTTACTTGGTCATTAGATCTCTATGCCTGAGAACTGATGAATGCCAGGACAAGGCTGGAAATTTTGGAAGCCAAAGAACAAGAACAGGATAGCAAAATTTCAGAGATCACACTTCCAAATTGATGTTTAATGGAAGGCAATAGAATTTTAAAAGAACATGGGACAATGTTACAAGAGGCTCTAGAGACAGGAAAGCAAGAATGACAAAGCATGAAGACAACATGATGAACCATGATAGAGCCAATAGCAGCAAATAGGGATGTGATAATTTCTAAAGCCACTCTGTTAGATACCCAACTATCTCAGCAAGAAACCCTTTAGGAGTGAAGGCAAAAAAGAAAAAGAGAGAAGACATTCCAAAAGAAATCAAAGCTAGAATTCAGGACACTAATGGTTACACAAGGATGGAGGAGGAAGCAGTTGTAAGTGTTAATAGAACACAGGAACGAGAACATAAAGAAAGAAAATATAGGGAAACACACTTTATTATTAGGGGAATAAGAGACTATGGAAAGAATGAAAGCACTCTCAATTTGATATGGGACTTTTTGAAGGTTAAGCTAGATTGGAAAGAGAAAATCTACCAAGCAAGGAGGGTGGGAAAGATATGTGAAGAGCGGCCTCGACCCATAATGTCATCATGACAAGTGTGCACAACAAACACCATCTCTTAAGCAAAAACTCTTGAAGGGCTCACATTTTTTTTCTAGATGAAGATTTAACCAACAAACAACAAGAGGAGAGAAGGGAAGAAGTGGAGAAAATTAGAGCAACAAGAAACAAAGGGAAAAGAGCATGCTTGTACATTAGTAAAGTTGTTATTTTCGATTTTTGGGCCCCATGGCAAAGCAAGTCATCAAGCTGGGAATAAAGAAAAAGCAATTAATTCTATCAAAAGAATGAAAACAACAACATCAACATGGATGAAAAGGGGTGAAGACAAAATTCTGTCTCTTGTGTGCCAAACCACATACCAATCAAACCCTACCTAGGTCTAACTAAGTCTAGTTTGTTGGAACTATAGAGGTTACCCTTGGAGGAGGGGACCTGGGTTAGGGCCTGTTGTAGAATCTAGAGGCATAATTGTCTCACGCAAACTCATGAACATGATGGTTGCAAAACTCCTATGTCTCACGAAAACTCATGAAGTTGACAGTTTGTTACAAGGCAACAAAAAATGGAAAAGGGTATGGGGGAATACTAGTTTTAGTGAAAGAAAAATAAGGTTGTCACATTCAATTAGTGAAAGAAGATACAAATAAACATTATTTAGGGTTCAAAATATCAGAGAATGAGAATCACACTAAAATTGCAACATGCTATTTTTCCCCACAAAACTCAAAAACTTACAAAAATAAGGGGCTAGACAGCAAGAATCCATATGCAACTTTAAAGCAAGATATTGTCGCGTATTCTCAGCAAGGAGAAGATCTTTTAGTGAGATATTTCAATGCTAGAATAACAAATCAAAAAGCTAGTATTCTTTGTTGCAAAGAGGATCACAATCCTATTTGGTTCACTGAAGAAGAAAATCCCCCATGAATGAGATGTTCAGAAGATAACAAAGTTAGCAATCATTTTTGGGAGGAGTTGCTTACGTTGTGTGGTGATTTCAACTTAATTATTTGCAATGGTCTAGATAGATGGAAAAGGTTTGGGAACTTGCCTTGCAATACATGCAATGGGGCAATACATGCAATGGGGCAAGTGTCGTTGACTATGTGATTTGTTCACAAAGCTTAATAGAAAGGATAGATGAAGTTAAGATTGGGGAGTATATTTGGAACTTAAAATCAGATCATAACCCAATTTATATAAGGTTATCTTGGTTAGAAGAAAGGCAGCATAGAAGAAAACCTAGTGTTCTCGACAATCACTTTCAAGAGGCAAAATTCGTCTGAACACAAGAAAATTTTACTATCTTCAACACAACACTAGAGGTCAATTAAGAAGGAGAAAACTTTCTCCCAAAGCCTCAACAGTCATGAGTTGACACATATAATTCAAGGTGCAATTGCGAATTGCAAAAGAGCAAAAAATTGGAAATCAAAATCAATTTTTTATGATAAATGCTTGGTTTGATGAGGAATGAAAAATGGCAAGGAGAACCTTGAAGAAGACGCACAAGGAGAGGATGAAGGTATAGTTAAATAAGCATATTTTAAAAAGGAAAAAAGATGAGTTCATGCAAACAAGGCGAGAAGAGCTTAAATATTTAGGAAAGAATAACCTAAAGCTTTTTTGGTACGAACTTCAACCAAGGAAGAAGAAAACTGAAAATAATAGTACATACAATCAATGGTTCGACCATGCAAGACAACTTAATGAGAAAGAATCGGAGGTTGAACCTTCCCCCCAAGATAAACACAACTACAAAGCTTTCCACATTGTAGGAGGTGGAGATTGATGTTAAGAAGTTGAGAATAGCAAAAGCAAAGGACTCGGTTGAACTTCAAGCGAAATATCTAAAATGGGGAATGTACACCCTTGCACCACACATCATGGAAATATTCAGCAACATCATTCAGCAAGGATTCCCAAGAGACTACACAGCTAGCCTAACAATACCCCTTTTTAAAAGTGGAGAAATTAATAATCCTTCTATTTATATAATCATTATGATCAATCCTTTGTTTGCAGAGCATTTCCGCAGCTTGGTAGAAAATAGAATCAGTAAGTGGGTAGAAGTAAAAGAAAAGAGGGAAAAAGGCCAAAGTAGGTTTTAGGCCGAAACATTCTACGATGGATATGTTGAAAAGTGTAACTAGGTCGGTCTTCATATTGACTATGTAATTATGTATTTTATAAAGAAGAAAACAAAAATAATAAAATGTATTTTGTACTTGCTTCATGTGTTTCATGAGCAAGATTTTATTATAGGTTAAATAGACTTCTTCTTGATGTCTATCTAGGGTTTTGTCTTCTAGATATAAATGTAATAAGTGTCATATATGAAGGGTCTAAGAATGTATGCTCCAAGATCTTGTAGAAGAATAGAAGTCAAGCTAAAAGACATGCTCACAAACAACTCTCAAACATCGATGGAAGTCAAGCTTCATATACCGTGAAGAACACCTCTCTCAAACGCTGGAATAACCTCTCTGCATGAAGTCGTCTCTATAAGAGTTTGTCTGGTCGGCCTAGAAGCAAGTAACAGTGCACTATATATATATGACTGTTCTATAATCCATTTTCTCTCAACGAATTTCGATTAGCTCCAAAAAGAAAAATGTGGATTATTTCTGAGAAGCAGACAGCATTCAGGATTAGAATCAATGCAATATATACCAATGAAGGTGGGTTATCTTAGAAACTGTGATATGTATCAATAAATAAATGCATGTGGGCTTTCTTGGAAACAGTGATATATACCAATAAAGAAATGTGTGCGGAATTTCTCAGAAATAAAGTGCGATGTATGTAATATTCCCAATTAGCAACAGCTAATTGGAAATATTAATTTTTGACTACTTTACCTTAATAAAGTTAAGTTAAAAATAAAGTGGGTGAAAGGGACACTTAACTCACACTTAGGATAAAAAGTATTTCCTAAAGTCACTTGGAGACATGATTAATCGGCAGCGTGGGGCCTAGAGACAAAGTGGCAGCGTGGAGGAGATGTCAGTGTGGGCGGCGTGGGCCCAAGACAGCGCAAAGCTAGAGGGACAGCGTGGCTCAAGCAGACAAAGCAGTTTGTGGTGGGGCCTAGGTGAGAGCAAGGCTCTCCAAGCATAAAAAGGGAGAGAGGCTCCTCATTTGATCATTCTATTATGCATCTATGTTATTTGTCTTTCGACATTGAGCACGCTTTTGCAGTTGAGCAAATTCTGCACGTGTTGTTCAGCACATCGAGTGTCTCCGTGCGGAGATCCCAACCTCAACCCCGAGGGACTTCGAGTGCCTACTCGGGTGAGGAGTTTCATCCTTGATTTTTCGGACAGAGTTGTAGCAGCTACAGTTGGGATCATTCCCTTGCATAGACAGCACAGTCAATGAGAGGGAGGACGCAGTCTTTGGAGGAGGAGATTCTGGATTGAGGGTTTATCAGGGGATTTAGCCCGGGAGAGTTGGAAAGGGATTAGCACTTCCCTATTCCATCATTTTGGTAGAGTTGGAGGTCATATTTTGCAGCAGATCATTCAGGGCCAGCGTTCATCACTGGGATAGCGTTATACCTCAAGGGAGGTCATTTTCCGAGGTCATCCATTTCCAGAAAGCTCTCTGGGCTTTTCTAGGTATTTGGTGGAGAGGCCATTCCCAAAGTTTCACAATTTTCTAAGCTGAGGAGCAGCCCCAAATCGTTGATCTATTCCAGCTGCACAACAATAGCACCAGCAGCTTTGGAGATAACGTAGTCATAGAGGGAGCAGCGATTCCATGATATAGTCTGGGAGTATTTCTACGCTTGCCTAGTGCAAGCCAAGGTGCTATCATTCTAATCACCTTTGTACTCATTTTATCTTTCAGTACTTAATAAAATGGCTCAGCGTTCTCCATATTTTGTCTTGTTCATATGATGTCTCTCTAGTTGCTGTAGTTTCTTGTTTATGTGCTTTATATTGTTGTTTATTTCTATTCGGAATATTACAATGTATGTCAGTAAAGAAATGCAGACTATACATATGAAGAAACACCTATAACAGATGGCGGATTTCTCTGAAGAGGCACAGTAAGAAAATGCAAATACATCAGTGAATAAAATGCGGGCCAAGTTTGGTTAAATACAGATATAAGACAGAGTTTTACGGACAGTATTGATCTATGGTTGAAGCTGATCTAAGACAGAGATCCAATACAGAAATACTTGAGTTGCAACAAAATGATATAACCTGAACAAAGTGTGAAGCTGAGGTAGTAAATCACTGTGTATATGTGCGGTCAATCTGAAGTAAGCTGTGACTCAAGTAAGATGATACATTTGTTAGTACACTTATAAAAGGAAGGTAAATCTATGATTTACCTTCCTATCCTCAGTTAATATTTGCCAAGTGAAAAATGAAGCAAGAAGAAATGTTTTGATGAACAAAGACGAAATTAAGTTAGATTGAATTAGAGACCGAGTTCTCTAAGGTTGTTACAGATCAATGTAAGTTGTTGCAGAAATGAAGGATCAGCATTGGAGGCAGACAAAGGAACAGTGACAAGGTTTTTGAATACATATATATAGGTCAAGGGTCTAATTCTTGGTCATGGTCATTCGAAGATCTATAGGAAGAATTCTTTGCGGGTTTTCCTCTCCAAGAGGGAGAGGTTTTGCCCTGGCTCTAGGAGCCTAATTTTGTGTCTAGTGCATTTTGATAATTGACTTGATGAAAGACTAACTAAGCTAAAGAAAGGAAGACATAAGTAACTCAAGTCAGCTTACAAGTAATTATCAAGAAGAGAATTTGTATTAAGCACTAGCCCTCCAAATTCTCAACATGGTATCAAAGGTAAGGTGCTAAACTCAAGGGCTGCTAGACAAAGGAGACACTCCAGGAAGCGAAGATCAAAAGTTTGGGTTGGAAAATCAAATCAGTTTGAAAAGGAAGACTCTCTAACTACTTCAAGATCTCCTACCTCATTTAAATGATTAACTCAATCAAGAAAGTAATCTTCTGTTATCAAAGATTCCCATTCAAGACATTTTTAGAAGGAGGACTTGAATTTCTAAAGATATACTCCATCATCAAGGAAGCTGCTGAAGGAAAAAGTCACTCTATCAAGTAAGTATCTATGACTTTATCTAAATCTATCAAAATGTCTTCTTTGCAAAAGAAAGCAACAGACTGGTTAGGGTTTCAAAACTTTCTTGCATGGAAGACAAGGACAATGAAGTCATACATGAAGGGAGATATAAGAGCCCAAAAGATTCTTACAGAATCCATAAAAGACTCTCATCTCCGATGTATCAAATCTAAAATCATCAAAAGGAATATATGAGAAATTGGTGGAGCTATTCTCTGAGAGTACTGTAGGAGAAGTAATCTCTCTGAGATCATTTGCAGGAAGAGGGAGAATCATCTACCAGATGAATGGGGAAAATTCACTTCAAAATTAAACAGGAAGAAGGAAGCCACACCATTCCATGATTTAGGGTCTCTATGTAAAATAGAGGAAACTGTTGAAAAGTGTAACTAGGTCGGTCTTCATATTGACTATGTAATTATGTATTTTATGTAAAGAAGAAGACAAAGATAATAAGATACATATTTGTTGCACTTGCTTCATGGATTTCATGAGCAAGACCTTATCTTAGGTTAATGAACTTCTTCTTGATGTTCATTTAAGGTGTGTCTTCTGTTTATAAGTATAATTAGAGTCACGCATATTGAAGACCTTGTCATGAACCATGTGAAAGAATGGCTCATAAACAGCCCTCAAGCCAGCCCATATTCAACGTTGAATATTAGTGATGAAGTCGTCCTACATACAGTGGGAATGTCAGCCTACAATCTTGCTGTATGGTCGGCTTAAAAGGAAGGAAGCATACCGTATATATATCCTGACGTACAGCTCATTTGTAACCAAGAAATTTGCGGATCTATCTGAGGTTTCTTAGAGTTTAAAAAGTGCAGATCTAAGGACAGAATTTAGTGCGGATTGAAGAGTACAAATTGCGGAATATACAGAGGGAGCAGATTGAGGAAGGAACATAAGAGTACAATTTGCGAAAGATACAAGAAAGTACAGTGTGCGGATAAGTAAGATACAGGATTGTGGAGTGGTGCAGCTAAATTGTGGATAGGTGCAGGAAGGGTACAATGCGAACATCTCTGAGTTTGAAGTATCTAAGAAAAGAATTTGCCAAAGTCAAAGACAGTGATTGTAAGAAGACAGGCTAATCTAAAGGTGGTAGAAAGGGAGGAAGGTAATCAGAGATTTACCTTCCTAACCATATTTCATGATATTCAGTTACATGTAAAAATAATTTTGTCTCTACATTTGACTAAGCACTTTGATAATTGACTTGATGAAAGGTTAACTAAGTTAAAGAAGAGGATACATAAGCAAGCTCACAAGTAATTATAAAGAAGAGAATTTTTGTATTAATCTCAAGGCCTACAAATTCTCAACAGAAACGAGATTGAAAAGCCGAAGGTATTACAGGATCAAGTGAAGGGAATCAAGCCTTTGCAGTGACGTCGAGAAAGAAAGGAACATTCAATAAGATTGATCCTCAGAACAGAATGAACAAAGCACAATGCTTTGGATGAGATGAATGTGGGTATTATAATAGAAATTGTCCTTAATTTGAAAAAGGACAAGAGAAATAGGAAAGAAGCCCATGTCTCTGAAAAAGAACCTAATGCAAAGAAATCTAAGAAAGAAGAAGCAAGGGATCTCCACTACGATTGAGATCATCTTCTCCTTTAAGTGATTTCTGTTGATTGTATGATGGGAGGCAATGTAGCATCCTGATCGAAGCATGTTAGGAGCTCCTGGTGAATCAGCTCCGGGAAAACCTCTTTGACAAACATTACTAATGGAAAGCAGTCATCAAGAGCAAGGGTCATCATGGAAACATATTTATGGGATGTGATGACTTATTGATGAAGCAGGCCAAGGGAATGAAGCTCTTCATTTTTGAGAAATTGCTACAGGATGACTCAAGGGAAAAAAGTATGAGGTATGTATAAATTTATATGCTGACATTGGATGTTGTGAAGTCATGTCATGTGGTTGCAGGTAATGGACTTCTAGAGTACGATCTATGGAGGAGTATCTCTCAATGCACGGACAGATGAAATCAACATAATATGTCCTCATGGAATATGGGGTGGTTGTATATGAACGAGAAACTAGAAAAGTTGTACGTTCCTGGGAATCAAGAATGTGCAGAGAGGAAGAGATCATGAAATGCAACCATGTCAAGAGGCAGTTATCATCCGGAGGCCAAGAAGATGTGTAAAGTTTTGTAGATGTTCTATGCTAGGAGCAATTTCACTTTTCTCACAGCAATCATACAAGTAGTTAAGCAAAATGCAGATAGAACATATAAGTAGATCTTACAGAAGACAAATCAGAAACAGGAAAAATGTGTGTGTTCGTTTCGGCGGTCAACAGGATGCTTCAACCAGCAAAGTCTCCTTTGGTCAGCCAGCCCAGCATGTGTCACAACAACCCTCCAATCAGTAGATGAGTCAACCCAAGTCAACTCTACAAAAGTCAACGTTGTCCTGAAAAGTCAACGCAGGGGCAGCAAGCTAAAAGTCAACGCAGCAGCAAAACGGTCAACCCTTTGACCTCGATTTTTTGTGCCAGGTAGTACGGCCTTCAAAAATCGAACCTTCCACAAGTTTTCAGCTTGTTTGGACCATGCGTTGACCAAAGTCAACGCTGGTCAAACTTTCTGCGAAACCCTAGCAGCAGAAAATCGTACTTCAGCTCAGTCGTACGGTCTGTCCTCTCTCTCCTTCACACGTGTGGCTGAAACTCGTCCTTTAGGTAGCTCGTACTATTTGATGAGAGAGGAAGATGTGAGTTGTGATGATGATGAAATGCTCTTCAACTTTTCCTGTATTTATATCCATCATTGGGGCGTGTGACACATCTGTTGGGGGCGTGCAACCTTAAGGCCGACCTGCACATATAATTTATTAAGAATAATAAATTCAAAATATAAGTTCTGCTCATCGGATTAAGACATATTTTATATGGATTTTACACCTCTCACAAAGAGGAATCCAACAAAAATATTAGCCTCTTAATCTGAGCATCAGAACATGGAGTTTGGACCTAGTTGTCAAAATTTAACACTCCCTCTCAACTAGGGAGAACTCCATCTATTAGTGCAATCAACATCGTGCGTCATCCCGCCGAAACTTGCTTTGCTGGCTTCTTTATTTCAGAACAGAAGTGGCTCAGTCACAAAGACATCATCCCCCGACTGACATAATCAGTCCAGAGGTCCCAGACCTCACAAATCTTGATCCCAGATCAAGTGGTTGGACCGTGCCATCCTAGATAGAGAGTACGGCAATCTCTGATGCGTCCATCAGTCTTTGCTAATAGTCTCTAGCTTTCCACACCTCATTGGCCAAATGAGAGGTACTTCCCATGAGCCCTGAACTCAATGGGTAGGATGCATACGGGGCACAGATAAATGAGTGGCGAACCAGCTCAACAATCACAAGGGTGGGGCAGAAGCATTATGAGTGCATATAGCTCTGAGAAGCTATCCCCAAAGCCCCCCAGAGCTCCCAGAGCTCATCGTCCAACAGGACCCACATCATAGGGTCTTTCCACGACACCAAGATTCTCACGGAAGGTTAGGAACTTGACCTTCCCCAGGGGCTTAGTGAGAATATCCGCGACTTGCTCATCAGTTCCTATATGATCGAGCCTTACGGCGCCTCGCTGTACCATATCTCGGATAAAGTGGTACCTGATATCAATATGCTTGGATCGGTCGTGGAACACGGGATTCTCAGTCATACGAATCCCACTCTGATTATCACAGAGTATCACAGTGGTATCTAGCACATGTCCAAACAGCTCACTAAAGAGCTTCCGCAACCAAACTGCTTCACAACAGGCCATACTAGCAGCAATGTATTCGGCCTCCGCGGTGCTCAAAGCCACCGACTTCTGCTTCCTGCTCATCCATGAGATCGAGGCAGAACCAAGATTGAAGCAGCATCCCGATGTGCTCTTACGATCCACCACACTGCCAGCCCAATCGACATCAGTATATCCACGGAGTGTCACACTCCCGGCAGTGTATCTCAGCCCATGGTTTATCGTGCCCCGAAGATATCTCAAAAGATTCTTGGCACCAACCCAGTGAAAATGATGAGGCTCAACCATCTGTTGACTCAAAGTGTTCACTGCAAAACATATATCTGGTCGGGTGTTCACTAAGAACATCAAAGCTCCTATGAGTTGACGATACTCCGTAGGATTGGCCAAGATAGGCCCAGCAGCGCTGCCACTCAACTTCTTAAAGTTGAGTTCCATCGGTGTCGACACGGACTTACAGTCCACCATCCCAAATCTTTCCAGAAGCTTCACAATATATTTTCCTTGAGAAAGAAAAATCTCTCCAGGTCTCTGCCAGACCTCCAGGCCTAGGAAATAGTGCATCAGTCCTAGGTCTTTCATCTCGAACTCAACAGCAAGCTCCCTCTTACATTGATGAATGAGAGGGTCATCACCTGTCAGGAAGAGGTCGTCCACATACAGCACCAGAATGAGAGGTTTCCCTTCCACAACCTTGAAGTAAAGGTTTGGATCAGCATTGCTTCGAGTGAAGCCCAGCTTCATTAAGTAACTATCCATCCTCTCGTACCAAGCTCTGGGTGCTTGCTTTAACCCATAGAGGGCTTTCTTCAACCTGCAGACATAAGTGTCTCGATCTTGAACTTCGAATCCCAGAGGTTGTTCTACATACACCTCTTCCTTTATTGCACCATGCAGAAAAGCGGTCTTGACATCCATCTGATGAAGACTCCATCCTTGTGTAGCAACAAGGGCTATGATTGATCGGATGGTGGTATATCGTGCCACAGGTGCAAATATATCGTCATAGTCAATTCCTTCCTTTTGAGAGAAGCCACGGGCAACAAACCTTGCCTTAAACTTTTCAGCACTCCCATCGGATCCATGTTTGATCTTGTAGAGCCATTTAGCGGTGACAACAGATTTGTCCTTTGGTCTCGGGACCACATCTCAGACATCATTCTTCATAATAGACTCATATTCTTCATGCATAGCATCCTTCCAAACTTGATGCTTGATGGCTTCCTCAAAAGATCCAGGTTCAGATTGTACAATAGTACTCATGGCAGCTAGATACCCTTGGTATCTACACGGCTTCTTTCTTTCTCGGAATGTCCCCTTTGGGGCAGCATGACCCTCAGCATCTTCGAGGGTGTCCCTGAGCCATGATGGTCTCTTTCCTAGTGAAGGGGGTGGATCAATAGGGTCCATTGGCCCTTCAATATCAGGCATAGTCTCATCCTGGGGTTCTTCCAGATTTCCAGGCCTTTCTTCATGAATTTCTTCGGATCTAGGAAGATCTACTACTTTCTTCAGGGAAGCATCTTCGTCAAAAGTGACATCATGGCTTATCTCTACTTCCCTTTGACCAGGTACATAGACTCTATATGCCTTAGAAGTCTCACTGTAGCCCAAAAACATTCCTTTCTTCCCAGTAGCATCCAGCTTACTTCTCTTTTTCTTTCGGCACATGAAAATAGACGGGACATCCAAAAATTCTAAAATGTGAGACATCAGGTTTCTTACCAGAGAAAACCTCTTCGGGAGTTTTGGAGTCCAAAGCGGAATGAGGGCATCGGTTTCGAATGTACACAGCAGTATTTGCAGCTTCTCCCCACAGAAACTTTGGTAGACCCTGGTCACATAGCATGGCACGGGCAGCTTCCACAATAGTCCTATTCTTGCGTTCAGCAACACCATTCTGCTCAGGAGTATATGCAGTGGTAGTCTCCCTCTTAATGCCGGCTTCTCTGCAAAAGTCTTTGAACTCATTTGACTCATATTCAGTGCCATTGTCGGTCCTCAAAATCTTGATCTTCTTTCCGGTCATATTTTCCACCAAGGCTTTGAAGGTACGGAACCACATGAAAGCCTCATCCTTCTTCTTCAAGAAGTATATCGAGGTTTTGCGAGAGAAGTCATCAGTAAATGTCATGTAGTAAGAACATCCCCCCAGGGATGTTACGGGCAACATACCAGATAGATCAGAATGGACCAGTTGCAATATATCAGATGTCTTTGTGACACTTGAGGGAAAAGGTCCCCTTGTATGTTTTCCTTCAGCACAGCCCTTACATACACCTTCATGATTATTTCCAAAGTCAGGCATCCCTGTCACCACCTTCCTTGCTTCGGGAAGGGCCTTGTAATGAAGGTGTCCAAATCTTCGGTGCCATAGTTCGGTTTGACGGATAGTATCACAAGTCATTGCTCCCAGCAGACTTCCTCCAACCTGGTAGAGTGTGCCAACTCTAAAACCAATCGAGATAGCTTCCTTCACATCCTTCTTTCACAGTACTTATCATAAAATTACATTAGATCTTGTCTTTCCCATGGCAGTGTCTGAACACAAGCCTTCCTTCAAATTCTAGATACCTCTCTTTGGTCACCATCTGCAGTCTGAGACTGTCACCGTAGACAAGTGAGCCACCAGTCCGGCCCTTTCACAGAATGTGGCATTATCCCCAAGGATAATTTCGAGATTAGTATCCCTTTCAACCATGTCAGAAAGTGCTTCCTTGAATCCGGTGATGTGTCTTGAGGCACCACTATCGATTAGCCGGACATCCATAGTGTCGGGCGGAGATGCAGCTGAGAGAGCAGATACTAGAATATACTCATTTCTTTTATCAACAACATTAGACTCCTCATACCTGGTATTTCTGGACTTTTTAGAAGGTTGATTGTTTCCACCAAAGTGAGCCTTCCTCTTTCCTTTGGATTTGTCATTTCTTCGATTCCCATTCCTTCGGTTGTTGTTGTTATCGTCACCATCGGGAGAATCCTTCTTGAAGGGGCATTCTCTAGCATAGTGTCCAGGCCTATGGCAGGTAAAACATTTACCCTTCTTCTCTTGAGTCTTAGTCCTTCCTTTGTCCTTAGAACCACCAAAGTTCTTCTTTCGGGAATGAGCACCATAGGCAGCATTTCTTTCATTATCAAATTCCTTCATCCTTGTTTCTTCTTGCATACATCTAGACAGAAGCTCATCAAAGTTAGGAATGGTATTATTGTTGAGAATGATAGTTGTGAATACTTGCCATTCATATGGAAGTCCTCCAAGTGCGGTGAGAACCATCTCACGATCAGCTATTGTCTCCCCAATAGCTAGCAGATTGTTCCTGGTTTCGGTCAACTTCATAAAGAAAGTTTGAATAGACTCGTCTCGGCCCTTCTTCATATTCTTCAACTTGTTCTTGAGGAATAGCACTTGGTTCACATTGTTTACTTGAAACATAAGTATCAATTTGTCATACATCTCCTTGGATGTACCTAGTTCAGATATGTAGGCAACCAGACTCTTATTTATGGATTCCCTGATCAGCAGCTTTGCTCTGATTTCTCCCTTCTTATACTTGTTTCTAACAGCAGCAGAGGCATTGGATGGAGGTTCTTGAATCTTCCCTGTCCCATGATCCAGGAGATCATGATCTTCCAATTTGAGATCTAATATCATCTTCCAGGCATGGAAGTCATCACTTCCAGTCAGCTTGTCATTCTCCTTGAATTCAAGACTAGTGGAACCCATTTCTTCCGGTGATGATTGCTACAGATAGAGTTTGTCTTCACCTCGGCTCCGATACCATGTAAAGTTTTGTAGATGTTCTATGCTAGGAGCAATTTCACTTTTCTCACGGCAATCATACAAGTAGTTAAGCAAAATGCAGATAGAACATATAAGTAGATCTTACAGAAGACAAATCAGAAACAGGAAAAATGTGTGTGTTCGTTTCGGCGGTCAACAGGATGCTTCAACCAGCAAAGTCTCCTTTGGTCAGCCAGCCCAGCGTGTGTCACAACAGTCCTCCAATCAGCAAATGAGTCAACCCAAGTCAACTCTGCAAAAGTCAACGTTGTCCTGAAAAAGTCAACGCAGG
Source organism: Pinus albicaulis (assembly GCA_034641835.2). Classification (NCBI taxonomy): domain Eukaryota; kingdom Viridiplantae; phylum Streptophyta; class Pinopsida; order Pinales; family Pinaceae; genus Pinus; species Pinus albicaulis. Next base: position 444,932,373 of record CM076569.1, read on the forward strand.
GCAGCAAGCTAAAAGTCAACGCAGCGGCAAAACGGTCAACCCTTTGACCTCGATTTTTGTGCCAGGTAGTACGGCCTTCAAAATCGAACCTTCCACCAATTTTCAGCTTGTTTGGACCAAGCGTTGACCAAAGTCAACGCTGGTCAAAGTTTCTGCGAAACCCTAGCAGCAGCAAATCCGTACTTCAGCTTGACCGTACAGTTTGTCCTCTTCGTCCTTCACACATGTGGATTAAATTCGTCCTTCTTGGTAGCTCGTACTCCTTGATGAGAGAGGAAGATGTGAGTTGTGATGATGATGAAAATCTCTCCAACTTTTCCTGTATATATATCCATCATGAGGGTGTGTGACACATCTGTTGGGCATCCGAGCCTACATTACAAAACTCGCCGACCTTGCACATATAATTTATTAAAAATAATAAATTCAAAATATAAGTTCTGCTCATCGGATTAAGACATATTTTATATGGATTTTACACCTCTCAGAAAGAGGAATCCAACAAAAATATTAGCCTCTTAATCTGAGCATCATAACATGGAGTTTGGACCTAGTTGTCCAAATTTAACAAGATGTGACTAGGAGTTCTCCTGGAAAGATATGTATACTCTGACAGAAGTCTGGTAAAGAAGAAGACCCTTGGAAAAACATATCATTAGGAGATGTGTCAATCTGTATGAAGGATGTCGATGCTTACAGGAAGATTTCATGATGAAAGATCATCACTGAGGTAACTTTTGTTTTAAAAGTTCATATGTAAATGTTTATCTAGATGAATTTGTGCAGGGCTGCTAATCATGAGAAAGGATGTATGGTCTTGGGAGATGATTCGAAGGAAAGAAACATGGCACAATAGTGGACCAGATAAGGAAGTCTGATGAATCACTTTCTGACAGCTAACATGACTCAGGATGAAAGTGATGGATGATTTGTGCCCTATGAATCTAAAAGTTGAAGATTCCTCAATATCGAAATCCATGACATCAAGGACAGGAATTCTTCATGAACAGCTGGGTGTCTCACCATTGCTGTTGGAGGTCCCTGGTTAAGAGGGAGCATGATGATAAGATTCTTACTTGGAAGAAACTTGGTGATTCCTAAGAATGAGCTTAGATACATTCCTTGTATAGAAATGAGTACAGTCCCTTGTGGAATAGGTCCTCCCTGGTTGAGAGGGAGAGATAGACACATCATTCTGGTCTTCACTTGGGAAGACAGAATGGAGGATTGGGTAATCATCTGGCATTCGATACTCTTTGAGAATGTATTAGGGAATTCAAGATAAGAGTAGTCGGGGACCGATATTCTTCGAGGGCTAGCTACCCAAGAGAAGAATAGTCTAAGAAGGTCATACTTTGGGTACACCCAGGTGGAGTATGTACCTTGGAGAGACAATGACGATGGTGTCTATAAGTCATGTTGCTCGTCAGCATTGTAGCCCATTGTCTCGTTGAGAGATGGGGCTGTTAGTCAAGGCCTTGCACTAGGACAATGTTGGTTGATATGATGCTATATAGATGTGATAACCAATCCGATTCTTCTTATGAGATTCTTCAGTTTGAAAGTGACCATGTACCTGTATGAATACCTCCCTAGTTAAGAGGGAGTGTTGAAAAGTGTAACTAGGTCGGTCTTCATATTGACTATGTAATTATGTATTTTATAAAAAAGAAGACAAAGATAATAAAATGTATTTTGTACTTGCTTCATGTGTTTCGTGAGCAAGATTTTATTATAAGTTAAATAGACTTCTTCTTGATGTCTATCTAGGGTTTTGTCTTCTAGATATAAATGTAATAAGTGTCATATATGAAGGGTCTAAGAATGTATGCTCCAACATCTTATAGAAGAATAGAAGTCAAAATAAAAGACATGCTCACAAACAGCTCTCAAACATCGATGGAAGTCAAGCTTCATATATCGTGAAGAACACCTCTCTCAAACGCTAGAATAAACTCTCTGCATGAAGTCGGCTCTATAAGAGTCTATCTGGTCGGCCTAGAAGCAAGTAACAGTGCACTATATATATATATATCATTGTTCTGCAATCCATTTTCTCTCAATGAATTTCGGTTAGCTCCAAAAAGAAAAATGCAGATTATTTCTGAGAAGCAGACAGCGTTCAGGATTAGAATCAGTGCGATATATACCAATGAAGAAAGACGAGTTATCTCAGAAACTGCGATATGTATCAATAAATAAATGTGTGTGGGCTTTCTCAGAGACAGTGCAATATATACCAATAAAGAAATGTGTGCGGAATTTCTCAGAAATAAAGTGCAATGTATGTCAGTAAAGAAATGCAGACTATACATATGAAGAAACACCTATAACAGATTGCGGATTTATATGAAGAGGCACAGTAAGAAAATGAGAATACATCAGTGAAAAAAATGCGCGCCAAGTTTGGTTAAATACGAATATAAGACGGAGTTTAAGTACGAACAGTATTGATCTATGGTTGAAGCTGATCTAAGACAGAGATCCAATACAGAAATACTTGAGTTGTAACGACATGATATAACCTGAGCAAAGTGCAAACCTAAGGTATTAAATCACTGTGTATATGTTGTTGAGATTTTGTGTATTTGGGGTAGCATCAGTTGTGCTCTAGGTCCCAAATTTTGAGCAAGGACTAGAGTTCACCTGATCTACAAGACCCAGAAATGGATTTGGGAAATTTCATCTGGTTTAGGAGATATTAAATTAATTAATTATTTTAATGTATTTCCTAAGTTAAAACTTAGGAAAATAAAATAATTAAAGTGAATTTAATTAAACATGTGATGAAATTGTCTTAAGTCACGCGGATCAAGCTTTATTTTAATCTTAGCCATTGATTAAAGATTTAATCTTGGTCGTTGATTTGTCAACGAGAAAAGTATAAAGGAAAGACTTGGGGTCATTTGTAAGACACACAGAGGCAGAGCACTGAAGCTAAGCTGAGATTCTAGGGCGGGGTTGCTAAGAATTCTCAAGTGTTTCAGTTGTAGAGAGGGGAATTTAGACCAAGGGGATGATCTCATTCCGGGGTCTAGAATACACAAGAAGCAGAGAAGAGATCAAGAAATACAGCACAGAGGAAGGCAGCAGCAGCAGGCTCAGACGACAGCAGCTACAGCAGTAGACGGCAGCAGCAGCAGCAGCAGACGGTAACAGCAGCAGTAGCAGCAAGGATAGCGTGATTTTCAGGAAACCCTTCAGGGGTTACGCAAAGACCCTTAGGGGCAGCGTAGTGACTGCGTCACCCAGTCTAGGGTAACGCTGTCCCTTCCAGTGAGAGCGTTGAGCATTTGGAGGCCTTCAGAGGCTGACGCAGTGTCTTTCAGGGGCAGATCTGGGGTTTCTAGGCCTAGATCTGGCTAAGTTCTGTAAATCTCGTTTGAGGGTGTGGATCAGTTCGTATTGTTGGTCTTAGATCAGCCAGGTGCTGCCGATCTAGAGTTTTCTCTGTAGGGTTTTCCAGATCTAGAACCCAGAGTTGTGTATTCAGAAATATTCTTAATAATAGAGCCCTCCAGCAGCCAGAGATCGGTTTTCCCACATTGGGTTTTTCCGGGGACAATTTGTCCAGAAATAACTGTGTCACTTTGTCTATGTGTTCATGTGCTTATTCTAGATCTGAATTGGTAGAGATTTGTTATGTGTTTTGCTTTGATGTTAACTTGAATTTATTCAGTTGATAACTTGTACAAGTAGGAGAAGCTTAACCGGATTAACAGAAATAATTTTTGCATAAGAATTACGATTCATAAATTTCTACATGGTATCAAAGCAATTGTAGTTCTATAAGGGTCACCAGCTGAAGGATCTGAAGGATCTAGCTGCAGAAAGCAACTAGAAAGGCAGCAGAAAAGCAGATCTGAAGGGGCAACGCAGTTTTCAGGAGGAGATTCACGCAGAGGGAAGGGTGACGTCGTCCAGCGTTGTGTCCTAGCAAGCCCACGCAATTACTACGCAGAGGCAGCTCAAAAACAACGTTGGTTAGGTCTGAAGCCAACCAGTGTGATTCAGATCTGAATCTGTCAGATCCAGAAAAAGTCCGCAGAAAAGTTGTAGAAATTCAGAAGAGCTGGTGGGGTTAAACTTCTGAAGTTTTCAAATTTTTAACCTTAGCACAAGTGACAAAGTTTGGGAAGAGATCAGCTTCTCAGAGAGTTTCTTGCCAAAGGAAACTTGCAATTTGGTCAGAGGATCAAAGAAGAAGCTGAATCATAGTTGATTTGGTAGATTTCCAAGGAGGAAAATCAAGTGTCAGAGGGAGCAGAGGGTTCCCAGTTCGAAAAGGACCCTAGATCCAAGATCTCTAGCATAGAGAAGAGGAGCTCTGACACATTCTGAGCAGATGGCTTCTCATGGACTGTGTGATCAGGATAGGCTAGAGCGCCTCTCAAACTTTTCGGTATGGCAAGCTAGGATCCTGATTATCCTAGAGGCATATGGTCTAAGAGATCATGCAAAGAAAACCTTGGCCACACCAACAGATGCAGATCTCCTACGGAAGCATAGAGAAGCTGCTGGGCATGCCAAGAAGCTGAAAATGGACAGTATCAAGGACCATATTGTACCACACATAGCTGAGAAGAAGATAGCTACTGAGATGTGGAAGGCCTTGACTTCCCTGTATGAGGGAAAATCAGTCCAAAGAAAGATGTTGTTAGAGGCCCAAATGAGGTCATTCATGATGACCAAGGGAGAAGACATCGAGCATTTCCTCTTCAGATTGCAGTCAATCAGGGATCAGCTGACTGCAACGGGTGCAACCGTAGATGATGCAGTGATAGTCAGGACTGCCCTCAATGTAGTCACGGATGAGTGGGAAACCTTTGTCCAAAGTATCTTGGGTAGAGCAGACCTCCCAGATTGGGACAGCTTGTGGTCGATCTTGCGGCAAGAAGAACTAAGAAGTTTCACCAAGAAGCAGCACAGCCCTGCGTTGAGCAAGGTTAAGAAAGAATAGGAGGAAGATGCAGCCTTGGCATCAAAGAAGCAGCCGAAGAAGAAGAAGGATCTTTCTAAGATCAAGTGCTTCCAGTGTGATGAAATGGGACATTTCGCCAGCCATTGTCCAGAAAAGAAGAAGGACAAGGAAGCATCTTCTTCCAAAGCAGCGGTGGCAGATTATGGGTCAGGAGATGATGTAGCCATGAGTGCTCATGAACCACGGAGGTGGGGTGACATGGACATGTAGAGAAGCTACATGGAAGTAAGGCGGGATCCTTGAACAGCTCATCTCTTGGATCACAAGCGAGCTACGACAGCCTTGAGATAGTAGCGGGACAAGTGGAGCAGTAGGTGCATAGATCACAGATGAGGCAGAGGTAGAGGCAGATCTAGAAGCTGGGAGGACCAACGCAGAGCATACCAGCAGAAACGTAGAAGCAGTAGCAGTGCAGAGGCTGATGTGACTTAGGCAGCGCAAAGCAGTGTTGCTTACGCAGTGCTGAGCTGCAGCAGCACAGAGAGCTTCAGAGGGACAGCATAGTGCAGCAGCAGCGTGATAGATTTCAGCACAAGGAGCTGATGTGACTTCAGTAGTGCAAAGGGAGTCTGATTACGCAGGCAGAGTTGTAGTTGTGCATCGTTCTTTAGATGCCAGCACAGATCTATAGCCTATGGAGCTTCAGTGATGAGAATGCAGCCCATCTGACTTGTTTGTCAAAGATTGGGCAAGAGATTAAGTTGTTTCTCTAAACAACTGAAGTTGCAGTGCAGCAGATCAGCAGTGGCAGTGCTATGAGCAGCAAAGATGCAGCATATTGAGAGGGAGTTGCAGTACAGTAGTTGCAGTGGCAGTGGCAGAGTCATGGGCAGCAGTACAGAATGGCAGCAGCAGTGCAGAGTTGAGTGGCAGGAGGCCAAGCTTCAGCAGCACAGAACCAGTGCCCAAAATCATGGAATGCATAAGTGATGTATTGCTAGAGCACACCCTTGATGCTAAGAGGGAGTGTTGAGATTTTGTGTATTTGGGGTAGCATCAGTTATGCTCTAGGTCCCAAATTTTGAGGAAGGACTAGAGTTTACCTAATCTACAAGACCCAAACATGGATTTGGGAAATTTCATCTGGTTTAGGAGATATTAAATTAATTAATTATTTTAATGTATTTCCTAAGTTAAAACTTAGGAAAATAAAATAATTAAAGTGAATTTAATTAAACATGTGATGAAATTGTCTTAAGTCACACGGATCAAGCTTTCTTTTAATCTTAGCCATTGATTAAAGATTTAATCTTGGCCATTGATTTGTCAACGAGAAAAGTATAAAGGAATGGCTTGGGATCACTTGTAAGACACACAGAGGCAGAGCACTAAAGCTAAGCTGAGCTTCTAAGGCGGGGTCGCTAAGAATTCTCAAGTGTTTCAGTTGCAAAGAGGGGAATTTAGACTAAGGGGATGATCTGATCGCAAGGTCTAGAATACACAAGAAGCAAAGAAGAGATCAGGAAAGACAGCAGTAGCAGCAGCAGGCGCAGACGACAGTAGCAGCAGCAACAGATGGCAACAGCAGCAGCAGTAGACGACAGCGACAACAACAGCAGCAGCTAGGATAGTGTGATTTTCAGGAAACCCTTCAGGGGCTACGCAGAGACCCTTAGGGGCAACGTAGTGACTATGTCACCCAGTCTTGGGTAACGCAGTCCCTTCCAGTGACAGCGTTGAGCATTTGGAGGCCTTCAGAGGCTGACGCAGTATCTTTCAGGGGCAAATCTAGGGTTTCTAGGCCTAGATCTGGCTGAGTTCTGTAAATCCCGTTTGAGGGTGTGGATCTGTCAGTATTGTTGGTCTTAGATCAGCCAGGTGTTGCAGATCTAGAGTTTTCTCTGTAGGGTTTTCCAAATCTGGAACCCAAAGTTGTGTATTCAGAAATATTCTTAATAATAGAGCCCTCCAGCAACCAGAGACCAGTTTTCCCACATTGGGTTTTTCCGGGGACATATTGTCCGGAAATAACTGTCACTTTGTCTATGTGTGCATGTGCTTATTCTAGATCTGAATTGGTAGAGATCTGTTATGTGTTTTGCTTTGATGTTAACTTGAATTTATTCAGTTGATAACTTGTATAAGTAGGAGAAGCTTAACCGGATTAACAAAAATAATTTCTGCATATGAATTAAGATTCAAAAATTTCGACCTTATGCAGTCAATCGAAGTAAAAAATTATTTGAAGTAAGATGATACATTTGTTAGGCCACTTATAAAAGGAAGAGTAAATCTATAATTTACAGCTATCCTCGATTAATATTTTCAAAGTGAAAAAATGAAGCAAGAAGAAATGTTTTGATGAACAAAGACGAAATTAAGTTAGATTGAATTAAGACCGAGTTCTCTAAGGTTGTTACAGATCAATGTAAGTTGTTGCAGAAATGAAGGATCAGCATTGGAGGCAGACAAAGGAACAGTGACAAGGTTTTTGAATACATATATATAGGTCAAGGGTCTAATTCTTGGTCATGGTCATTCGAAGATCTATAAGAAGAATTATTTGCGGGTTTTTCTCTCCAAGAGGGAGAGGTTTTGCCCTGGCTCTAGGAGCCTAATTTTGTGTCTAGTGCATTTTGATAATTGACTTGATGAAAGACTAACTAAGCTAAAGAAAGGAAGACATAAGTAACTCAAGTAAGCTCACAAGTAATTATCAAGAAGAGAATTTGTATTAAGCACCAGCCCTCCAAATTCTCAACAGGATCATGGTGTCACGCTGAGACACATTATTGAAAAGGTTTGGGGGGACAGAGAAGAAGTATTTTATTGCTTTGTTGACTTCAAAAAGGCATTTGACACGGTCCCTAGAGATACGTTGTGATGTAGAATGGAAGAACTTGAAATTCCTTTGTATTATAAAATCGTTGTCCATAGGCTCTATGAAGAGGTCAAAGTCCAAATTCGAACTTCAACAAGCATTTCAGAAAGCTTTCGAAGTGACATTGGAGTCAAGCAAGGCTACCCTTTATCCCCTACTCTTTTTAGTTTATATATTGACAAACTGGAAGAGTGGCTAAATCTGCAACATGGAGATGGTGTCTGTTTGTGGGAGTTTGTGATAAGGCTTCTTTTAGATGTTGATAACCTTATGTTGATTGCTTAATCGGCCCATGGTTATAGATGCACTTGTATGCCCTTGAGAAATTTTGTAGGGCGGTGGGGATGAAAGTCAATACCAGCAAGATCAAAATAACGATTTTCTCTAATAAAAAGAAGCAGAGCTAGCATACATTCTTCTTAGAAGGCCATACTCTTGAAGAAGTAAATGAGTAAAAGTACCTCATAATTGATTTCAACAAGAAGCTTAATTGGGAGGACCGCATAAAGAAGAGAAATTTAGGAGGGTGGAAAGCATTATATGCTCTTCAAAATAGATGTAGATAGGCATAAATATGGGATTGTTAAACGAATAACGTGCTTTTTAGGCTCCTAGTTCATCCAGTGATGCTCTATGGGCGTGAATTGTGGATTAGCAGCTGTTACATTTAGATAACCATGGTGTTCTATGCTTAATGCACTTTTACTTCAATCCTTCTTAGGCCCGATAAAAAATAGCAATCACATAAACATGAAAGTAAAATATTGATAGAACACAATGATAGATCAATAGAAGACAAGCCAAATATAGATCAAATTTACAATTCCTTTTGTCCAGCAAAGATATGAGATATTGTTGCGTTACGGCAGTCAACAGGATGCTTCAGCCAGCAAAGCCTTTCTAGATCATCCAACCTTCCATGTGTCACCCACAGCCCTCAAAGACAGCTCATCACAAGTCAACGCTGGTCAACCCAAAGTTAACGCAAAAAATTCAATGCGGGACAACAACAGAAAAGTCAACGCCACAAATTAGGACTTCGGTCAAACAGCTCAAATTTCCTCGATTTTTGTGCCCATCAATACAACCTCCTTAAATTGGAATTTTGGCAAAAGTTTGAGGTCAAGCGACCAAGGGTTGACCACAGTCAACGTTGGTCAACGCTGCAGCAAATAAGCCCTAAACAGATCCGCAGAAAACAGCTTCACTAGTTCCGCACGTGTGAAGGGTAGAGGCCTCCAAAGGTTGTCCAACCAATCAGATCACAATGAGAGATGTGTGATGAGTTGATGAGCAAATGACCTCCAAGTCTCCAATTTATATCCATCAGTGAGGGTATGTGACACATCTATTAGGAATGTGAGCCTACATTACAAATCTGGTTGACCTTGCACATGTGTGGAAAATAAATTCAAAATATATGTTCTGCTCATCCAAACAAGATGATCTTTGATCAATCTTGCACCTCTCTGAAAGAGGAATCCAACAAAAATATGACCATCGTCATATGAGCAGTGCAACATGGAGTTTGGACCTAGTTGCCCAAAATTAACACTCCCTCTGAACTAGGGAGAACTCCATCTTTCCACAAGTGCCATCCATCAGTACCATCGTGTACTTTTACCAAACATCATGCGTCATCCTGCCATAACTTGCTTTGCTGGCTCTTTCAGAGATAGAACAAAAGGTGAGTCACAAAGACATCACACTCAGCTGACCCGAAGTCAGCTTAGAGGTTAAAACCTCTCTTGGACGTAAAAAGAGTCTCATACTAACCCGAAGTTAGTTTACTGACCCAAAGTCAGTTTAGAGGATAAAACCTCAATAGACTCAAAAAGAGTCACATACTAACCCGAAGTTAGTTTACTGACCCGAAGTCAATTTAGAGGATAAAACCTCATCATACTTGATCCCAGATCAAGGTGTTGGGCACGTGCTATTGGTCTCTATCCACATTTCTCGCCTCATTGGCCAAATGAGAGGTACTTTCCATGAGTCTGAAACTCCATGCGTAGGATGCGTGCGGGGCATAGATCAAAGAGAGGCTAACCAACTCAATATCATAACGGTGGGGCAAAAGCACAACAAGGTTCAGCAAGCCTACCCCCATATGTGAACATCAAGTAATAAGAAAACCAAAACATCACATCAGCACATAATAACAACACATATTGACACCAGATATATGTGGAAACCCGTAAAGGGAGAAACCCGCGATTTTATTATTGTTGTGATGCAAAGGCAAGCTCCTAATCCTTATTACATCTGATTTTATGTAGGCTCCAACCTACAAGCGGTTGTGACTGCCAATAGATATATATAACCCAAGGCAAATAATGCATGATGTGTTGCGACTGCCAATAATGTATAACATTGCCTGTAGCAAGGATTTTGGTAATAACTTCATTGCACTGTAATATCATTGCCAATAATATATTACGCTGTCACAAACGGCAATATAACCAACACTGCCAGGCATGAACAACTGTCACCAATGCATTAACACTCCCAATATCTTCGTTGTCAATATGTTCAGGCTGCCAACAAAATATAACGCTCCCCAGCGCTGCCCCAAGTGATCAATGCCATAAAAATACTTGTAACACCAATGTAATAATGTTTCCATCCACACTGCCCATGCCAACGCACCCAATGTCCTGACAACCATATTATGCTAACATATGACTCAATTAAAAGAAATACCACAAGTTGGGAATAATGTCAGGCATCTTGCTCGACAAGAACGCCACTGGCTATGCAACTGTTCTGCATTCGCTAAGTTCAATGGTTTGACTACCTCAAGTTTGTGTAACGTATGCTAGCACATTTATTCTTGACTGCAAAAACAACAAAAGAATAATAATAATACACCCAATTATTTTAACGCATATCTAAACATATATTTGTTAGGCCCGTTTCTCATAATATTGCCATGAATGCCAAAAAAACCATAATTGTGCCAGGACTGCCAAAGAAACCATGGTTTGAGCTTGAGATTGAGATGGTGTAGGTTCACTTTAATTCTTGATAGTTCAATACGAGCTTTATGTTCAGAGATACCAAAGATGGCAAGACAATCGATAGCTATTTCCACATCCTTTTTCTTTTCTCTCCTCCCTCTCTTCTCTTCTTCTTCTTCCCTTTTTTTTGTTTGTTTCACGTTGTGTTTCCTTGCACTATGTCAATTCATCTTGTTATTAGCTGGAGCTATGGTATGTTTTGCATATATTCCCTTCCTGTCGATTGTGATTTGAAAAGAAAAGCTAGTTCTCATATCCATCATTTACTTTAACTTCTTAGAGTCAAATTTCATCACTACTTTGATCAGCATGGTTTAACACATGGTTATCTATGCCTAACACACTGTTTCTCGAATCAAAAAGGTTGAGGGGATGGTCCTTGCACCAGCACTGGAGATTCATGTTATATTTTATTTTATTTCATTTTATGGCATGAGAGTCGATGACAAGTTGTATTCACTGGCAACAGTCTCTACTATGCTTTGCAATGTTTTTTTTTTTTTTTTTTTTTGCATTATCTAGATTCTTCCAAATTCATCATGGATTACAAGCACCAGCCTAACACTTGACAATGACCAAAGGCTTCGATTCTGGAAATTTTAAGCCAGGAAGCATGTTGAAGTCTTCAAAGAATACTAACGGGGATGCTCTCCCCCTGAGATGCCTCACTTTTTATAATTGTCTCTCTATCACTGATTAGCTTCTTCATCTCTTCCTTGAGCAGCTCCCCCTGAAATCAAGCTAGGTCGCTGGTTGCTCTTTATTGTTTCTCTTCCACACGTTAGTAGTTTGTATTCTCTTGTTTCCATTTCCTGAAGTTGCTTCCATCTTCTGTCGAGTGCTCTTTAGAATATATGGCAGCTTACAATCCTTGGCCAAAAAACATCTTGTGTGGCCAAAAAAGAGAGAAAATAGTGTATTTCTTTTTGCACTCATGTTTTTCTTTATATACACTTTGCATTCAACAAATTTATGTCCAAATTCATTACATAAATGGAAATAACCATAAAATTGATTTGTGTACCTGGCATATGGTTGTCTTCTCTGTTTGCTTGCTTGAGGGAGCCTTGTCATTTGTTGCATCTTTTGTTGATTAAACTTGATTTGCTTTCTCTTACATTCTGCTGCCACATGTCCATGTTCATGGCAAGAAAAACATATTATATTTTTCCCATGAGCAAAGAATCTCCTTCGAGATCTTCCGAATTTTTTCAACTCATTTTCAGTAGAGAATGATCTTCTTGCAGTGAACCCTTTCTTCATCTCATTCATTGGTTTTTGCTATTGTTGCTTACTTTTATTTTCTTCTTTATTAATCACGGTGCTTGTCCCTTCTCCTACAGGTCCTTTTAGGAAGGCTTCATTATCATCTTAATGTCTGCCTTTTCTGAGTTCTTCACGGAGGCAACCTCCTCCTCTAGTTGCTTATACAACCTACTCTTTTCTTCTAACTTACTTCTAGCTGAATCAATCTCAGCTTCTAATATTTTACACTATAGGTCTCTCTCCTTGAATTTACTGCTCATCGCCTCTTCTAGTCTCCTTGCTTCTTCAATTTGTTTCTTCAAGCTGACAATTTCCTCCTTGTACTCATGCTCTCTCTCATCACATATCTGCACTAGTTTCTTCAAATCTTTGTTTTCATTCTTCAATCTTTCTATGCTAGCTAGTGATAAGTCAAACCTAGCTTGATGTTCATCTGTCTTTTCTTCATGAAAGTCAAATAAATTCGCACATGTAGATGTTTCATTTAACTGAACACTTTCCTTTTGACACAGTTTTCTCTCCTTCCTCTTTCTCTTTTCTTTCTCTACACCGTTGTTGCTAGCCTCTCCATGCATGAGCTGCAATCTATCCCAGATTTCTTTTGCAGAAGTTAAATCTATTATTGTATCAGGATTCTTATTATGAAGATTGTTATCCATAACACATTTTGCCTGAGCATTCCACTGTTGTTCTTGTGCAAAAGGGGAGTCTTTACAGTAGCCATCACATACTAGTTTCCATACAGCAGACACATAAGCTATCAGTTCATATTTTACCTTATCTCTCCATTCATGAAATTGTGTTGTACTCAACACAGGTACACTTTGACAGTCCATGACTCAATCATATCTACCTTCAATTTGTTAGACTTCTAGTGAAGGAATCGGGCTCTAATACCAATTGATGAAAACTTGACTAAACTGAGAGGGGGGGTGAATTAGTTTAGTATATTCATGGATATTAAAATTCTTTTTGTTAAACTCATTAACTGAAACATTACATGAGCAGCTTAACAAATAATGAGCAGCAGATTGAATATCTGAATAGCAAGTAATAGGAAAACCAAAACATCACATCAACACATAATAACAACACATATTGATACAAGATATATGTGGAAACCCATAAAGGGAGAAACCCACGATTTTATTATTGTTGTGATGCAAAGGCAAGCTCCTACTCCTTATTACATTTGATTTCTTGTAGGCTCCAACCTACAAGAGATTGCTACCTCAATTTTTTGCAAGCTGCAACATGCAAGGAAGCTCCAACTCCCATATGTTTTATGTAGGCTACAACCCACATGAGACTCCTACCTCAACAAGCTCCAACCTGATGTTTATCAAGCCACTACTTGAAAGGAGACTACAATCCCCTGATGCAAACAAGAAACAACTATGTGTTGGTTTACCTGGTCATAAATTTTGCATATCTCCATCTTCATTTCTGCCTCTTCTTCCCTTCAAATCTGCTTCACATAAGCTTCATATGTGCCAGGTAACTAATGCATAACACCTCAATCAGTGGGTTCTTTGTATTCCACATAAAAATATGAAGTGAACAAGCTTGACTCTTTGCCTTCCACTCATTTATTTCCAAACTCTTCATATTTTGAATATTAGAACATAAAAATAAATGCTCCACCCAATATTATTTTTTTTCATATGTAATGATCAAATTCATCAACATAATGCTAACAACATGTAACATTATAGAAATAACATGTGACCATATAATTGAGCATTCATCCTCATGATCACTAAGAACATTTGCCACTAATGCATCACAATAATCTTTGGAATATATTTGCCTTTGCCTTGGACTTGCATCACAATATTTTTCCATGTCTTTGCATTTTCCTTGTATCTTGCCTTGCCTTGTATCATGTCTTTGTCTTGCCTTCGCTGTCATGGAGTCTTGCCTTCGCTTTGCATCACAACAATTCACTTCAACCAAACCACTCTTCAAATCAGCCTTATGCACCACACATGCCAACGTCAATGTTCTGCCAAACCATCAAGCATGCCAAGACTAGCATCAACATATGTGCCATCAACATCTAACATCTATCTCACCAGCATGTATTACATCTTACTCCTTTGCATAACTTTGTTGATCTTGTTACTACTCATTTTCCCTTTACTGACCCTGTTACTGCTCTTTCCTTGTTGTTGTTGCTTTTCCATCAATCATAACCATACATGCTTGTTATTGCTCCTTGCCTTGCTCATGCATACCTTGTTGTAGCTCTTTGACTTGCTCCTGCATATCTTGTTGTTGCTCCTTTCCTTGCTGCTACTCTGTTGCTCCTTTGCCATCAATGACAATAATGTCATCAGCGTATCATTAAATGAGCGAGAGTTCAATTTGCCATCAAGGAGAGAGAGATGTGAAGTAGGAGAGGGTGACATGGAATTTCATTTTAATAATAATATTATAGTATCATAAGGAGAATAATAATATTAAATATATATATTGATGATTAAATTAAAAATTAAACAATTGTGATTGATTAAGGATAATTTAAGTGATTTTCCATCATATATGATTACCAATTAAAACAAGGTGACTTACTAATTTTGGAGAGGCATGGTTGCAATGATAGACATGACTTTCTATTTTTAGAAAGTCACCCTAGAATAGTCAAAATTAAAATTTTGTTCAAGGAAATTCATCCCTGAGCTGCCAATTTTCAACATTACCTCTCAGCTAGGGGGGAATTTCTATCAGACACATGGATCTTTGTTATGGAACAATGATGTTACAATCTAATGAAGAAGAATCATCATCGAGAAGATTCATCCATCACCCTATATTGACTTGGGGGGATTACCAACAAGGATCTCGCACATCCAAGGCTCATCACTATCTGGGGGGATCCACTTGTCAACACATGATAAGGATCTCGCACATCCAAGGCTCACCACTGCTTGGGGGGGTCCACTTGTCAACACATGACAAGGATCTCAAACATCCAAGGCTCATCACCCATGACCACCCTCTCTGCGAACGGTCACATTCGTCAGTACAAGTTGTTCTTTGAAAACCAATAACTTTCCTTTCAGCAAAGGCTTAGTAAGAATGTCAGCGATCTGGTCATTAGTCGCTATATGATGGAGTCTTACTACTCCTCTCTGCACCATATCCCGAATATAGTGATATTTGATCTCAATATGCTTAGATTTGTCATCAAACTCAGTATTTTTTGCAAGTCAAATCCCACTCTTATTGTCGCAGTAAAATATTGTTATATCCGGAACATGCTCAAACAGCTCTCGAAAGAGCTTCCTCAGCCACACTGCCTCACAACTAGCCATGTTAGCAACAATTACTCAGCTTCAATCGTGTCGAGGGCTATATACTTTTACTTCCTCTTCATCCAAGATATCATGGCAGGTCCTAAGTTGAAGCAACACCCAGATGTGCTTTTCATATTAGTAGAGTTACCAGCCCAATCAGGGTTTGAGTATCCATGTATTTTTATATCATTGGCAATATATTTCAATCCTAGATTGAGGGTTCCATGCAGGTATCTCAGCACATGCTTTGCAGCAATCCAATGTGCATGAGAAGGTTTAATCATATATTGGCTCAGAGTATTGACCACAAAACATATGTCTAGTCTAGTGTTCACTAGGAACATCAGTGCCCCAATCAGTTGACGATACTCCAAAGGATTTTCCAAATCAGGACCTGCAGCTTCACCACATAGCTTCTTGTACTTCAAGACGCAGAAAGTAGTGCATTAAGTTAAGATCTTTACTTTTTAAATTCGAAAGCTAACTCCCTCTTACACTAGAGAATAAGAGGTTCACTACCAGTCAGAAATAAATCATCAACATGTAATACTAAAATAAAAAAGGATACCTTGGACTATCTTGAAGTAAAAATTTGGATCAACATTACTTCTAGTAAAACCAAGCTTCATCAAGAAGCTATCAATGCAGGCATACCTATTGAAAAGTATAACTAGAATCGGTCTTCATATTGACTGTGTAATTATGTATTTATGCAGAGAACAAGCCAAAGATAATAAAATGTAATTTTGTTGTACTTGCTTCATGGGTTTCATGAGCAAGATTTTAATATAGGTCAATAGACTTCTTCTTGATGTCTATTAGGATTCGTCTTCTAGTTATAAATATAATTAAGGATCATAAATATGAAGAGTCTAGTCATCAAAATGCTCCAAGACCTTGTCATATCCACCCTCATTAAATGTTGGAATAATTGCACTATATGTCGCCCTAATACCCAGTGATGAAGTCGGCTTACTAGCTGGCTGTATGGTCGGCCTAAAAATGAGAATTGTGCCATATATATATATATATATATATATATATATATATATATATATATCCAGAACCTACAGCTCATTTGACACCAAGAATTGTGGGTTGCTCTGAAGAAGATTGCGGATTTCAGAGAGGATTCAAGTGTGGGTTAAAGGATAGAAGTTCGCAAATAGCTCTAGAATAACAGCGTGGTTCAACAAGTGGAAACTTTGAACCAGTAGAGAGTTAAATTCAAGGATAAATCTGGTATTCGGATCAGGGTTAAGGAAGAGCGGACATACTACAGCAGTCTGAAATATATACAGTGAGGTGCAGATCTGTTTTGGGTACTATACAGTGATATTATAGTGAAAGAATATTAAGGAAGGTAAATCTATGATTTACCTTCCTAATCTACAATACATAAAGGAAAGATAGCATATCCCAAGTGAAGTAACCTCTAGATAATGTGAAGTAAAGGGTCTCGAGTGACCTGGCCTAATATCTGAATAAGTTTGTGAAAAGACACTAATATAGAGCAATAAGAAAGATACTTGAAGATCAAGCAAGGAAGGAGCGTTTGAGCAACCGAATCAACGAAGATAGACTTAGAGATCGAGTTCTCTAGTATTGGTGCAGGATAGTGCAGGCTGGTGCAGAAAAGAAGGGTCAATGTTGGAGATCGACAAAGAAGAAGTAACAAGCTCTTGGAAGCATACATAGGTCAAGGGTCTGAGTCTTGGTCATGGTACTTGTCATTTGAAAATCTATAAGAAGAATTTCTCGTGGGTTTTCCTCTCCAAGAGGGAGAGGTTTTGCCCTGGCTCGAAGAGCCTAACTTTCTGTCTTTTGTATTTTGGTAATTGACTTGATGAAAGACTAAATACACTAAAGAAGAGAAGACATAAGTAACTCAAGTAAGCTCACAAGTAATTATCAGAAGAGAATTTGAATTAATCATCAGCCCTATAAATTCTCAACATGGAATCAGAGCTAAGGTGTTGAACACAAGGGCTACTTGACAAAGGAGACACTCGAGGAAGCGAAGATCAAAGTTTGAGTTGAAAATTCAAATCAGTTTGCATGGAAGACTCTCAAGCTATTTCAAGAAAGATCTTCTATCTCATTCAAAGGATCAATTCATTCAAGAAAATAATCTTTGCCATCAAAGATTTACATTCAAGACATTGTTAGAAGAGGACATCATCTTTTGAAGATATCCTTTATCAACAGGGATCCAAGAACACCTACACTAGAGATTTCAATCTTAGAAGAAGCTCCTGACTTCATCTTCATCATCATCAAGGAAGTTGCAAGCCACTCTACTCAAGTAAGTATCTATAACCTTACTTAAATATATCAAGATGACTTATTGTAAAGAGAGAAACAAGTTGGTTGGGTCATCAAACTTTAGTGCATGGAAGAAGAGGAAAGATTTGAATTTAATTGAAGACGAAGTTATGGACTACATCGAAGGATCTACAATTCAACCACCAAAAGAAGATGCTCCAACTCATGCCAAGTACATGAAAGGAGAAATCAAAGCCCAAAGGATTCTCATAGAATCCATTAAGGACTCACTCATTCCCTATGTATCAAAACTAAAGTTTGCAAAAGAAATATATGAGAAACTAGTGGAGCTATTCTCTGTGAGTACTGCAAGAGAAGCAATCTCTCTGAGACAAGAACTATACAAAATGAAATTGTCAAGAGAAGAAGGAATCACTTCATACTTTATGAGGATTTATGAAATAAGAGACCAACTGCAGGAATTGGGAGAAGTAATCTCTGATACTAAGATGACTATAGTGGTGTTGAATGCTCTATCGGAAGAATGGAATAACTTCACTTCAAGTTTATACAAGAAGAAAGAAGCAACACCATTCCATGATTTATGGTCTCTATGTAAAATAGAGGAAACAAGATTGAAAGCCAAAGCTGATATAGGATCAAGTGAACGGAATCAAGCCTTTGCAGCCATATCCAGGAAGAAAGGAAGATTTGGAAAATTTGGTCCTCAGAATAAAAGAAGAAATATGGACAAGTACAATTCTTTGGATGTAATGAACATGGGAATTATAAAAGAGATTGTCCTAAATATGGAAAGGACAAGAGGAAAGAGGAAGAAGACCACGTTACAGATGAAAGGGAAGAACCTGATGTTAAGAAATCTAAGAAAGAGGAAGCAAGAGATCTCTATTATGATTGAAATCATCTTCTTCTTTAAGTGATTTATGTTGGTTGTAAAATAGTATGATAAGAAGCAATGTATATTAATAGCATCATGATAGAAGCATTGTAGGAGCTCTTGGTGAAACAGCTCCTGGAAAACCTCATTGATAACAATGATGGAAGGTAGTCATCAAGATCAAGGGTCATCATGGAAACAAGTGCTCACACTCTCTAATGGAATTCTCTATGGATTCACTGATTAGAAAGAAAGCAGAAAGGTTTCATCAAGGATTCTACGCTACATAATTCTGGGATTAGGATGTGATGACATATTGATAAAGCAGGTCAATGGAATGAAGTTCTTCATTGGATGTTGTGAAGTCATGTCATATGGTTGCAGGTAATGGACTTAGAAGTATGATCTATGAAGGAGGATCTCTCACGGTGCACTAACAGATGAAATCAACATAATATATGTTATGTATATTTTATTAATTGTTAGTTAGATATAGTTATATTAGGTTTTATTAAGTGAAAGGGCATGATCAAAGATCATGCCTCTTCACCAAGGGACACCATGAGGCTATATTGAAAGCCTCGGTGATTCCCCATTGTAATAATCTCTCATTTCTCATCTTTTATAAATAATAATATATACTTATTCAAGTTTATCAGAGTTTTTACACTCCATTGGTATCGGAGCCATCGTTCTTCGGGATCTGTGTGATCACCCAGAATTAAGGAATTACAAGAAAATTCCAGAATTGCAGATTTTTTTAAAAACCAAGTGCTTGTGGGAAACAACCTCTGTTTTTAAAAAAAAGAAGGAAGAAATATATATATATATATATATTAATAAAATAAAGAGAGAAGGAAAGTTAACACAAAGGGGGAAATAAATTAAAAGAAATATATATATATATATATATTTAAAAGAAAATAGTTCCAAAAGAAAAAGAAAAAGAAAAAGTAAAAAGAGATATATATATAAAGAAATATGTACATGTGAAGACAAAGTAAAATTAAAAAGGAAGAGTAATTGCTCGTGGTTTACAAGCTCGTGGTTTTGGGCCCATGGTAATTGCCCATGGTATTAAAACCCATTTCCCCTTTTCAAAACAACGTGCCTTTTCAAAACAAAGTGACTTTTAAAAACAACGTGACTTTTCAAGGTTAACAATCTTTTTCCCCATAATTATATATATATATATATATAATTCAAATAATAAAATAATAATAATTATTATTATTATTATTATTTAAAATATATATATATATATATAATAGAAATTATTATTATTATTTCGAAAAAAAATTAATTTAATTAATTAATTAATTTTTTTTTTAAAAAGAGGGAAAAACTGGCAGAAAAATATTCCCCACCTCATACACGTTCAATGTCTTCATCAATGTCGATGGCCGAATTCCAGAAGAAATTGGTGGATCTCGAGAAACAGATCAATAATAATTCTGAAGAATTCGGAAAAAAATTAATCGATCTTGAAGGTACAGTTGCAGGACACTCCAATGACATCAAAAAGGTTCATGATACGACAAATCGAATAGAAAGACAAATGTGTCTAAATCATCACGAGGCCACAAAAAAGCATAACGAAGCAATGAACAAGATGACAAAACTCTTCAATAAGCTAAATGATAAGATAGATAAGTTAAGTCAGACACAATACCCAATATTTCCTAATATGGAACAAAATCAACAAAACAATTCCGCAGATTCAGGGAACTCAGAAGAGCATCAGGAAAAGACCGATTCCCCACATCATCAAGAAGATAGTAATGCAGATTTTCAAAATAAGCAGCTTTGGAATGCATTTGCTAATCAATATCCCCTTCTTGTTCCACCAATAGCATATCAGCGAAAAGCAAAAATCGATCTACCCAAGTTTGATGGTAATGAAAAAAATAGCGTTGCATGGCTTAATAAAGCGGAAGAATATTTTGAGATTTATGACATTACTAGTGATGACGAAAAAATTAAGCATGCTTCCATGAAAATGGAAGGAGAAGCATATAATTGGTATATGTGGTGGAAAAAGACGACGCTTGCTATCGGTTGGAGGAAATTTAAGGATGCATTCTTCAAAAGGTTTCAAGGCATAAAAGAAGAAAAGTTTTTTTCAACGTTTATCAAATTACGCCAAAAAGGAGATGTGGATGAGTACACTAGAGAATGGGAGACCTTGGCAACACGAGTACCGGGATTGTCAGAATCTCATCTAATCTAATCTTACATCTCAGGACTTAAAATCCATATACAAGAAGAGCTCGAACTTCATGAAGTTACATCAGTAGAAGTAGCAAGGCAAAAAGCAAAAGCTGCTGAAAAGAAATTTGAAAGATTATCAAAACCAGAAAAAGTATATTCAAGACAAAGATTTCCTCAATCTGAAAATATAGATGACACAAAATATGTCCCACTCCATCTTTGTGAAGAAGAAAAATCTAGTGTGGAAAAACAAAAAATGAGAGAGGGCAAGTGCAAGCGTTGCGGTGAAAACTGGGACCCTAAGCACAGATGTGCTAATGGAAAAGCGAAAAATATATACAGTTGTGAAGCAACTAATGACGCTAACAATAATGATTCATATATAGAAGGATTAGAAGACAACTTAGAGTTCTCTCCAAAAGTGGATGGGGAAACTATTCCGCAAGTGTCATTATCAGCTATGACAGGCATATCACAACCTCAAACCCTAAGGTCAAGAGGACATATCAAGAACAACAACGTAATGGTTCTCGTCGACACTGGTAGTACCCACAATTTTCTAGATTCAACCATGGCAAAAAGACTTAACATATTTACCTTCCCCATGCCTAATATGAAGGTAATGGTGGCCGATGGTAAGAAGATTGAGAAAGTAGGGAAATGCCATAAGGTCAAACTACAGATAAAAAACTTTCATTTAGAATCTCCATTCTACACCGTTCCATTACGAGGAGTAGATGTGGTCTTAGGAATTCAATGGCTACAAACTTTAGGTACTTATTCTGCCAACCATCAGAAGCAGTTTATAATTTTTAAGTGGAAAGGACAGAAACACAGGTTGTATGGATTCCAAGTCCCAGAAAATCAAGTCATATCTTCATCTTTGATGACGAAGATGCTTCAAACAGGAGCGCCAACATCTACAGTACAATGTCATCAGTTAGAAATGTTATCTTCAAAGGGGAGCCACGAAGAGTCACCAGAAGTCAAGACAGGATCTGACCCTGTCGATATCAGATATTTTCACTATCCAGATCAACAAAAGATTGAACTCGAGAATATGCTCCACGATCTTTTTAAAATGTGGGAAGCAAGAGCCCGCCGCTCAAGAAACACAGGCATTCGTCAACATTGTCCATCGTTACATATGCTTTGAGGACAAAGCATCTTTAAGAGAGGGGCAATGTTATGTATATTTTATTAATTGTTAGTTAGATATAGTTATATTAGGTTTTATTAAGTGAAAGGGCATGATCAAAGATCATGCCTCTTCACCAAGGGACACCATGAGGCTATATTTAAAGCCTCGGTGATTCCCCATTGTAATAATCTCTCATATCTCATCTTTTATAAATAATAATATATACTTATTCAAGTTTATCAGAGTTTTTACACTCCAATATATCCTCATATGGAATATGAGGTGGTTGTATATGAACAAAGAACTGGAAATTGGAAGTTCCTGGGAATGAAGATGTGCAAAAGGGAAGAGATCATGAAGTGCAACCATGTCAAGAGGCAGTTATCATCTGGAATCCAAGAAGATGTGACAAGAACATCTCCTAGAGGATATGACATATGTAGACTCTGATGGAAATCTATTAAAGAAGAAGACCCTTGACAAGACATATCATTAGGAGATGTGTCAATCTGAATAGAGGATGCCAATGCCTACAGAAAGATTTCATGGTGAAATATCATCACTGAGGTAACTTTTGATTTAAAAGTTCATATGTCTATGTTTATCTGGATGAAATTATGCAGGGCTGCCAATCATGTGAAAGGATGTAAGATCCTTGGAGATGGTTCGAAGTAAAGCAACATGGCATAAAGGTGGACCAGGTGAGAAAGTCAGATGAATCACTTTTTGGTAGATGACATTACGCATGGATGAAAGTGATGGATGATCTGTGCCCTATGGAGCTAAAGTTGAAGATTCCTCAATATCGAAATCCATGACATCGAGGGCAGGAATTCTTCATGAGCAACTGGGTGTCTCACCATTGTTGTTGCAGGTCCCTGATTGAGAGGGAGCCTGGTAATAAGTTTCTTACTTGGAAAAACTGGGTAATTCCTACGAATGAGCTTAGGTACATTCCTTATACAGGAATGAGTACATTCCCTTGTGGAATAGATCCTCCCTGGCTGAGAGGGAGAGATAGACACATCATTCTGATCATCACTTGGGAAGACAGAATGGAGGATTGGGTAATTATATGGCATTTGGTACTCTTTGAAAATGTGATAAGGCATTCAAGATAAGAGTAGTAGGGGACCGATATTCTTTGAGGGCTAGCTACCCAAGAGAAGAATAATCCAAGAAGGTCATACTTTGGGAACACCTAGGTGGAGTATGTACCTTGGAGAGCCAATGACTATGGTGTCTATAAGTCGTGTCTCGCCAACATTGTAGCCAATTGTCTCATTGAGAGATGGGGCTATTAGTCAAGGCCTTGCACTGGGACAATGTTGATTAATATGATGCTATATAGATGCGATTACCAATCTGATTCTTCTTATGAGATTCTTCAATCTAAAAGTGACCATGTACCTGTATGAATACCTCCCTAGTTAAGAGGGAGTGTTGAAAAGTATAACTAGGATCAGTTTTCATATTGACTATGTAATCATGTATTTATGTAAAGAAGAAGACAAAGATAATAAAATGTATTTTTGTTGTACTTGCTTCATGGGTTTCATGACCAAGATTTTATTATAGATCAATAGACTTCGTCTTGACGTCTATTAGGATTCGTCTTCTAGTTATAAATGTAATTAAGGGTCATAAATATGAAGAGTCTAGTCATCAAAATGCTCCAAGACCTTGTCATGTCCACCCTCATTAAACTTTGGAATAATTGCACTACATGTCGGCCTAATACACAGTGATGAAGTCGGCTTACTAGCTGCTTGTATGGTCGGCCTAAAAACAGGAACTGTGCCATATATATATCCAGAACCTGCGGCTCATTTGACACCAAGAATTGTGGATTGCTCTAAAGAAGATTGTGGATTTCAGAGAGGATTCAAGTGTGGGTTAAAGGACAGAAGTTTGCGGATAGCTCTGGAATAATAGCGTGGTTCAACAAGAGGAAACTTCGGACCAGTACAGAGTTAAAGTCAAGGATAAATGTGGTATTTGGATCAGGGTTAAGGAAGTGCGGATATACTACAGCAATCTAAAATATATACAGTGAGGTGTGGATATGTTTTGGGTACTATACAGTGATATTATAGTGAAAGAATATTAAGGAAGGTAAATCTATGATTTACCCTCCTAATCTACAATACATAAAGGAAAGACAGCATATCCCAAGTGAAGTAACCTTCAAACCGTAGATGGCTTTCTTCAATCTGCACACATGAGTTTTTTAGTCATGTACTTCAAAGCCTTATGATTGCTCCACAAATACTTCTTCCTTGAGGAAGCCATGCAGAAAAGTAGTCTTCACATCCATTTGGTGAAGAGACCATCATTGGCTTCCAGCTAGAGCCACAATGGATCACATGGTTCTATAGCACGCAACCAGTGCAAAGATCTCATCATAGTCTATTCCCTCTTTCTTAGAGAAACCTCTTGCCACAAATCTAGCTTTAGATTTTTCAATATTGCCATCAACACCATGTTTAATTTTATACAACCATTTAGAAGACACAACAAATTTACCTTGGGGTCTTGGAACCACTTCCCATACATCATTATGAATGATGGACTCATATTCTTCAGCAATTGCATCTTTCCACACTTGAGCCTTCACATCCTCTTCAAAAGTACATGGTTCAGCTTGAATAATGTTGCTCATGGCTGCAACATATCCTTGGAACAGGCATGGTTTCTTGCTTTCTCTGAAGGTTCCTGGGAGAAACATGTTTATCATCATCTTGAACGATGTCATGAAGCCATAGAGGTCTCCTCTTCGCAGAGTATCACATAGAGGAGGATCCAAAAGATCCTTGGGCTCCATGGGTTCATCAGCAGGATCAGTTTCAAGCTAAGGATTTTTTAGTATCTCAAAAGAATCATCTTGACTCTCAACATTAGCAGGAGGAAGAGGAGTGTCTCTTGCCTTTCCAAAAATTGTGTCTTCATCAAATGTTACATCTCTGTTAGACTCTATATTTCTTTATATTGGTACATATATTTTGTAAGCTTTAGAATTCTCACAATAACCGTCAAACATACATTTCCTACCTGAAGCTTTCAACTTGTTCCTCTTCTCTTTTGAGACAGGGAAGTAAACAGGGAAACCAAAGATCCGTAGGTGCCCAACTTCGAGCTTTTCGCCAATGAAGACTTCTTCAAAAGTCTTGTTGTTTAGAGCACGATGAGGAGATCTATTTTGAACATAGACAGTTGTGTTCGCAGCTTCTCCCCATAGAAACTTTGGCAATTTCTGATCATGCAACATAGCTCTGATTGCTTCCATGACAATTCTATTCTTTCTCTCGGCCACACCATTTTGTTCTAGGTTATATGGAACGGTGGTCTCTTTTTTGATTCCAGCTTCTTTGCAGAGGTCAATGAAATCATTGTAAGTGAACTCTCCTTCATTGCAAAATCTAAAGATTTTGATCTGCTTTCCAATTTGTTTTTCTACTAGAGATTTTTAATCTTTAAACAGGTTAAATGCTTGAATTTTATTTTTCAAAAAATAAATCCATGTCTTGCGAGAAAAATCATCCATAAAGATTATGTAATACAAATAAACACCAAGAGAAGTTATAGGCATTGGTCCACATAAATCAGAATGTACAAGATGCAATACCTGATTGGTTTTACTTTTGCTTGAAGGGAATGGTCCCTTCACTTACTTCCCACTAGAGCACCCTTGACAAACTCCATCACGATCAAATCTAATCTTTATTATTCTAGAAACCATCTTTGTCATCTGAGGTAATGCTTTGCAACGCAAATGAGCGAACCTTTGGTGCCAAATTCACTTTGATGATTGTTGTCATGGATCAATGCATGAATAGGTCTTAAACTAACTTTATACAGACCTTCACATCTTGAACCCAGAGTGAAGGCATCTCTCATGCTAGATCTTATCAACCGAGCGAGAACTTTACTATTTATAAAAGCAACTTTCATTTCTTTATCTTCTAAAGCAAAAATAGAAACAAGATTTTTTTTCAGACCAGGTACATAAAACTTCTTGAAGAGATCAGGTTTTAGCATGATCCAGATGGAAGGAAATAGAACCAGGTCCCTTTATAGGATATATAGAGTTGTCTCCAATAATGATTTTCAAATCAGTCTCCCTCTCAACCAGATTAGAGAGCACTTCTTTATAGTCAGTAATGTGCCTTGAGGCAGCACTATCAACCAACCAGTTGTCACAAGAATTTGCAGGAGAGGAACTACAAAGAGCAGAAACACGAAAGTATTATGATTGTGTTTCATCTACATTGTTATCATACCTTGGTTCCTTGAAGAACGAAAACTCTCTTTACGAGAAGGAGTTTTTTTTTCTTCTTCTATAATCAGATTTGTTGTAACGTTTATTGAAATTGGATCTTGGTGCGCTTCTGTTTTCTGGACAATCACAGGCATAATGGCCATTCTTATGGCAGTTATAGCATTTGACTTTTGATAAGTCTCTACTCCATGTGGAGGAATTGATGGGAGCAAGCTTCTTCGAATAATGATGGCCTATTCTTTTCTTCTTCTTGCCTTGGACAGCAAAGGCAATAGGTTCTCCTTCCTCATGCTTGGGAATTCTTCCTTTGGAAGTCATTCTAGCCTTTCTTGACTGCACTTTCCCAAGAGCTCATCAAATATAAGAAACTTGTCATTATTACTAATGGTAGTAATAAAAGTTTCCCAAGAACAAAGAAGACCTCTAAGCATAATCAACACCAGCTCTTTATCAAAAACAACTTCACCAGAAGTGGACAATTGATCTTTGATTTTTGATATCCTCATGAAGTATGCTTTAATGGTTTCTCCTCTGATCATATTAACATCCTTGAGTTGATTCTTCAGTGCAATAATTTGACTCAAGTTGCTCACTTAGTACATTCCAACCAGCGTGTCATACATTTCTTTGGCTTTATTCAAATTGGAGATATAAGTGATGAGGTGATCTCCAAGAGAGTGAAAGATAATTTTTTTTATCCTTGACTTTCCTTTTCTTGTATCTGGCCTTGATACCACCATTAGAATTTTAGTTGGTTCTACTACCTCTCCTTCAACATACTCCAAAACATCATGTTCCTCAAGAGTAATATCTAATTTGGCCTTCCAAGGGAAAATCTTTGAAGCATCAACCAGCTTCTCTTCATTCTTAAAGTAAGAGGAAGACATCTTGATCTGCTCAAAATTTCAGCAGCAAATAGAAAAGGACAGCAAGAGATATTTCAGTTGTAAATGAGATATTTCAATAGCAAAAGGGAAGAGAAATTTCAACAAAAAATTAGTAGCAAGTAGAAAGAACAGCAAGAAATATTTCTGCAGAAAGCTATGTTTTAAAACTTGGACTCAAACTTGAAAATGGTCGAGGGTCAACTTTGACTCGGTATCGACTCAGACCAGTGGATTCCAATGACTCGGTCTTTGTAAAAGTACATTAAAATATTTAATTTTAATGAAAACCATATTTTTAAAGCTTTTCATTCATGTTTCCAAACTCAAAGCATTAGAATAATAGAGAGAATACAACTCTTGATCAAAGCATGCTCATGAATATATCTATTGTATCAAAATAGCACTGAGTGCACTGTCCAACACATGTAATATATAGAGATCAGAACAAAAACACATAACCAATGTTGCTCCAAAAACCAACTCTTGCTCCAAAGATCGCCCAAGAACCTCCTCAATGTTGCTCCAAAAAACAACTACAACTGCTCACAAATGCTCACATAAATGCAATGAGATAGTTGTGAGAAAATATGAGGGGGTTTGGTCACCTTTATAGGCGTGGGAGAAGGGTAGATGGGGCTAGGAAATAGTTTAACCAAAAAAAAAATGATTTCAAGTCCGCCAAGCTCGCCTTTTCTCCCTTCACTGAGACCGACCAGTTTAAGTTAGGCTCGGTCCGTCCGTCTAGTCCATCACCAAACCAGCCAAATCGGTGACCAACTCGGTCAGTTCTGTAACGGAACGATCGCCGAACCAGATAATTGACCTAGTCGAACCAGGCAGGGATATGGCTCGGTCAACCAAGTCGATTCCGAGTAAGGTCGGCCTAGTTTTAAAACTATGGCGGAAAGAGAGTTGCAAATGGAGCAGACATCAAGAGATATTTCAGCAGAAAGAGAGTTGCAAATGGCGCAGACAACAAGAGATATTCCAGCAGAAAGAGAGTTGCAAATGGAGTGGACAACAAGAGATATTTCTAAGCAAAAAGAGAGTTGAAAATGGAGAAGTCTTCTTGAGCTTGTCTTCACCAAAGCTCTGATACCATGTTGAAATTTTGATGTTCTATGTTGCAACAATTACTTATTCCAAAACTTCTTCTGCAATATTAATTAATCAATTGTAGATAGAACATATTGTAGAAATTTCTGAATCTTTACACTTTAAGCATAAATTATTACTGTTAATCTGGTTATGCTCCTCCTACTTAGATAAGTTATTAACTGAATAAAATTCAAGTTAAAATCGAAGCAAAACACATAACAGATCTCCACCAATCCAGATCTAGAACAAGTTCATACACACATAGACAAAGTGACATAGTTATTTCTGGACAAATAGTCACCGGAAAAACCCAATGCGGGAAAACCGGTCTTCTGGCTGCTGGAGGGTTTTATTATTAAGAATTTTCTGAATATAGCAAATCTGGGTTCTAGATCTAGAAAACCCGATGGAGATAAATTAGATCTACAGCTCACTGGCTGTTCTGAAGCCAAAATAATGACTGATCCACACCCTCAAACGGGATTTACAGGACTTAGCCAAAATTAGGCCCTAGAAACCCCAGCGTTGCCCCTGAAGCCTCTGCATAAGCCCCTACGTCCCTCAGCGCTGGCCTAGAAAGGGATGCAGTACCCCAGACTGGGTGATGCAGTCCTTACGCTTCCCCTTAGGGTCTCTGCATAACCCCTGAGGGCTTCCAGAAGAAAATTCATGTTATCCTTGAGGGACTGTGTAGCACCTGCGTAACATAGTTGCTACCCTTCTTGCTGTTGCTCTCGTGCTTCTCTGCGTTGCCTCTCTGAGACGATCTCTGCCTCTTGTTGATTCTAGACACTAGGATTAGATCATCCCCTTGGACTAAATTCCCCTCTCTGCAGCTGAAACACTTCTGAGAATTCTTAGCAAACCCGCACTACAATCTCAGCTTAGCTTCAGTGCTCTGCCTCTGTGTATCTTTACAAATGACCCCAAGCCTTTCCTTTATACTTTTCTCATTGGGAAACCAACGGCCATGATCAGATCTTGAATCAATGGCTAAGATTAAAAGAAAGCTTGATCCGTGTGATTTAAGACAATTTCATCACATGTTTAATTAAATTCACTTTAATTATTTAAGTTTCCTAAGTGGTCTTGTAGATCAAGTGTATTCTAGTCCCTCCCCAAAATTTGGGAGCTAGAGCACAACTGATGCTACCCCAAATACACAAAATCTCAACACTCCCTCTTAGCATCAAGTGTGT
The DNA here is from genome assembly GCA_034641835.2 of Pinus albicaulis. Classification (NCBI taxonomy): domain Eukaryota; kingdom Viridiplantae; phylum Streptophyta; class Pinopsida; order Pinales; family Pinaceae; genus Pinus; species Pinus albicaulis. Next base: position 444,961,738 of record CM076569.1, read on the forward strand.
GCTCTTGCAATATAGCACACTATGCATTAAAAGACTTTGGGTATTAGTTCTATGTTGTTGATGCTTGGCCTATTGCCACTCAACTTTGCACTGTGGCTTCCATTCTGTACTACTGCCCATGACTCTACCACTGCCACTGCAACCTCTGTACTGCAGCTCCCTCTCAATATGTTGCATCTGTGTTGCTCATAGCACTACCACTACTGATCTGTTGCACTGCAACTTCAGTTGTTGAGAGAAACAACTGAATCTCCTGCCCAATCTTTGACAGACAAGCCAAATGAGCTGCATCCTCATCACTGAAGCTCCATAGGCTACAAATTTGTGCTAGCATCTAAAAGATGATGCACAGCTACAGCTCTGCACTTCATAAGCAGACTCCCTCTGCACTATTGAAGTCCCATCAGTCCCTTGTGCTGAAATCTCTCATGTTGCTGCTACATTGCGTTGTCCTTGTAAAGCCTTCTGCGTTGTTGTTGCTTCTACGTTGCTACTGCTCTGCTCTACGCTGCTCCTCCCAGTCTTCAGATCTTCCTCTGCTTCATCTGTGATCTATGCACCCACTACTCCACTTATCCCGCTACTCTCGTAACGCTGATGTAGCTCGCATGTAATCCAAGAGATGAGTTGCTCTAGGATCCCGCCCCATTCTATGTAGCTCCTCTACATATCCATGTCGCCCCACTTTCGTGGTTCATGAGCGCTCATGGCTGCATCATCTTCCGACCCATCATCTGCCATAGCAGCCTTGGTAGAAGAAGCTTCCTTGTCCTTTTTCTTCTGAGAACAATTGTTGGCAAAATGTCCCATTTCACCACACTGGAAGCACTTGATCTTTGACAGATCCTTCTTCTTCTTTCCCTATTGCCTCTTTGATGCCAAGACTGCATCTTCTTCATCTTCCTTCTTCACTTTGCTTGATCCCGTGCTGTACTGCTTCTTGGTGAATCTGCGGAGTTCTTCTTGACGCAAAATTGACCACAAGTTGTCCCAATATGGGAGGTCCGCTCTGCCCAAGATACTTTGGACAAAGGTTTCCCACTCATTTGTGACTGCATTGAGGACAGTCCTGACCATGACATCGTCTTCCACCTTAGCACCTATTGTAGTCAACTGATCTCTGATCGACTGCAATCTGAAGACGAAATGCTCCATGTCTTCTCCCTTGGTCATCATGAATGACCTCATCGACAACATCTTCCTTTGGACAGATTTTCCCTCATATAGGGAGATCAAGGCCTTCCACATCTCATTAGTTGTCTTCTTCTCAGCTAAGTGTGGTACAATATGGTCCTTGATTCCATCCATAATCAGCCGCTTGGCATGCCCAGTAGCCTTCTTATGCTTCCGAAGGAGATCCGGACCTGTCGGTGTGGCCAGAGTTTTCTCTACATGGTCTCTAAGATTGTATGCCTCAGTGACTATCAAGATCCTTGCCTTCCAAACTGAAAAGTTTGAGAGGCCATCCAGCCTGTTCTAATCACACAGTCCATGAGGAGCCATCCGCTCATAAATGTGTCGGAGCTTCCCTTTCTCTTTGCTAGAGAACTGGATCTAAGGCCCTTGGCAAAACAGGCACCTTCTGCTCCCTCTGACAACTGATTTCCCTCCTTGGAAATCTGCCAAATCAACAATGATTCAGCTCTCTTTGATCCTCTTGTAGAAATTTATGAATCTTAATTCTTATGTAGAAATTATTTCTGTTGATTCGGTTAAGCTTCTTCTACTTATACAAGTTATCAACTGAATAAATTCAAGTTAACATCAAAGCAAAACACATAACAGACCTCTACCAATTCAAATCTAGAATAAGCACATGCACACATAGACAAAGTGACACGGTTATTTTTGGAAAAACTGTCCCCGGAAAAACCCAATGTGGGAAAACAGGTCTCTGGCTGCTGGAGGGCTCTATTATTAAGAATATTTCTGAATACACAACTCTAGGTTCCAGATCTGGAAAACCCTATAGAGAAAACTCTATATCTGCAGCACCTAGCTGATCTAAGACCAAAAATACTGAATGATCCACACCCTCAAACGGGATTTACAGAATTCAGCCAAATCTAGGACTAGAAACCCCATATCTGCCCCTGAAAGACACTGCGTCAGCCTCTGAAGGCCCCCAAATGCTCAGCGTTGTCACTGGAAGGGACTGCGTTACCCCAGACTAGGTGACGCAGTCACTACGCTGCCCCTAAGGGTCTCTGCGTAACCCCTAAAGGGTTTCCTGAAAATCACGTTGTCCTTATTGTTGTTGTTGCTGCTGCTGCCGTCTGCTGCTACTGCTGCTGCCGTCTACTGTCATCTGCTGTTGCTGCTGCTGCCTTCCTCTGTGTTTTCCTAATCTCCTCTCTGCTTCTTGTGTATTCTAGACCCTGGGATCAAATCATCCCCTTGGTCTAAATTCCCCTCTCTACAACTGAAACACTTGAGAATTCTTAGCAACCCCGCCCTAGAATCTCAACTTAGCTTCAGTGCTCTGCCTCTGTGTGTCTTACAAATGACCCCAAGCCTTTCCTTCATACTTTTCACATTGACAAATCAACGGCCAAGATTAAATCTTTAATCAATGGCTAAGATTAAAAGAAAGCTTGATCTGTGTGACTTAAGACAATTTCATCACATGTTTAATTAAATTCACTTTAATTATTTTATTTTCCTAAGTTTTAACTTAAGAAATACATTAAAATAAATAATTAATTTAATATCTCCTAAACCAGATGAAATTTCCCAAATCCATTTCTGGATCTTGTAGATCAGGTGAACTCTAGTCCTTCCTCAAAATTTGGGACCTAGAGAACAACTGATGCTACCCCAAATACACAAAATCTCAACACCTCTGATCAAACTGCAAGTTTCTTTGGCTAGAAACCCTCTGAGAAGTTGATCTCCTCCCGCTCTGTCACTTGTGCTTAGGCTAAAAATATGAAAACTTCAGAAATTTAACCCCACCAGCACCTTCTAAATTTCTGCAGCTATTCTTTAGTCTTTTCTGGATCTAACAGATTCAGATCTGCATCACACTGGCTGGCTTCAGACCAATCCACCATTGTTTCTGAGCTGCCTCTGTGCAATAATTGCATGGGCTTGCTAGGAGACAGCGTTAGACTGTGTCACCCTTCCTTCTGCGTGAATTTGCCTCTAAAAATTGCACTATCCCTTCAAATTTTTTTTTCTGCTGCTTTTCCAACTGCTTTCTGCAGCTAGAACCTTCAGTCCCTTGCTGGTGACCTTCCTAGATCTGCAATTGCTCTGATAGCAGGTGGAAATTTATGAATCTTTACACTTTAAGGAGAAATTATGACTGTTAATCTGGTTATGCTCCTCCTACTTAGATAAGTTATTAACTGAATAAAATTCAAGTTAAAATCGAAGCAAAATACATAACGGATCTCCTCAATCCAGATCTAGAACAAGTTCATGCACACATAAACAAAGTGACAGTTATTTCTGGACAAATAGTCCCCGAAAAAACCCAATGCGGGAAAACCGGTCTTCTAGCTACTGGAGAGTTTTATTATTAAGAATTTTCTGAATACAGTAAATTTGGGTTCCAGATCTGGAAAACCCGACAGAGATAACTTAGATCTACAACTCACTGGCTGTTCTGAAGCCAAAAGAATGACTGATCCACACCCTCAAACGGGAGTTATAGGACTCAGCCAAAATTAGGCCCTAGAAACCCCAGCGCTGCCCCTAAAGCCTCTGCATCAGCCCCTGAAGCCCCTGCATCCCTCAGCGTTGGCCTGGAAAGGGCTGCATTACCCCAGAATGGGTGATGCAGTCCTTACGCTACCCCTTAAGGTCTCTGCGTAACCCCTGAGGGCTTCCAGCTGAAAAATCACGTTGTCCTTGAGGGACTGCGTAGCACAGTTGCTACCCTTCCTGCTGCTACTCTCCTGCTTCTTTGCGCTGCCTCTCTGAGTTGATCTCTGCCTCTTGCTGATTCTAGACCCTGGGATCATATCATCCCCTTGGCCTAAATTCCCCTCTGCAGCTGAAACACTTCTGAGAATTCTTAGCAAACCCGCCCTACAATCTCAGCTTAGCTCCAGTGCTTTGCCTCTGTGTATCTTTACAAATGACCCCAAGCCTTTCCTTTATACTTTTCTCGTTGGGAAACCAACGGCCATGATCAGATCTTGAATCAATGGCTAAGATTAAAAGAAAGCTTGATCCATGTGATTTAAGACAATTTCATCACATGTTTAATTAAATTCATTTTAATTATTTAAGTTCCCTAAGTTTTAACTTAGAAAATACATTAAAATAATTAATTAATTTAATATCTCCTAAACCAGATGAAATATCTCAAATCAATATCTGGGTCTTGTAGATCAAGTGTACTCTAGTCCCTCCACAAAATTTGTGAGCTAGAGCACAACTGATGCTACCCCAAATACACAAAATCTCAACACATACACCATATAAACCATATGCAAAATAGAAGACTGCCAAGAACACAAGTAGACACAGAGAATTTAGGTCCAATGACCAAGGCAAAACCCACAAGGGGAATACCCAACAAGATTCTTCTTCTATTACAAATCAAATGTTCAGCAGAGATACAAAATAAAATGAGAGAAAGACGAAGTTCACCCAAATCTAAAAAATATCTTTGATAGCTTTAGCTGATACAAACACGGAATTACTTTGGCTCATCAAGAATTGCTCTTACTCTTCAAGACTCTCTCTCTCTCTCTCTCTCAATTCTTCTCTAGTCTAACTCTCTCTTTCTCAAGTTTGTACTCTCCTTTCACAAAGCACAAGTGAGTAATAGAGAGGATGAAAGAATTATTGTAAGGCATGTTCTTCATGTCAAATTTAAAAGAGAAAAAAATTGAAATTTGAATTTTGAATTTTTGGCTCCAAAATAGTCAAGTCGGTCCCGCCTCAAGTCAAGTCAGCTCTAGTGAAGAGATACACCCATTCGCAAAGACAGAACACCATATAGAGGCATTCGACCTCCTCCACAAAGGCACCATTCGACCTCTCACAAGGCAGTTTTTGTGCATCCAAGTGAAGGACAAAAAGGACGAAGGTCATCTCTCTCGCTCTCTCTCTCTCTCTCTCTCTCTCTCTCTCTCTCACGTGAGTTTCTAAGAAAATTTAAGGGCAGCATATTCTAGGCAAGCCGAGTTCATGGGTTTCTAGACAATTTTTGGGACGCTGAATTTTAGCCAATGTAAGATCAGATCAAGCCGAGTTGCAGGGCAGATTAGAGGCCTAACCTGAGGGTTGTGGACCAGGCAAGATTGCAAGAAACGTCCTCCCCACCCTCGTTTCTAGCAAAAAACAAAACGAAAACGAGGAAACGCGTATTGTACGGCCTGGAAACGCGTTTTCGGTCGTATTGGCACGTTTCCCGTATGGGAAACGTGCCAGTACGGCTGCGTTTCCTTGCCTTTAAAGCGATTTAACTTGGTTTTTTTGGTTTTTTTTCCGGTTTTCGTGCTTTTAACATTATTGTAATCGTTTATGGATGCTTGTAGATGGATTTTTAAAGCCTATGGCCCTAGTATTTATATGTGATTCATGGTAATGTTAAATTCTTAAAGTAAGAGTGGTTTCGACCTCATTGGATTTCATATGGAGAAAGTAGAATTTTAGATCTCATTCAAAATCCAGCAGACTTATTAGTTTTTCAAGATTTCAAGATTGGGTGATTGTAATGTTTCCATCGTATTTTGTCATGTATTAGGGTATAGAACTCATATTTAATCAAGAGCACCAATCCGATATTCCGATATTGCTATTTCCATTGTGTCTGTTATCATTCATGAGTAAATGTGTTGTAACTTGTAATAGTTTATGCTTTGAATTTATCATGTATCATGTATGTTTTAAAGTTTTATGATTTCACATAATATTTCTTAAATGTCCTAAATTTTAATATAAATTTAAATTATTATTATTATTAGTAGTATTATATATATATATATATATATATACCGCGTTTTCCTGTTTCCAAAATTTTGAGAGGTCGCGTTTCGCTTCACTTCCCGTTTCGGAAACTCGTTTCCGTTTCCCCGTTTCGTGCAACTTAGAGACCAGGTTTGACCATAGCTTGTTGGATGTCATAGTTGACTATGCGTCTCTTGTTGAACTAAAGAATTTCTATAAGAAAAAAATCGTTGGATTTTTCCCCCAAGTGGGTTTTCTGAGAGTAAATATTGTGTTCTCTTTGTGCATTGTGATCTCTACTACACTTTTGGTTTTAAGGTTGAATTTTTGAACTGTAATTGCTTAATGATGAACTGGAATTGTTAAAACAAGACATATATCATTTGAAATAATTATCAGTGTTTTAGAAATATTGTGCTAGTATCTATTGCATTTGAAAATTCAACAACACGTAAAACATATCTTCGAGATCTTTATGTTTCTTTTCTAATACCTTAATTTTTTGTTCAAGTTTTCCGAGTTCTTCCTCTAATCTTTTCATATGCATCTGCTCATTACCTTGACGTTCTTTTGTACTAAATAATTTCTCACATGTTGGACATCATATTTCACAATTTTTATGAATCCACCAATGCCCAATTTCTATTTTACAAAACAGACATTTAGTCCAAAATGTCAACTTATATTTGGAACTCATCTTGACTTCTTCCTTTTCCTCTTATATAAGCTTTGAGAACATAAGAATATATTCTCCTTTTACTTCCTTTCTTTTCTTCTTGCTTTTTTTTTCTTTTGAAATTCATGGATTTAAGATATAATAAAAAAAAATTAATTTTTTTATTTCCTTGGTAATCTTTTTTCCGTTTCTTTTAGTGAAAAGATTTTTGAGTTTCTCACTTTCTCACTTTTAACTTTTCATTTTCTTTTCTTTTTTTAACTTAGGAATGTTTTTAATTAATTGTACTATTTAACTTTTTCACTTCTATATATATATATATATATATATAACAAACCATCCACCCTCTAGAAGAGTAGAGGTCATTATAGTATCCATTAATTTTAAACGTTGTTATTTCTTATAAATCACGGATTTAACCCTCAGGTTTTTGGACACCTAATCCGTTAAGGTTTATGGTGTGGAAGTTGAACAGTCAAAGGGAGTCCAAGAGACCACTTGGAATATGAAACCAAGGATCACTAGACTTGTATAAATGTACATCATTGTGAATAGTAATACATTCAACGCTTATCTTAATCTGTTGTCCATTATTTCTGTCTGTGCTTAACATGGTGTCAAAGCATGTGAATTCCTACCCAGCACAAATTTGAGTCACTGTTTTTTGTGGTATTTTCTATGCTTGTCAGTTTTGCTGCCATCCAACAGACCTACCCACTCTGTTTTCCCATGAATCAGAAGAATTATTAGTGTGATACCATCATATGACCCATCAAACCAGCAAACACTCCTCTCTCTCAGCGAAATCGCAGCAAATGCTCTTCCTAATGCCTCTGTCATTTTCCTGCCACTGACAAGTCACCTATCTGTCAGGGTTCCAAGATAAATTCGAGTTGCCAATTTACTCAACTATTTCTTTGCTTCGCACTCACTGTTGTCTCTGCATAATCGTTCCTCCTTATTCATGTTCACAACAATACGTATCTAGTATTTTCCCCAGCGCCATGTGAAACTTTATGTTATACCTTGTTTCTCGACTACTACCTGTAACATTACTTTCTGTGAGAATCCCTGGGTTTGAAAATCTCCTTGACGCATTGGTCAAAGCCTCGTTTTATATGTGCGTTGGAGCATTGGTCTGTCATATGCATCGTATATGTTAGTTGAACATTGAATTGTGCCTAGGTTTAAATGTCGACCTGTGATGTCCGTTGAAGCTCTGTGTTGATTAAAGCAGCAAGCTAGTGTACATGGCCAACTTGTGAAGCCAACCTGCGAAAAACTATTGAAGAAGTTTATTGAAGTGTTTACTGGAAATGGAGTGTTCAAACAATAATCTGCAATGATGAATTTGTGCAATAAATTTGGTCCAACCTGCCGAATATGAACCAACCAACTAAGGATTATTTCCCACAACAATTCTTCCATTGAGAATTTGAACGACTGAGATCATACAAACCTGGAACCTGCATTGAATGGCATGAATACAAAGCTCATATTCTCTCATGCCCCTTGAGCACCGCACCCTGCATTAACATTGATATTGAAATGATATAATATACATTCTGCCATGCATTGTCTGTGGACTCGTGCAACCGTGGATTGAAGTCTTGTGTGATGTATGAGCAGCCTGAATGGTGATGCGTTGAATTAATTGTACGTTGGTCATTTCTACCTCCGCGTTGTTGAAATTTGATTACCGGAGGACAGTTGGTTCCCTAAGGCTTTGATCTTTGGCCTAGGGAAAAGTGTCCAAAAGAATTTAATTTTTCTCCTAAAGTGACTTTATAATTTTTATAAAGTCAAATCTAATTTAAAAGTGATAAAGTTACTAAAGTCTAATTTAAAAGTGACTTTAAGTGATAAAGTTACTAAAGTCTAATTTTAAAGTGACTTTAATAAATTCAATGTAAAATTAGAAAGGAAAAGTGACTTTGGAAATAAATGACTAAGTGGGTCTTTATTAAAGTGGGGTGAATTAAAAAATAGAAAGTGAGATTTAAATGAGCATTTAATCTCAGCCCTAGATCTCAATCTATTTCAGCCATTGGATTTAGGGATTCCCCAAAAGTCACTTAGGGTTAGGTTAAAGGAGGGAAAGGAGGGAAAAGTCATTCATTCTTTCATGAGCAGATTGGGAGAAGGAGAGAAAGAGAGCTGGAGATTTTTCTGAGCAGTGAGAAGAAGGAGGGCAGCAGTGAAGAGATTTCAGCAAAGGAGAGGTAGTGTTTCCAAGTGAGGCACAGAAATCGAGGAAGAGGGTACAGCAGCAAGCACGCACTTCAAGGCACAAAAATCAGGCACGTTTTCCAAAGAAGAGGGTGGCTGTCATTTTCGGCACAAAAACTGAGGAAAAAGACAGTGGCTACAGCTCTTTTTTTGGCACGGATTTCGAGAGAGGTTGCTGTACAAAATCTGTACAGTCCGTATAGCAAAGTACGGTTGTTCCAGCACACTTCCCGAGGTGGTCGTACAGCATTTAATGTTGTCCTAAGGTGCTGTAAATTTTTTGTTTTCTGTTGTTGCTGATTTGGCACAATTTCCGAGGCAGTGTGCAAGCACGGAAATCGAGATAACTCTGTAAATTGGTTTCTGGAATTTTTTCTGAGTTTTTCCTGTTTCACTGTAAAAAGCAATATTCAGAAAATAAAAGAGAAGCTTTCAAACTGGTTTTCCCCAAGAGTTGTAGGGGGTTTTTCCAGGGTCATGTTGACCAAAAATCTCAGTGTTTAAATGTGTTGAATCACTATTTTAAGCTTGCTGATTTTTATTTCTGCATTTTCCAGCGTTCTGTAAATTTTCCAGAATTTGTGTTTTCAGCAAAAATTTATTTTCCAGTTTGTTGAATGTAAGGATATGGGAAAGGGCATTTAACTATTTGGAGAAATAAGGTGAAACTGAAAACTGGGGTGGGAAAGTCAAGAAATTTCTACATGGTATTGGAGCTTGAGTGCTGAAACTGCAGTTTGGGACAGCAAGGAGAAAAATACAGCCTGCTGATTTTTCACTCAGAAAATTCCAACAAGCTGATTTTTCACAAACAAAGTTTTTATTTTTACTACAGCAGTGCTATTTTTCAGTTTTAGGACAGCAGAATGTCATTGGGATTGAGAGTGGAGGATAGGTTGGATGGGCATACCAATTACAGCGTTTGGAAGGAGAGAATGCAGAGTATCTTTGAGGAGACAGAAGTCTAGGATATCATGGTTCATACCACACAGCAGCCTGTTAATGGGCCTACTGATGCTACTCAGTTGGCAGCATATAATAGAAAGAACAACAAGGGTAAGAGACTGATTCTAGACGGAATCAAAGACCATTGCATTCCTCATGTGAGAGAAAAGAGAAATGCTCATGAGATGTGGACAACATTGTCCAATCTCTACCAGAGTACCAATGAGAACCGGAAAATGGTCCTGAAGGAGAAGCTGAAGACCATTAAGATGGGTAATGATAGTGCAGCTGGATATCTCACAAAGATTACTAATGTGAGAGATGAGTTGGCGGCGATTGGAGAGGCCATTCCACCCACTGAGTTGGTGCGGATTGCAGTGAATGGCCTCCCCAGTTCATGGATGAACTTTGCTGATGGGGTTTGTGCACGTGAGACCCTTCCCACATGGGAGAGGTTTTGGGATGATTGCATTCAGACAGAGATCAGGAAAGGTCAGCGTGGGGCAGCCAAGCCAGTTGAGCAGGATGAGGATGTAGCACTGTTGGAAGGGGGCAAGAAAGGCAAAGGGAAGAAGCAGGCTTCCACAAGTAATGGTGGGGGCAAAGGCAAAGGTAAAGGTAAACAGGGTAACACACAGAAGGACTATTCCAAGGTGAAGTGTTGGAATTGTCAGAAGATGGGACACTATGCAGTTGTGTGTTCGGAGAAGAAGAAGAAGAAGGGGAAGAACTAGAACATGGCAGCATTAGCAGAGGTTGAAGAATTTACAGATCGCTTTGACAGGGAGTTTGGGTTCATTGCGTGTGGGTCCTCTAGTGCAGGATCACCTGCCACAGAGGTTCAGAGGGAGCATGCATATCCCGATTAGCTGAGCATCTTCTGGTATCCGGGTATGTGGACAGTGGGGCTTCACGTCATATGACAGGAGTCCGTGAGTACTTCGTAGAGCTCGTAGAGTGGCACCGATATAGAGGTAGTACTTGATGACAGAATTGTTAGAGTTAGAAGCTGGCAGGGGAACACCGACATTTCCGCAGGGAGTCTAAACCTCCTCAAGGTGTCAGATGTTCTTTATGTGCTAGATGAGGAAGAACCTCATATCCGTCTCGCCTTGGAGGACAGAGGATATGAGACACTCGTTCGTGTGATTGTGTGCCGATGTATCCTGTGAGCGCTCCACTCGATTCAACCTAGAGTGATAGGTGTACGCCATGCAAAGGTGTACAAGTTTGATTGCACTCCCCTTTGGCATCGGGAAAGCAAGAGGGACCGACAAAGAAGCCAGCGCCTGGAAATGGATAGAGAGATTTGGCACCGCAGGATGGGGCACATGTATCATGGAGCCTTGAGGACTTTACGGGAGATCACTACAGGTGTGCCAGATTTCAGTACTGATCACTTTGATACTTGCAGAGGATGTGCGATGGGCAAGTTTGCCAAATCCCCTTTTCCCAGCAGTGACAGCAGAGCGACCGGGATACTTGATTTGATTCATTCCGATGTGAGCGGTCGGATGTCTCATGTTTCCTTGAGTGGATATGAGTACTATGTGTTATTCATTGATGATCACTCAAGGAGGACCTGGATTTATTTCTTGAAGACCAAGAGTGAGGTCTTCAAGCGGTTTCAGGAGTTCAGAGCTCTTGTGGAGACACAGACAGGTCGGAAGATCAAGTCCCTAAGGTCGGACAATGGAGGAGAGTACACCCTTGGAGAGTTTGTTGACTATTGTGCAGAGGCAGGCATTAGGAGGGAGTTCACTGTTCCTTACAACCCCCAGCAGAACGGGGTTGCGGAGAGGAAGAACAGATCCATCGGAGGGGCTACCAAAGCCATGTTACATGATCAGGGGTTGCCATTGTTTTTGTGGGCAGAGGCCTGCAACACTGCTGTTTATTTGCAGAACAGGAGTCTGCATCGTGCCTTGGGGCATATGACTCCGAAGGAGGCTTTTTCTGGGAAGAAGCCTGATATTGGTCATCTTCGTATCTTTGGGTGTATTACATACTCCTACATACCCAAGGAGAAGAGGACCAAACTAGAGCCCACCGCAAAGAAGGGTATCTTTGTGGGCTACAGTGAGACCTCAAAGGCCTTTCGGATTTATATTCCCGCACAGAGGAGAGTTGTTGTCAGGCGGGATGTGAAGTTCGAGGAGGATAAGGCCTTTAGGAGGTCACGGGAGTCAGAGTATCTGGATCAGCCAGACCCTCAACAGCAACTGAGTCAGTCATAGGGATCCAGTGGGCAGGGATCAGGAGGATCCGGAGGTACATCTATGACGATGTCAGGTCTGTCAGTGAGCAGTGGCTCACAGATTCAGAGGGGTGGTGCTTCGGGCAGCGTGCAGAGCAGTCCACAGAGCAGTTCACTAGGGAATCCACTGATGGACAGTTCACACGGTACTTCAGCTTCTACAGGTTCAGGTGCAGGCAGGAGGACAGCAGACAGACAGTCAGGAGTTCAGGCTCCTGATGATGATGAGGAGGAGGAGTTTCATTCTCCAATGGGAGAAGTGTGCTCAGGGAAGAGGAAGCCCAAGTGGCTTCAAGACACCTTGAGAGAGGCCACATCTATTGATGCGCCTAAGAGGCCGGTCAGAGAGAGCAGACCACCTGAGAGGTTTTGTAGCTATATGGCAATGGCTACCAGCATCCTTGACTCTGAGCCTTCTAGCTATGAGGAGGCAGCTAGCCAGCAAGTCTAGAGAGAGGCCATGCAGGAGGAGTATTCTTCTATCATGAAGAATGATGTTTGGGAGGTGGTGCCGAGGCCTGAGGGCAAATCCGTGGTTACTTCTAGATGGCTTTACAAGGTAAAGCATGCTGCAGATGGCAACATTGAGAAATTCAAAGCGAGGTTTGTGGCTAGAGGCTTTTCCCAGGTAGAGGGAGTTGATTATGAGGAGACCTTCGCTCCCGTGGCTCGATATACTTCGATCCGCTCCATTATATCGATAGCAGCAGAGATGGGTTGGAAGATCCACCAGATGGATGTGAAGACCGCATTTCTCAATGGCTTCATACAAGAGGAGGTGTACATTGAGCAGCCACAGGGCTTTGAGGTGCATGGGAAGGAGTCCCATGTGTGCAGACTGAAGAAGGCCCTTTATGGCCTGAAGCAAGCTCCCAAAGCTTGGTACTCCAGGATAGATACATACTTGCAGGAGATGGGTTTCACAAAGAGTGAGGCAAATCCGAACCTTTACTATATTGTGATAGGTGAGGAGCCTCTCATTCTGGTGCTGTATGTGGATGACTTGGTCATTACAGGTGCAGAGAGACTCATAGAGCACCGCAAGAGAGATCTTGCGGCGGAGTTTGAGATGAAGGACATCGGCTTGATGCATTACTTTTTGGGTTTGGAGGTGTGGCAGGAGGAGGGGCATTTCTTCCTGGGGCAGGGGAAGTATATTGTGGATATCCTTGGCAGATTCCACATGGAGGATTGTAAACCCATGTCGACATCGATGATCACCAACTGGAAGAAGCTTCATGCTTCGGATTCCGAGTTGGTGGATCCCACATTGTACAGACAGCGGATTGGTTCCTTGATGTATTTGGTCAACACTAGACCAGATATTTGTTTTGCAGTCAACACGATTAGTCAGCTTATGTGTGAGCCTAGGAAGGTTCACTGGGTGGCTGCAAAACACATTTTGCGGTACTTGCAGGGGACAGTGGATTATGGTCTGGACTACAGGCAGGGGGATGGAGAGAGATTGGCAGGTTACACTGATTCTGATTGGGCAGGTTGTGCTTCTGAAAGGAAGAGCACTTCAGGGTGCTGTTTTGGGTTGGGTTCGGCAGTGGTGTCATGGTTCAGCCAAAAGCAGCAGTTAGTAGCATTGAGTTCAGCGGAAGCAGAGTATATGGCAACCAGTCTAGCTAGTTGTGAGGCCATCTGGCTTCGCAAGATGTTTTTTGGCTTATTTGGTCAGCCGTTGAGACCTTCAGTGATTTACTGTGGTAATCAGAGTTGCATTAAACTCACGGAGAATCCAATGTTTCATGACAGGTCAAAGCATATCGGGATCAAATATCATTTCATCAGAGACTATGTTCAGAAAGGAGCTATGAAGCTTGAGTATATTCCCACTGATGAGCAGGTTGCAAATATTCTTACCAAAGCCTTACCACGGAGCAAGCATGTCTACTTCAGAGACAAGATGGGTGTGGTGAGGAACACCTTCCTTGGTAAGAGGGAGTGTTGAAATTTGGTTGCCGGAAGACAGGTGGTTCCCTAAGGCTCTTATCTTTGGCCTAGGGAAAAGTGTCCAAAAGAATTTAATTTTTCTCCTAAAGTAACTATAATTTTTATAAAGTCAAATCTAATTTAAAAGTGATAAAGTTACTAAAGTCTAATTTAAAAGTGACTTTAAGTGATAAAGTTACTAAAGTGTAATTTTAAAGTGACTTTAATAAAGTCAATGTAAAATTAGAAAGGAAAAGTGACTTTGGAAATAAATGACTAAGTGGGTCTTTATTAAAGTGGGTGAATTAAAAAATAGAAAGTGAGATTTAAATGAGCATTTAATCTCAGCCCTAGATCTCAATCTATTTCAGCCATTGGATTTAGGGATTCCCCAAAAGTCACTTAGGGTTAGGTTAAAGGAGGGAAAGGAGGAAAAGGTCATTCATTCTTTCATGAGCAGATTGGGAGAAGGAGAGAAAGAGAGTTGGAGATTTTTCTGAGCAGTGAGAAGGAGGGCAGCAGTGAAGAGATTTTAGCAAAGGAGAGGTAGTGTTTCCAAGTGAGGAGGCACAAAAATCGAGGAAGAGGGTACAGCAACAAGCACGCACTTCAAGGCACAAAAATCAGGCACGTTTTCCAAAGAAGAGGGTGGCTGTCATTTTCGGCACAAAAACCGAGGAAAATGACAGCAACTATAGCTCTTTTTTTGGCATGGATTTCGAGAAAGGTTGCTGTAAAAAATCTGTACAGTCCGTACAGCAAAGTACGGCTATTCCGGCACACTTCCCGAGGTGGCCGTACAGCATTTAATGCTGTCCTAAGGTGCTATAAATTTTCTGTTTTCTGTTGTTGTTGATTTGGCACAATTTCCGAGGCAATGTGCAAGCACAGAAATCGAGATAAGTCTGTGAATTGGTTGCTGGAATTTTTTCTGAGTTTTCCCTGTTTCACTGTAAAAAGCAATATTCAGAAAATAAAAGAGAAGCTTTCAAACTGGTTTTCCCCAAGAGTTGTAGGGGGTTTTTCCAGGGTCATGTTGACCAAAAATCTCAATGTTTAAATGTGTTGAATGGCTGTTTTAAGCTTGCTGATTTTTATTTCTGCATTTTCCAGCATTCTGTAAATTTTCCAGAATTTGTGTTTTCAGCAAAAATTTATTTTCCAGTTTGTTGAATGTAAGAATATGGGAAAAGGCATTTAACTATTTGGAGAAAGGTGAAACTGAAAACCGGGGTGGGAAAGTCAAGAAATTTCTACACGCGTTGAATTAATTTCCTACACCAGCATTGATTATGTAGCTGCTTGTTCGTGCTAGTATCCATTCTTTGCACTTAGTTGGTAACTCCTGCAAATCAAGCATATGTGTTGGTGGAAAATCATATAATGTGCGAAATGTCTGTTGAAGTCTGTGTTAGTGCTTGTTTCTTGATGACCGTGCAGTGAATGGTGTGTTGGAATTATCTATATACATTTGAATGGTGCGTTTATGTTAAAATTATGACCTTGTATCATTTTTTTTGCGTTTTCCTTTTTTTAAGACTGTGTGTGGATATATTACAGATGTCGTGTTCCATTGAGTTTTTTTTTTAAAGGGTGCATATATATAACTCATATATTTCATGTGAATTATGTGAGTTGAATGCCATAGTATGTGATTGCATAAAAATTGTGAGTGGAGCAAAAGCGGGCATAAGCTCTCCCTCTCCCTCGTAAGGTGTGGTCATCGGAATAGCAGCAGTCATAAAGAGGAGGTGGTGAGTGGTGTCAAATGGAGTGTGTTGAGCGCTTGGAACTAAAAGGTTAGGAGTAAATAGATAAATCGAAGAACTTGGGCTTAAAAAATTCCAGTACCTAGAAAATCTCAGCTCTTTTCTGGATTGCATCTTCTTTGACCTTGGCCTGTCTCTGCCTGTTATAGGTCACTGACAACGACAGCGTCAATTGATGTAAGAGCTAGAAGGTTGTTTGAAGAGTTGCTACTCGAGCTGCAGTCAACAAAGAGAAGCAGAGAGAAGCAGGTTTGAAAGAACATAAATTCATCATTTAAAAAAAAAAACATCTTCATTTTAATATTATCAATTTGGTCATGGCCTTTGCCATAAGTTGTGAATGACAGTTGCACTGTGACAACGCTTTCTTTGATAGATTTCTTAAACTTCTCTTGTGTTCACTGCAAGGATACAAGTCCTCAGTTGTCTAATTAGGATGAAGGCATTGATTGACAGTTGAGAAGATTTCTTAATTTTTGGGCGCAAGAGTAGTTTTTCTGATTTTATTTGAGCTGGAGAAAATGGCTCTAATTTGTGATGTATTAGATTTATTAAATACCTTGATACAGTCCATTGTCGATGGGATGGTAAAAATTCGCAAGAATATTCCTTCCGACATTAGAATATGTCTAAAAATGCACACGAAAATATTGATTTCTTGTAGCTTGAGTCACAACTTCAACGAGATGAATGACAACAAAATAGACATCATTCGGAACTTGCTCAGAACAATCCTCCGTTCGAGTGTGAGAAAGACTCCTATCAGTTGCCAAAAACTCATCAAATCAATGAAAGAAGAGATTTTGATACAGATGCAGAAATTCAGCCTCCACTTCCCAAGCCCATCATCAAAACTTGAGAAGAGCTTGTCAGCGACAAGCACAGAACAAGTCTTGGATATGATAAGGAGGAGTCCATTCATACTCCAGACTACTCAAAGCCCATCAAATTTCAAAGTGTTGGGTTTCTTTATGGCAATTCATCTTCACCTATTCATGCTCCTCCGTTGACAACAGCATATTGTGAAATGCCAACATTGTGACAGAGTTGGCCATGTGAAAGATTGTTGTTTTGATCTTCATTCGTGCAATCATTGCGGTCATCACATTTGTTCTTCCAACAGATGCGCTTCAAAAACAAGCCTCCTTCAAGAACAAAGATTCACCTTGGATGGATCGCTTCTTGGCAATGGGCTTCAACAGCCATGAAGATCTTTCAGTCATATGTCAGAATTTCTTCTAAGTATTAAAAAGTCTTGCAGTTGAGTTTTCTCCATCTTCTCACCATGTATCTGTCAGGGGGGGAAATGATGGTTATCTACAAGTTTCAAAGCCACATAAGCGAGCCTGAGCCACAACATGAACCTGCTACCTGAGCCTACAGCCAAAGACAGCCATACCCAAATTCAGAGTTGTAGCCAGAGACACGGAAGCCCCTAAGCAGATTGTAGACCTTCCTTTTTCCAGGTTGAAGATCGCCCTCTTCAAAACATTACAAAGCACTTTCTCTAGCAAAATACTCCAGCTTCTTGCCAGATTTGGAAGAGTTTCAGGAATCGCACTAAGTGTTCCTTTGGTTGGTGGCCTTCCTTAAACCACTGCAAGTTGTAGACCTCCCTTTTTCTAAGTTGAAGGTCTCCCTCTTCAAAGCATTAAGGAGCACTTCCTCTAGCAAAAAGACTTCAGCTTCTTGCCAGATTTGGAGGAGTTCCGGGAACAACACTAAGTGTTCCAATGTTGGTTGTAATCCTTAAACCACCGTCAGTTGAGACCTCGATTTCTCCCACATTATGTCATCATCTCAAAGAGAAGATTCAGCTTATTGTTGTCATGCATTGTTGCATTTTAGTATTAGAGCTCTCTTCTTGGACTCGTATATACCCCTTCATAATAAGGGGGGGAATGTTGGGCACCTAATCCGCTAAGGGTTATGGTGTGGAAGTTGAATAGTCAAAGGGAGTCCAAGAGACCACTTGGAATATGAAACAAAGGGTCACTAGACTTATATAGATGTACATGATTGTGAATAGTAATGCATTTAATGCTTATCTCAATTTGTTGTCCATTATTTTTTTTGTGTTTAACAAGAGTAATTAATGTATTCTTGGATTAATAAAACCCTAGGAATATATCCTTTAAACATGTTTTGAAGGGTCATTTGAATGTTTGGAAATGGTGGCAACATATCTGCACATGTTGATCGTGATGAAAATGAGTCGTGAATTAATTAGCATGTGAACCTTGAGCATTGACCAAGTATCCAGTGCACGTTTTTCGACCACAGAGTATGAATGGCCTATGGCACAAATTTTACGCAATCTAGGGTTAGAGTTTACTCCGCGTGCTAAGCCTAATGTTTCTAAATTTCTGGACAGCGAGAAAGATGGCAACAAATTGGAGATAGCAGCTTTGTGGATTGCAACTGTCAGTGGTCTGTCAATGGTGCGATTGTTTGTCAACGTATTTAGCAGTAGCGGGGCCAAATGTGGCGGCCCGTCGGGTGCCAACAACACCTGCCATTATATTTTGTTTATATATATATATATATATATATATATATATATATATATGTATATTTATATGTCTATATGTATATGTATATGTATATGTATATGTATATGTCTATGTGTATGTATGTATATATATATATATGTGTGTGTGTGTATGTATGTATGTTTGTATGTATGTTATAATTTTGTTTCTTGTTTCTTTTTTAATTTAATTTTGACTTTTTTTATTCTTTATTTTTCTGTGTTAGTTTTTTTTTTATAAAATTCCTTTTTATGGTTTCTGGACGCTGATATGCACCCACCTGAGGCATCGGGTTCTTGGTTTTGGTCTTGGCTATTGTATTTGTTATTGCAGGTTCTGTGAAGACTCTACCTCGGCCCTCCCTTTATTTATTTACCATAAATAAATAAATAAACAGGGTTGACCTCGCCGAGGGGGGCAACTCTTCCGTTCGGGGCATCCTGAGCCATGCCACAGTCTGACCTCCGACAACTTGACCAGTCGAGAAAAAGAGGATGCGGCATCTATCTCTCCATCTCACTCTCCAAGCCACATAGTGGCTCCTACTACCATGGAATCCATTGTTGACCAACTTCGCACTATTAAATCAACATGGAAATTCTCTAGGACCATAGGTACGAAGTTCGCAATGAAATTGTGGCCTACCTCAACGACATCCTATACAATCAAAGTGAAATTCTAGAACAACTGGACAGCCTTCGTCAGAGCCACCGTCGCACAAATGACCACCTATGCAACCTGGAAGAACGGGTGGAACATATAGATTTCCACATGCATGATCGTGTTGGTTATTTCGCAGCTTCCCCTGTACTACCCCCCAATCCCCCTCCTTTATATGTTGTTATCAATTCTGGTCCTCTTTTTGTTTTTTCCTAGTATGCTAAGGCTATAATGCCTCCCATAAATAATGATTGTCAAGTGTTTTCTATGATATCCTCCAGTCCCCAATCTCAACAAGTCTAGTCGGAATGAGAGAAAGGGGACTGTTGAGACTAACTTTGTAAGAAACGCTTTCCTGAAAATCTAATGAATGTTTTTTGAACGACAAAAAAAAATCCTTCATTATATATGTTTTATATAGTAACTTTTTATAAAATCTTTTTTTTAATTCCTTTTTTATATAATCTTTTTTTTTAATTCCATATATATATACTCTTATTTTAATATATTTTGACTCTTTTTTTCTTTTTTTAATGGCCAAAGGCTTGACAGCAAAAATGGAGAACCTCCAAAAGCTTCCTGTGTTCAGAAGCCTCAATCAAACAATGATGAATTCAACGAAGAGTTGATCACTGTAATATCCCAAAATTGGGAAAATAAATAGTAGTGGAAATATCTTACAATATTCCAAAAATGGACTGCTCAACAATGCATTCACAGAAAAATGCATTTCCAGAAATGTATGCCATAAAAATGTAAATCATCACTTGGATCCATTAGATATGTCCCTCTATCATCTATATCCAAAAGGAGATCAGAAACAAAAGAAACAAGGTGAGGTAAACAGACCTCGCACACCTAGTGTAGCTGAAAAACACTAAAACCCCAAACATTGCTACTTAGAAATAATGCACAAAGGAGACTGCGCAGTCTTATGAGGGTTTCAACTCAGAAATTAGGAGGACAAATAGATCTGCTCATATATTAGACAATCATGCTCAAAAATTGAGATCTAGTCTCCTTATTACAATTACAAGAAAACCCGGAAAGGGCTTCTTGTCATACACTCTGAATACAAATGTGATCTTCAGAAAATTACTGAATAATCACTGCAACACTGAAGAATAAGAGTGTAGGAGGCTGAAAGATATCAAATCTGATGTAGATCCCTCAAAGGCTTCCTCCCATGAAAAGATGGACCTCTCAATCACAAGGAAACACTGCAAAGAAGCCACTAGATCATCCATTGAAGCTGCCTCCAAAAATAACGCATTCCCTAGCTAGAACAACGCTGGGAATGTTGGGAAATGTGTGGCCTGATACCACAGATTTGAAATGAGCTCAAGATCTCTCCAAACAGATCTCCCAATGGAAGGAAACCTCCCTCCT
This sequence comes from Pinus albicaulis, assembly GCA_034641835.2. Classification (NCBI taxonomy): domain Eukaryota; kingdom Viridiplantae; phylum Streptophyta; class Pinopsida; order Pinales; family Pinaceae; genus Pinus; species Pinus albicaulis. Next base: position 444,982,039 of record CM076569.1, read on the forward strand.
ATGAGAAACTAGATCAAAAAGTGGGATTCCAATCCCCTCCCTTCTGCACCCTACAACACAGCACAATAACCTGCAGAAACTGCACTGATGAAGTAAGCTTAAGCTTGGCCTGAAAACCTGATGTGGAGATGCATGCAAAACTCTTCCAAGAGGCTCCTCAAGGAAAAAGGTGGGATTCCGGTTCGGGAACACTCGGTGCTAAACAGCACAGCAACCCTGCTAAACAGCAAGAGGAAGCAAAAGTCTAAGCAGACCAAAATAATAATCTAAAGCATAAGGAACAATGGTTGCCATCCTCTTCCTTAAATAGAATGTGAGTTTGCTTGCCCTTGGCCCCACTCAATTAGGTCATTTCCATCAAGAGATTCATTTCCCTCCAAAACTGCGTTATTCCTTCCTTGATCCCTACTCCTCCACATCTGCGTTGTTGACTTGGTCAAAGTAGACTGAATCAACCTGATATTATCCCTGTTCACACATGGAGGTGTTTTATTGAGTTGCAAAGAGGGTCTCCTTTCACACTTGAAGTGTTTTTATTCCTTCTTAGGAGACTTATGGGCCTTCCTACCCATTTATTCACCAACTAAAGACACTGCTAACTCTCATGTTCCATTTAGCTTGAAGCTAAGATTTGGAAACATTACAATCCTCCCCTTCAAAATTTTTGCTTGTCCTCAAGCAACTGTATAGGGAGAGAAAAATTTCTCCCCTCCTCCTCTTGTGGCCTCCCATCAATGGCCTCCATCACTGCATCAAAATAATCTACAATAAAACTGCCATCCAATGTTTCCTCCCAAGTATGCAAAACCAAATGGCTCACATCAATCAAAGGTGGAAGGTGTGAGTGGAAACCTGCTTGTTGTCCCATGGCCTCCTCAAAGTAGGAGTGATGACAAACATGGGGAATCTCATTCCCAATGAGTGACTCCCTCACCCATGCTATCATCCAAATGAAATGAGCCATCCTAGGTACCTCATCAAAAGAATCATCAACCCCAGTTTTATACAATGTATTGGGGCTGCATGGAGAGATTGGATTCTTCCATCCAAATGGTTTCTCTCTCCATTTATGATAAACATGGGGTTGTTTTTGTCCTTGGGCTGAAATAACATGGCCTCCAAGAATGGCCCAAGTTCCCCCATCAAACAATTCAGCCATGAAGTGCCTCCTCAAGTTCTTCAAGTGGTTCCTACCACAAGAAGGGAAAAATTGTGATGTGGCAATCATGGTTTGCCCATGGTTTCTCCTGAAATGTACAACATGTAAAGTGGGGAGAATCATGCTCCTAATGGGCATTTCTAACACCTCCAGCACTCTCCAAACAATGCTTCCCATGAATATAAAAATATCAGCAGTAAATGGAAGCAAAATGCAATAAGAACAAGCTGCCATATGACAACCGGAGAGTGGTTCATAGTTCCACAAATGGAACCAGCGCGGTGCATCCTTTGCCTACATCAAAACAAAAAATAACAAGCGCTTTCCCAGCCACTTGTTTGCTGCCACAGTCATCCCATAAGATGGAATCATGAATATACAATTTGGTGTCAATGGTGCATACCAAGAATTACGTGGCTTCCCCCACAAACCACCAATAAGATAGCCAACATCAATGCTGCAATTAGCCTCAAGTACATCATAATATAAAGTAGAAGAAGGGATGATCCTCCTTAATACAACATGCTGCTCATATAAAGTAAAGAAAGGAAAATCATAATGCAAATGTATACCTTCTCTACCATGTACTTCGGTCATTGAGCTGAAATGGCTCAACTGAAAATGCTCCCTCACTCCTAATGAGTAGGAAAGTGGCTGTGACATCCTCTCTATCACCATCCGGCCTATGCATCTCTCCATATGCTGCAATATATCCTGTTGGATGCCCTCCCAAATGAACTCCTCTGCCAAAGAAAGGTATGCATCAAAATGCATGGAAAAGAAGTCCCCATGTGCTGCATGTAACAGCTTCTCCTTGAGCTTAGAAGCTCTAGTCAAGAAGACTCTGCCATGAGAATAGATGACCATATCATCCACCATGTATCTATCATCTCCATCTGGGTCATCAAGAATCATGCAAGCACCAAGATCCTTGTAGTACTCTACCAAGAGTTGAGACCTCCAATATGGATCAATCCTCCCAAGAGACAGCGCTGGTAGTCTGGCATGTGAAGCTCTCCTCATGCTGCTGCCTGCTACTTTGACATCCCCCATGGCAAAGTTTTCCTCCAAACTCTTCACCTCTCCAAAATCTAAGAGTGGTGAATCCAAAAACAAGATGTCTTTCATCAATTCTAGATCTGGTGGCCTCCCATGTGGAATGCCTCCATGTAGTGAAACATAAATGTCAAGAGTATACTGTACATATGGTTGGGCAACCTTGCCCTTGCCTTCGCAGCGCAGAACAGTCTGCCTCCCCTTTGCATTAGCTCTTTGAAATAGAGAAGGGTGTGTGCCTCTCACCAAGTGATGTCACCCTTCCTTCCTACCTTCTCCTTCCATCTGCAATGCTTCACAATCATGTTGCTCATTGATTGTGCTTTGACCTCCATGTATGAGATCCTGGGGAACTTCTTGCAAGGATACAAGAATCCCTCCTGTTGGAGCATGTGCTCCTCCTTCCTCTGCATGAGGTACTAGATGTGCTCTAAATGTGATAGCGTTGTTGCCCTCATCTTCATCAATGTGTATGGGCAACCCTCCAATAATTGGATTTTCTTGTGAAAAAGAGATCCCCATGCCCTCTTGTTTAGGAAGATGAGATAGAGGTCTTGCCTCTAACAATGTATGATGCAAGACGTCAGCTTCTCCCATGGTTTTCTGAAGTGGAGTGAATTTTATAGTTTCCACCATCACATGCAAGGTTTTTGTTCTCTTAAGTTTTTCTTGCTCGTGTGTCTTAGGAAGTTTCCCATCAAACCTTCCCACCAATGTTTCAATGAATCTTGCATAAGAGGAAGTACTTGCATTTTTCAAAGAACAAGATTCAAAAATCCACCATCCATAGGCCTTACCTCTAAAATGCAGTGTTGCAATTCTGATGGCTTCATCTTCAGAAATGTGGTGTTGTTGTAAATAGGAATCTAGCTCCTTCACCCAAGATCCAACTAAACATGTAGGTGAAACTTCAAAAGTAAATAGAAGAAATCTATCTACATCCTGCTGCTTGCTTTTCCCCACCTGGATCTTGCAAAACACTTGGAAATTGGTATGATCTCTAAACCTCTCAGTTTGAGATTCATACTCCTGCAACAAATCCCTAAGAGTTTTCCTCTTAGGCATTCTCCCTCCTTTCATCCATCTCATGAAAGATCTGGGCATTTGACTACGCTGTGCATCATGGTGTGTAGCTGCATGCTCACACTTACCATGTGCAAATCTAGATCTAGCTCTAGATCCATACTCTTCTGGAGATTCCATCTCCATTCTTATTCTCTTTAGCTCTTCTTGAAAGCTCTACATAGATCTTGGAAGAAGCTTTGTAAGCTTGTCTTCCTTTCTCCCTCCACATAATGGAGCCTTCTCTTTTCTGTTCATCTCTCCTTCTCCTTAAAGTATAATGGCCTGAGATCCACAAGCTGAGCCAAAATTGAAGCTCTGATACCACTGTAATATCCCAAAATAGGGAAAATAAGCAGTAATGGGAATATCTTACAATATTCCAAAAATGGACTGCTCAGTGATGCATTCACACAAAAATGCATTTCCAGAAATGTATGCCATAAAAATGTAAATCATCACTTGGATCCATTAGATATGTCCCTCTATCATCTATATCCAAAAGGAGATCAGAAGCAAAAGAAACTAGGTGAGGTAAACAGACCTCCCACACCTAGTGTAGCTAAAAAACACTAAAACCCCAAACACTGCTACTTAGAAATAATGCAAAAAGGAGACTGCGCAGTCTTATGAGGGTTTCAACTCAGAATTTAGGAGGACACATAGATCTGCTCATATATTAGACAATCATGCTCAAAAACTGAGATCTAGTCTCCTTATTACAATTACAAGAAAACTCGAAAAGGGCTTCTTGTAATACATTCTAAATACAAATGTGATCTTTAGAAAATTACTGAATAATCACTGCAACACTGAAGAATAAGAGTGTAGGAGGCTGAAAGATATCAGATCTGATGTAGATCCCTCAAAGGCTTGCTCCCATGAAAGGATGGACCTCTCAATCACAAGGAAACACTGTAAAGAATCCACTAGATCATCCACTGAAGCTGCCTCCAAAAATAACGCATTCTCTAGCTGGAACAGCACTGGGAATGTTGGGAAATGTGTGGTCTGATACCACAGATCTGAAATGAGCTCAAAATCTCTCCAAACAGATCTCCCAATGGAAGGAAACCTCCCTCCTATGAGAAACTAGCTCAGAAAGTGGGATTCCAATCCCCTCCACTGTTGCACTCTGCAACACAGCACAATAACCTGCAGAACTGCGCTGATGAAGTAAGTTGAAGCTTGGCCTAAAAACCTGATGTGGAGATGCATGCAAAACTCTTCCAAGAGGCTCCTCAAGGAAAGAGGTTAGATTCCCGATCGAGAACACCCGGTGCTAAACAGCACAACAACCCTGCTAAACAGCAAGAGGAGGCAAAAGTCTAAGCAGACCAAAATAATAATCTAAAGCATAAGGAACAATGGCTTCCATCCTCTTCCTTAAATAGAATGCGAGTTTGCTTGCCCTTGGCCCCACTCAATTTGGTCATTTCCATCAAAAGATTCATCTCCCTTCAAAACTGTGCTATTCCTTCCTTGATCCCTATTCCTCCACATCTGCACTGTTGACTTGGTCAAAGTAGACTGAATCAACCTGATATTATCCCTGTTCACACATGGATGTGTTTTATTGAGCTGCAAAGAGGGTCTCCTTTCACACTTGAAGTGATTTTATTCCTTCTTAGGAGACTTATGGGCCTTCCTACCCATTTATTCACTAGCTAAAGACACTGCTAACTCTAATGTTCCATTTAGCTTGAAGTTAAAATTTGGGAACATTACAATGACCAAAAGTCCGGATTAGAGAACGCAGCTCTAATACCAAATGTTACGAACAAAATTCATGCTACACAATAATCTTCAGAACACTTGGAATACGAAGGCGTTCATTGAGGATACAAGTGTGTATGTGTGTATAATGTATAAATGTAAATATGAATGAGATGTTTACAAATGAAGTCCTGCTTATATACCTAGGCTAGTGCGCCTTCATAAATAGTCATGTTCTTAGAGACATTCCTCTTCAGTATACTAATCATTATTTATGATTACTATTATTTATGTTCTTTATATTATTTTTATATATTATATTCATAACATCAACAGTGAATATCCAAGACGCAACAAGAACTTAATGAAGTTGCTACATATAAAAACGAAGAAATTTCTCTCTTAAAAGATCAGTCGAAAACTACTTGCACAAGTCAAGAAACATATAGCTACAAAGCAAAAATTAAATCAAGAAAAGGAATATCTTGAGAAGAAATTCAGTGAGAATCTATTGGAAAAGGAAGAAAAAAGTTGCACTTAAAAAACCTTAATCAAAGGTTATTAGAACAAATCTATGGTTTAAAACTTCAAAAAATTGAACATCAAACCATTGGAAATAAGATTGATGAATCAGAAACTCACTCAAATTAAGAAAGTTAAAAATGATAAGAAATCATTGAAAACCAAATTAGAATAACTTATCACAAGCATCGAAATCTTCAGACATAACAGTCCAAGTTGAAGAAAAGTAAACAAACACTATTTTGCACAATATCATGATTTAGAAAGATCCCAACCCAATTGAAGTGAAAACATTCTTACATGTTGCAGCTCAAACGATGAAATATCAAGTGAAGATCCAACGATTAACCAAACGACTTCCATCCCTGAAGGACATCAGATCACAAGAACTCCTTATCGACAACCAAATCATAAAAGTAGACATCTCAACCAGTTTGCATATCTTTATCACCCAAACCATAAACAAGTGACTTATGTTCCCAAGAAAATCTATGTCACTATAATCCAATCTTATGATAACAATTCATCCCAAATTTCCAGTAATTGCAAGATTCCACGGAATATTAATTTGGGATGGTTAGAACATTTCATAGTACGACAATTTGTACCATACTCAGAAGTTCATATCATCTTGTATCGTAGAAGATGTCAGTTCTAACAATTGAGAAAGACGAGAAGACATTATGAGACAGAAAAAGATATCAAGCATTGCTATCAATAAGCTTTTAGGACAAAGCTTTTCTAGCGGGGAAGGTAATGTAATGAATATAAATAATTAATAATTAATAGTTAATAATGATTAGTATACTGAAGAGGCATGTCTCTAAGGACATGACTGTGAAAATTTATGAGTCCTTATTGCAGAAATCCTACTGCTAACTATTGATTTTATTCTCCTACTTGATTTATTTACATAAGTTATTTAACTGAATATTCAAAAAAACTTCGAAGTAAACACAAATAGCAACCTACACAAATACAGATCATTTACTGAACATCAAGCACCTGTGACAAATGACACACAGATTTTTCAGACAAATGTCCCCGGAAAAACCCAATGCGAGAAAACCGGTGCAGCAGATATGAGGATTTATTATTATTAAGCAGCAATTTCTGAGTACATCTAGGGTGCCATAACTCGGCTCACCCAACAAGGAAAACCTCGGCAAACAGAGAAAATGTGAGATATACCTCACTCTCGCAACTCCCGGCTGATCAGGATGAGCAACTGGTGAAACCTCAGCTGGCTCTACGCAGCTACTACATCAACCTACGTAGCCTTGGCTGAGGGACTGCATCACCCTAGCTCTGCGTGGATCTGCTTCTCTCGGATCTCAGTTTCAGCCCTGCTGGCTCAGAAACCCTTGCTTCCGATAGAATTTCGGACTTCTACTTGGATACACTGCGCTGCCCCTACGTGGGCCTGCATCACCCACCTGAGGGACTGCGTCACACCCTCTGATGGCTGCGCTGCCTCCACTACATATTTGTTGCCCTTGCTCTGCGTTGTACTCTTGCCCCCCCTAGCCAATCACTACATCTCCGCCTCACTGCAACTCAGAGTCACTCAGATCTAATCTTCGTCTGAGCACAGCTCCGTCAGAAGAATTCGATCTCTTAGACTCTGTGTGTGTTCTCCAACTAACCCCAAGCCCTTCCTTTATACTTTTCTCGTTGACATATCAACGATCGTGATCTAATCTCTAATCGACAGCTAAGATTAAAAGAATGTTGGATCCACATCACTTAGAACATTCACATCACATGTGTAAATTAATTCACTTTAATTTTTTAATTTCCCTAAGTTAGACTTAGGGTCCCCATTAAAAATTTTAATTATTTGAATAACTTTTACACCAAATAGAATTTCTCCAAACGCTTTCTCGGTCTTGGAGATCTCATGTGTTCCAGCCCATCCACAAAGTTTCGGAGCTAGAGCACACATCCGATGCTACCTCAAAATCTCAACAGTGACTATTCGTGAATGGGGCACCTTACCTAGTATATAAGCAGGGTCCTCGTACATCAATATTCTTATATAAAAATATTACTTGCACTATAATGGATATTTACATGTTCCAGATATTTTGAATATTCCGCTGCATATACGAAACTTGTTCATTACAATTTGTTTAATATAAGCATCATTTTCAAGTTTTGTGGGGAACTAGTGTCATTAAATGGCTACAAGAAGCATTAAAGTACCAAAACATACTAAATAAATCAAAAAGCTATAAAGACAAGAAGATTTTTAAGAATGTTTGTTTTCAAAAACATTTCCAAGTTGTTTGTAGAATTATATCTGCTGTTGAAACTTCATATTAAAAAAAATAACTATTATTTTCATTCTGTCCTTTGGGTTGTGACCTAATAGTGGTGATGGATCATCATTGTGTTGATAACCCAGGTTCAAACCCAAATAGGCCTAGAGCCCTGGAAATTAAGTTTTGGCCAAGCATGATGGTATTAAATACACAGCATTCAATCAAAAACTAAAAAAAAAAAAAAAATATTGTCTTTTCCAACTTTCCAAAATTTTGAAAATGCCTGTTTCAGGAACCATACCCATTTCGGAATTATATCATGATCAGCTACTGTCACTTCAACAAAAAACCATTTTCCTCTATATAAATCATATGAAAGTTGACTATCAAAGGCATTGGCCTTGGCCCAACAACAGTGACTAAATTGTTCCTTCACAGTTCCATATGGGAACTGCCAGGCCCTTTATATTAAAGGTATACTGATCAAGAAAATAATTCAGGAAAAATAATATTAGCATCCTTGAGGATCATTTAGTTACTAGTATTATAAACTTTGAAGGACAATATAGTCTTAAAGTTCATATTAAAAGACTCTTGTTACTTGTTTTCCAGCAAAATGCACCCCTGAATTTTTGTAGTTCATGTTGTTTATCATAAAAAGAAATTTGTTGGTGGAAATACATTGTAACGTAGAAGTGACAAATAAAATTTCTATGTATGTACCTGATTAAAGTTTCCATGAACCAGGGCAACTGTCCATCTTGTATTATTGCACTTTTGGCGAATCGCACGAGTAAGATAAGCATTCCAGACAAATAAATTCTCATATGGCATCCTCTCAATGTTGGAAGCAAGCACATTTTTCTGCAGACTTTGCATAATTGGATATGTGTAACTATAAAAGAAATCCTTTGTGAGATCCACACTGGAAAGAAGCTTCTTGTATCTGTAAAGGCAGTCAAAAATATTGTGCACATCAGATTCGAAAGCTTTGAATCAGTGCAAAAGGTTACAATAATCCATCGTATTTTTGACATCATATATGTGATAAACGAGCTCAATCAAAAGGGCACATTAAAGATAAAACTGGAAAATTTTAAAATCCATGCAGATGAAGTTCAAAAAATAAATTGCTGACACACTACAAAAACATAAGCTAAATTTAGAAAAAAATTAAAATAAAATGGCAAATAGAATGATATTATGAAGCTCTCAATGATATGTAACTGTTCTGCAAGTGACCTTCAAGAACTCATTAACTACATTGAAGTAATCAACTCACCTTTTCAACCAAAATGAATACAAACATTCCATAGCAAAAAAACAGAAGAGTCGTCGAATGAAGTTAATATAATCAACATACTGTTCATTAAAGGAGAATCTATAAAATGATCCAAGAAGCCATAATATCTTAAGGCATGTAATAATATATGTTCCTAATGAATGATACAAAATGATTACAATGCCTGCATGAACACATATAAATACAAATTGAATGGTGGTGTGACGTTCCGTTTTCTGGTGTTGCTTGTGTATGGACTTTCAGGGTTGGAGGCAGACAAGTCACAGGTGCAGGTTTACTTCATCAGCAGGCCCAGGGACTTTTGGAGATGTTTCATGGGGTTTTGAGGGGTTTTTATGAGGTCCAATGGCATTCGCTTGATATATCCATCATCCGCACAGTTTGTCTTTCGTTCCGTTGCATTCCGACAACTTTCAAAAACAGAGTTATTAATAGGTCTAACTCAATTAATTACGCTTAAGGTGGCATTTCGAGAGGAATACTTGACAAAACACCTTAGTGTAATAGCTCGTTGGAACCGGAACAAGAAAATCTACATGATGGGATGGTTATGAGAAATTTTCAGTGACCTAAGGAGGCATGGTGGCCAATTTACCATTTTCCCCATTAAAAAGAATATTTTAATTGAAATAAAAAGAGGGAAATGTGTTCAATGATTAAAATAAAAATAAAATAGGAGTTTCTAGAGTGGTCCATCAAATCTATAAAAGAGGAGGAGGAGGCCATTGGAGGACATCTTATATTTGTGTTTTCTTCTTGTGGAGAGGTTTGAGAACCCAGTTCTCTACTTCATTTGTAGCCCAGAGACGGAAACCCTCAGGTGATTCAGTGAGATTGGGCGAGTACCCATCTCCCCTTGGTGAATTCATCCAGAATTCACAAGAGAGCTTAACAGTGCAGTTCATGTCAGTTTGGTGGAGGGCCTGTGCAGCATTGGAGCAAATTATCTTGGAGATCAGTTTCTCATCTCAACTATTTTCGTTGTATATGCATGTAACCCCAGTTTATTTTTTATAAAAAAAGCTGATATTATTTTCTACTCGTCATGTTGTTGTGTTGCCGAACTCTATTGGTTATATTTTACATGGCAATCTTTTGTTAATTGAATGAAATTTTGTCTGAAACATTTGTGAGTTGAAATTCCGAAAATTTGTCAATTTTTCCTGTTTGGGATATTACAGTGGTATCAGAGCTGATATTCCTGTCAGCCTGAGGGATTACTTTCCAAATTGTCAGATCAGATTTCTTGTAGGAGCAGGAAGGAGGGTATTTCATGAAGGCAAACCCTGGTCGAAAGAATAAATTTTCTGAGCGCAAATTTTGTCTTCTGAATACTAAATGCTCAAGAAATTGTTTAGAAAATTGTCTGGTGAATATTAGATATTTGACAAAACCCTTATTTTTGAAGGGGACGAATGTATTGTTTGGCTCAATTTATTTCCTAACCAAATTACATAAAGTTTATTGAAAGGATGGGCCGACTTTTTATTTTATTTTATTTGTTAAAGGCCAAATCATTATTAAAAGGGAGTCATGAGATATTCTTTTTGAAGCCGTAAATATTATAGACGAACCTTTGGACAAAGAATTAATATGTTGCAAGGCCAATTTAATTTTCGAGCCTAACCAATCTGCAGGATTGAGGCATTTTGTAAAGGCGGAGAGCACCATAAAAATTGATGTCACAGGATTGGAGAAGCCAAAATATTACTGTGAGCCCAAGATCGATCTGCCAGATCTGAAGACCAGGAACTGTCAAATTAGGGGCTGAATTGTTTAGAAAAGGCTGACTCATTAATTTCAATTTGTAAAAGTCGTCCAATTTTATCGAAGGGCTGAATATTATCTCCATACAAGGGGGTCGAGTATCCATTCCAGAACCAGAATTCCAAAATCAAACAGTTTTATTGCAGTTGGGCTGTGTTTTTTTCTTTTACAGCAAGGGTTCCAAGTGCCAATTTCCTACAAAATTTTCTGGAAAAATCTTCAATCAAAAGGTCGAGTTCATTATCTGCAATATTTCATAGTTGGTTGCGTAAGTATCCTTTGGAAGTTCGAAACTGGACTTAAGACAAACGTACTCCATTATTGACTGACGTCGTTTCCTTATGTTTGTTGTTGGGTGTCTATGAAAGGAGATTAAGCCACTGAAGAATGGATTATTCAGAATTTCCAAACAAATTTGAATTGCCCTGTTGCTCAATGGAAGCCACAAGCATTCTGTTAGTGGATTGAGGATTTTATGTGCACGCTTCAGGTCGAGTCTATCTCAGCACTTGATTGGAGTGCACTGCTTTCAAGAAGCCAATTCATTATTGGACGCAAGGCTTCTTTGTCTATTCGTTTTGGCGAGACGAGAACCATGGAGATTTTAAGCGAACTAATCTGAGGTCATCATTAACTCTGGGTGAAATCCTCTTAATTTGCAGACCAGAATCCTGGGCGTGATCCTTCTCCTTCACCAGGGCAAAATTTCACATAACTGGGTGTGTTTATCTCTAATTGTAGCAGACAAATTCTCATTACAATTATGGTCTGATTATTCCTTGACAATATGGAGTTCAATCTTGTCAGCAGAGGCCAATATTATTTTGCAATAAGCACTGAATCCTTGAGGTCGAAATATTGTGCCAAATAGAACGGTTCGAATTTGTTTTATCTTGCTGATCTGAATGTGTAAAGTCTGGAATGAAGCTTAAGGACCAGGGCAGCGTATTCCTTAAACAGAGATGTCAGAAAGCACTTGCTTGGTACTTTCTGCTAGGTGAATGGTTTCAAATGTTGAGGGCTAGGAAGGCGTAGTAGATTACAACGATTAGAAGAAAAAGGTCAACACTGCTTAAGATGTATTGGAGGCACATTTAACTGGTACTTAACACCAGGTTTCATTTTATATTTTGTTGGGCATCTTCCTTGATATGATGAGGAAAATTCTATGACCTGATTTCCTGAGTTTGGAATTAAGTATATACTGCTAGTAGAGTTTGTATGCCGAGGTCTGTTCTTGAACTGTTGTAGAAGAGTTGAATGAAATATTGGTGTTGTCCATTGTATTTGATGGTTGTGCATTGCTGAAAGAGTTTACTGTTTGAGTCTGTCAGTTAGGTGTTTGGGCAGATAAGGTGCTATGTAAACCTATTTGTGAAAAAGCATTTTTTTCTGGGCAAACGCAAGTTGAGAGAGTGAATCTGTGTTATTAGTGTTAAGGTTTAGCAGGGTAATTGTTGAAGGTTGAGAGCATATGAACGGTTGTTCGATTATTATGTTGACAAGCTTCTTATATGAGCTGATGTAATGCAGAGAGGGTTTAAGTTTAGTATGCTGCTACAGAGCATATTCCTAGGGTTCAATAGTCTGATTTTGAGAGATTACATGCATGCTTATGTTGTGAGAAAGTCTATGTATTGTATACTTCGTGTTGTACTTGATATCATCATTAAACAAAACATGGACCAAACCTTCATAGACTCCTAGCAGTAGCAATTGACAAAACCCTTTCCAAGTGGATATTTTTTACGCTACAGCGAAGACAGCCACAAGAAGAACATGAGATGGGACACAAAATATTTAAACTTGGAACAAATTTGAGATTATGGGGGTTACAAGTTACAACAAAAGCCATTCTCAAACTAGAAGAGTTTGCTCAATTGCTCTCCAAGGTACATTAGTCAGATGGTAAAAACTTAATTTGGGCTCTCAAACCAGCCATGATTGCCTTAGTACAACACAAATTTTTGGAGCATCCTTGTATACGCGTCATTTTGAAAGTCCACACGAGTCATTGGGCCACCAGATTAGTCCATAGGTTTTAATTGCTTAAGGGCAAGCAATCTTGGGGTGGGAGGACTTGTGATGTTCCTTTTTCTGGTGTTCCTTATGGATGGACTTTCAGGGTTGGAAGCAGACAGGTTATAGGTACAGGTTTACTTCATCAATGGGCCCAAGGGCTTTTGGAGATGTTTCATAGAGTTTTGACTGGTTTTTATGAGGTCCAATGGCATTCGCTTGATATATTCCATCATCTGCGAAGTTTGCCTTTCGTTTTGTTGCATTCTAGCAACTTTCAAAAAACAGAGTTATTAATGGGCCTGACTCAATTAATTACACTTAAGATGGCATTTCGGGAGGAATACTTGACAGATCACCTTAATGTAATAGCTCGTTGGAACCAGAACGAGAAGATCTACATGATGGGATGGTTACGAGTGATTTTTCAGTGACCTGAGGAGGCATGGTGGCCAATTTACCATTTTCCCATTAAAAAAAATATTTTAATTGAAATAAAAAGAGGGAAATGTGCTCAATGATTAAAATAATAATAAAATAGGAGTTTTTAAAGGAGTCCATCAGATCTATAAAAGAGGAGGCCATTGGAGGACATCTTGGATTTGTGTTTTCCTCTTATGGAGAGGATTGAGAACCCAATTCTGTACTTCATTTGTAGCCCCAGGACGAAAACCCTCAGGTGATTCAGTGAGATTGTGCGAGTACCCATCTCCCCTTGGTAAAATCATCCAAAATTCACAAGAGAGCTTAGCAGTGCAGTTCATGTCAGTTTGGTGGAGGGCTCGGGCAGCATTGGAGCATATTATCTTGGAGGCCAGCTTCTCATCTCAATTATTTTTGTTGTCTATGCATGTAACCCCATTTTATCTATTATAATAAAAGCTAAGTTGCACGGGAACGGATACGGATATGGGGTTTGAAACGGATATGGAAAATTTTCAAAAAATCAGGATACGATATGGCAAGGATACGACATACATATATATATATATATATATATATATATATATATATATATATATTTCATATTACCATTCATCTTTTATAATCTAGAATCTATATCCAAAAATACATAATCAACGTCATGAATTTAACATAAACAAATCATCATCATCAATTCAGCATAAACATTGTCATCATCATTAGTGATTATTATATCATTCAACATATTATCAGCGTCATTAGTAATGTAATCAGAAATACTGCAGCGTTTTTTCTTTCGAGTCCAACTCCTTCAAAGAACGTGTCATGCATGGCAGATGATATCTATCTTCATTGCATGGCCATTAAAAGGCCCATGGAATCATTGGGATATTCCGTCAAGACCTATTTGAACATTTCGATCTTCTCAACGTCAACTTGGTCTCTTGACTATATGCAGGCAAAAGATTGGCTAGAGAAGATTTGTTATGATGGGGGATTTATGAAATCAAGAGCAAAATCAATGACAATTAAAAAAACCTAAACCAAACTAAAAATCAATCACTCAAATAGATCTCTTTACGAAGACATCCATCAAACCCTTTTGCTTGCATTTTTTAACATCTATCTTTTTCTTAGTAAGAATCCTTGATAAAAATACGGAGTGTCGTTGTTTATAAAGATTTAGAAGAGACATTATGAGACTGTTTATAATGAGTTTATTTGCAAATATAATTTCTTCATTTTTATTATTTATTTATGGCTATACAAATTTTCATGCTTTTTAACATTTTAAGGGTGGATTCTGATCACGATTTGTGTGGATCCGTTTCCGGAAACGGATCCAAAAAAATTTAAATCCCTTGGAAACATATCCAATTCCAAATCTGAAGTTTCCGATTTTTTGAAACTGCACAAAAACGTTTTTACAATGTTTCCGACAAGAATCGTATCCGTTTACATATCGGAAACGGGGATCCGCGTTTCCGACAAATTCTTCAGGAGTTTCCGGTAACTAAGAATAAAAGTTGAGATTATTTTCTGCTCGTCATGTTGTTGAGTTGCCGAACTCTTAGTTATATTTTACATGGCAATCTTCTATTAATTGAATGAAATTTTGTCTACAACATTTGTGAGTTGAAATTCTAAAAATCTATCAAATTTTCCTGTTTGTGATATTACAGGTGGTGATGTGAATATCCATATTCTTTAAAAATAAGTAGACTAAATGGCATTTATTATTAGCCAATTTTACAACATATAATTATTATATGAACTATTTAACAACATATTTATACATTACATGCCCTCATCAAGAGATTTTTTGCTTTCAAAGCAGTGATAAGTGCATGTTAACAATCAAACTAGCAAGGTTGCAAAGGTCTGTGCAACCTACCATCATTAGCACACATACGATAAGGCCCTGTTACCCACTAGATAGTGGGTAAACCATAGGAGAAAATTTTCTCCTCCTTGGACAGTCACCCAATTAGCAACCCTATATGATCAGCACATAATATGATGCCAAGATCCTCCACTTCTTGCTCAGGTCAGATTTCTTTCTCTCTCTATTGGCATTCCTTCTTGGAGAAATGTGGGTCTCCTCCATTGAAAAATTATTTAACCATTTGCAATCATGCAATTTCACTTACTGTTATGGGCATACTAATATGGATCAAGGTGAAAATTGGATAATTGACCGATCTTGATTGTCTTCTTGTTCCCTCACTTCACCTGGGACGTTACTCTTCGACTCTGGTGGAACGTCTTCTAAGGCCTTAGGGTTTTTCGAAGGACACTACCGGGGAGGCTTTGATTGAAATAGTGTGTCCAGGATGTTCCATGGTTACCACTTTCCATCTTTATCTGTATTCATTCCATTCTCCAGGCTTGTGGTCATTGGTCATGGGGATTGGCACCCTTTCATCCTCATCCTTGAGTTTGGGCCGGAAAACTTTGCCCTGGACATTGATGCAACTAAAACAAAGGTAAAGCATAAAAAGGCCCCACCAAAAGACAATGATAAAATGAAAAATATTGGTTGGGACATTTTATTAGCACATGGGAAAAAGCTTAGCATGAGCTCTACCCCTCCCCCCATTAGCAATCACCCAGTTCCTCAAGCACATGATGCTTCATTTATAAAAGGAATTCTTGTATTGTCTCTACCCTAATGAAAAATAAATTGACTCATCCCTAAGGGGTAATAATGAAAAATATCAAAAGGAAGCTTGGGCTCATGAGCTATACTCCCAAATCAAAGCCAATCATAAAAAATTAAAAGGCACACCAAAAGGGCGTACAAAGCAAACTGAGGAAAGGGATAACTCATGCTTCCATCATTGCTTCCTTCTTATATCTATACACTCTAGTTTGACATTAGCTAGTCACTAGGGTATGGCACCTTTCCCTGAAGCCTTTCCCGCTTTGCAACCACCATTCTCACACACACATATGGATTCATGGGTTAATTTGGGACATGTCACTTCCCTTTAGGGGTTGGAAACACCTGATAGGATTATCCATCTAACCATCCCTAACATAAGAAGGTAAGTTGTTTATAGGATTTGATCTAGTTAGAAATTTGAAGGTGAGCTTTGTGTAAGTGTTACTATGCCCTCAACATTAGCTATTGTCCACTATGATACATTTATGGTTATTGTCCCCAATGATTAATGATTTCACTTTATTCTGAGTAAGGTTTTGTTAGGTGGTATTGTCACAACAACAGAGGCCTTTTGATACATAATTAGCACACCAGAGGTCTTTTACTCATTCCAGAGAGCAGACATGACATTGTTGAAGCAGCATTGCTCACCCACAAAAGAATGTTGGGCTAATTGATGACTCCATATGGTACTTAACACTTTGAGGTACCCCCAGATGCTGAAATGTCAGGCCTATGAAGCTTGGTTTTGGATTTATAGATGATGCGCCAAGTGCACCCAGAACACCCCCAAGCTGGCCTTGAGAGTGTTTCATGGGTGTTACTTATTTTGGAGCCCAGATGATGATAATTATCCTTGAGATGATAGGCGAGGGCTAGAACATCACTATTTGTCCCCAACTCTTGAGTAGGAGAATGTCATGTCACCCCTCTTTCCCTTTACAGAATAATGTTGGGAAACATGGTGAAGACATCTTGGAGGCATTCCCTTGGACATAGAGCTACTCTTTAGAGCAAGGAGCACTCATTGGCCCATTTGGAACCTACTTGTGGCATCTAGAGCTCATTTGGAGGATGACATTATGAAAATTTCATCTATCAACTAGAAATTATTTTTCTAATTGCTAATTTATTTAACAATTTATCTGTTTTCTGCTACGGCAAATATCAAACAATTCACACTGTGATTTTCACAAATAATTACTGCGGAAGAAAAATAGCTATGGAATCTGAGAAAATCTAGCACACACACAAACATAAAAATGACACCATTATTTTTAGAAAATGTCACTGGAAAAAAACCAACTTGGGAAAATCGGTGCAGCAACTGAGGGTTTTATTATTATACAGCAGTGAAATTCTAAGTACAATCTATGGATTCCCAACTGGAAATCCAAACAGCAAGTAAATATTGCCAAAATTACTTAGGGAAATTTTCCTTCCTCCACAAGCAACCCCGGCACAACTTTCCTTCAGAAAACTCGTCCTCCTGGACCCTCAGCGTCAGCTTCTGCGCAGTGCTTGCGCAAACCCTTGGACATCTAAGCCCAGAACTACCTCTGATGAAGTCGTTGTGTCTGTCTCTACTGAGGAAACTGATCCTTTTGCCCTCTGGAAGATTTTCCCGACCTCTGGAAGCTAAATCGATTTTTCCTCCAACCAAATCGAATTGCTCTTCAGAAGCAACTACACAATCCTCTGCACTGCCTCACTGGGACTAACTTGGCCCCTTGCTACTGCCTCTTTGTATTTGGAAAACTTCCTTCGAATCACTGTCTTTGCCCCTCACTGACTCTGCTTCGATCTTTAGCTCTCCGTCAACTGTTGCTTCTCTCTGGAAATTGATTTGCCAAGCAAATCGAACTGCTCAAACATCTTCTCCAAGTGCCCATCGCCTTCTTCTGATAATCCTCTGTTGGGACTCCAACGACCAAGATTAAATCTTAATAAAGGGATAGGATCATCTTGAAGTCGATCCGTGTGTGTTTCTAGACTATTCTCGCCTTGACTTAATCAATTCTAATTAATTAACCATTTTTCCTAAGTTTAGAATTAGGAAACATTAAAAAATGGGTTAATAATCTAATAAAGTCATCTCTAGGTGGAAATTTTAGAAACAATTATTGGGTCTTCGAGATCTCATGTATTTTAGCCTCTCCACCAAGTTTCGTGAGTAGAACACATCTAATGCTACAAATCCTAACAGTCCCTCTTAGAAAGGATTGTGTTCTAGTGTTGCACACCTTGCTACAACACTTTGTCTCTGTATCATCTCTAGTCACGCTACTAATGTCTGGCTGTTACTGCCCACCAACCACTGTGCAACTCTGAAGTTGCATCTGTGTTGCTGCTAGCACTACCATACCACTGCCAACTCTGCATCTGCACTGCAAGCTCTCATTTGTTGTTGCTGCAACTGCAACAACTGCAATTGAGAAGCATCCTAAATATTGAACCATTTGTGTCTGTTGCATCTGAGTTATGACTGCTACTAGCCTTTGCATTGTTACTGAATAATTCGTGTTGCTGCTAACTCTACACTAAGCCACTTGTTTTGTTGTCAACACTACATTGTGCTCCTGGAAACATGGGTCCCACCCCCGTTTCACCCAAAAAATGAAACAGAAACGTGTTTCTGCGTACCGTACGGCCTGGAAACGCGTTTATGGTCATACTAGTACGTTTCCGATACGGGAAATGTTGCCAGTGTTGTATCTCAAAAAACAATCCCTCGGTTGTGAAAGGAATCAATGCTTAAGACATTTTGAAAGTGTGTCACAGAAATGATTTTATCATGGTGTCTTTGTTCTATCCCTCTGGAGACTAGTTTTATAAAACCCTTAATGATCTACAATAATAAAAGATTTCATAATGCCATTCACTGCTGATATCTGAATGAAAAGACGAATTGCGGGGGAAACCCAAAGTAATATGTTGAATACACATAATCTACCACTTTTAAGTTTCAGAGGAAATTCATGGAGAGAGAGGAAACTCAAAATAATATGTTGTAAACACAAAATCTATTACTTCAAAGTTTCATCAGGAGTTTGTGAAGAGAGGGGACTCTCAAAGTAATATGTTGAATACACAGAATCTACCACTTTTATGCTTCAGAGGGAATTTGTGAAGGGAGGAGAGATGGAGTGAAGGAGTGCAAATTAAGGTTATTTAACTCTTAGTCACAGATATAGCTAAGAGACCGGCTCCTACATTACTTCACTTCATTCAAAGAAGAAAAGACACAAAATTGCACAAGAAACACAAATCACCATCAACAGCTGCAGGAAACGTATTGCTTCTTTCATTTACCCATCAAAAAAAGAAGTACAAAATGTAATCCCCAAGAGGTCTAGAACTCGGAACCCCCCTTTCTTCCCTCTTTCTTTCTTCCTTAAATACAAACAAAAGCAGTCTGTAACTGCTTGAGCTTCTTGAAACTCCTAAACTTCCTAAACTGTTAAACTAATTCTTACATTGCAACCATACTGAGAAAACACATTAAGACTGGAAATATTGTTCGTTTTGTTGAATCTAATGTTGTTGATGCATCCTCCCGAAGTGTTGAGGTGTCCTTTCTGGTTATGATGCAGCAGTTGCACAGTTCTGTAATGACGTCTCAGTGCCCGACTTTGACCCAGCTATCATGCTTCCAACAGTGCCACTATACATTTTTCTGCCCGACACTGCCTATGCCTCTGTGCTTCAAATGTTGTCATCATGTCGCCTGCTACCTGAATCTGCCTTTTCTGCCTGACTCTGCCTATGCCTCTGTGTGTGCCTGCACAGTTTCGTCTTTTATTCGTAACTGAGTTGACTTCCTCTTCCAATGTTTTCTTCATAAAAACATATAGCCCCAAACTTGAAATACATCAGATTTTGACTTCGAACTGTACTGCGTCCGATCTCATATCGCATTTCGACGTAACAAAGGTTTTATGTTATAATCCCCTTTTCCACCTCCGATGCGATTTAACACTGGAAAGGCTTTACATCCGGATTTGAAATCCTTTGCAATTTGACTTTGGCGCTACATCGCATCCGGGCTCTTGTCGCATGTCGCAAAATTTAGTTCATAGCGCTAACGGGTTTCCTCTTAACATATGCGATATGCGATCGCATCGCATCGCAAACCGAACTTCTTATCGCATCGCAAAACCAATAACTTGCGATGTCTTAACATGTAAATGTAAGAACCGCTAATTGTGATGTGCGGTACGCAAATGGGTCCCATGCCAGACTTTAAATTCATCAGACTTTAGCTTTGAAGCTTCGTCGCGTCTGCTCCTTTTCATCTCACTTCACAAGTTTTAGCTTATAGCAAGAACAAGTATCTCTTATCATGTGCGATGTGCGATATGTAGGCCAGATCTACGTCATCTCCACGTCATCATGCCACGTCACCCTGCCATGTCACCGCCACGTCATCTTGTCGTCGCTCGCACTTCACATCGCGACTTAAATAACTTATCGTGCGAAGTCTTAGCACTAAACACAAAATCCGCCGATGTGTGATATACCACTGGGTTTGCGATTTAATCTCTGTCGTTGATCTCTGCCCAGATCCAACGGTCCTCGCTGCTCGTCCTTGATCGCTTCGCAAGATATCATGTTTAACTTTGCAATATCATCTCAGTCGTTGGTATCTTCCCCTTCAGATCCGCGATTCGATCCTCGTCGTCCGATCACCTCCTTTGGAAATCTTCTAAGTGTTTCTGTCTAGCCGATTTCTCAGCTTTCTACTGTCGTCGATCTCCAACTCCGCCTATCCAGTCTTTAAAAGCACTGATCTCTCCTGAGCTTGCGAATGAGCCCGGCTCGACCCTGTCCAATGTGCAATGTCCTGAACATGCCCATCGGTCCGGCATTTGAACTGTTCTGCATGTGAATGAGCTCGACTCGACCCACTTACCATTCACGACTCTGTCCAACATGTTCACGACTCTGCCTTTGATGATTGGCTGCCTTTGCTCCTTTTCTTCCTTAACCTCTTTTGCTTCCTTTGTTTCTTTGCTTCTAAAGTTTCTCCTCTCTACTCCTTTGCCTTTTGCTGATGTTCTAATGCTGTTGTTGCTTCCCTGACTTTGGTTCCATTGCACATGCGATGATGAATCCTTGTTGCACTTATGGTTATCCTTTTGAGCATATTGTTGGTCTTCTTGACATTCTAACAACTGTTCCTCAACAACCTTGAATTGCTCGGAACCTCACTTGATTTTTAACTGAGTCAAATTAGACTACAACAGCGAGTACGGCTAGAAACGTATTTCCAGGTCGTACGGCCATGTTTCCTTGCACTTAAAGCGACTTAAGTTTTGTTTCCTTTAGGTTTGCATGCATTTTAATAATTTTAATTGTTTACTTTGTCTTCTGGATGCTTCTAGATGGCTATCTAAACTTATAAAAAGGCAATTCGCCTCATTCTCTCATCACACGAACTATGATTTCACGTAACATTTCATAAATGTCCTAAATTCTTTTGGAGTCCACCTCATGGATCATTACTTGGCTATGGGGGCCCGTAATATTCAGTAGCAAGATGGATCAATGTCAGAGATGTAGTCAGATTTCGAGTGACAGTGGTGGACTAGTAGCAGTCTTGTGTTGAAGACTAAGTTGCACAAAACGGGGAAACAAAAACGAGTTTCCGAAACGGGAAATGATACGAAACGCGACCTCCCCAAATTTTGGAAACGCGATATATATATATATATATGGAACAGGAAACGATACGAAACGCGACCTCCCCAAATTTGGGGAGGTCGCGTTTCGTATCATTTCCCGTTTCGGAAACTCGTTTCTGTTTCCCCATTTTGTGCAACTTAGTCTTCAACACAAGACTATATATATATATATATATATATATATATATATATATCGCGTTTCCAAAATTTGGGGAGGTCGCGTTTCGTATCGTTTCCCGTTTCGGAAACTCGTTTCTGTTTCCCCGTTTTGTGCAACTTAGTCTTCAACACAAGACTGCTACTAGTCTGCCACTGTCACTCGAAATCTGACTACATCTTTGACATTGATCCATATTGCTACTGAATATTACGGGCCCCCATAGCCAAGTAATGATCCATGAGGTGGACTCCTCAAGGACCCTGCCCAATCTTTGTAGCTCTCTGGAGCTACAGCACCAAATCACCCCACCTCACTCTTAGAGGTATGTCTGCGAACATCACAAAATATTTCTCCAACCTGGAGGTCAGCCTATTTATCTCAACATGAATTGTTGCCTGGTCCTACTTCTCATGCTTGCCCTTCTTCCTGAGAGGACACTGGGTACTATAGTCGCCAAATTCACCACACCTGAAACACTTGAACTTAGATAGGTCCTTCTTCTTTTTCTGCTCCCCTTGCCCCTGACAGGGACCCTTCAATGCTAGAGCCACATTCTCCTCTTCCTTCCCACCCTTTGATCCGCTGCAATTGTTGCCACTAATGGAGCTCTTTAACGAAGCCCACCTCAACTCCTCTTGCTGCAAATCGGCCCACATCCTGTCCCATCTTGGCAATGTGTCTCTGCCTAATATACTTTAAACGAATACTTGCCAATTCTTCAAGACATTGTTTAGTGCCAATCGCACTAGCTCTGATGGTTGAGGTGTGTTGCCCCAACAGCTGCAAGTTGATCTTGGACCTCCTGAATTCTGGTGACGAAGGGATTTATGCCTTCTCCCTTCTGCATCCTTATGCATCTCAGCTTTTCTTCTACAAACATCTTTCGTTGCTCGAAAGTACCCTGATATAGCATGGAGAAAGCATCTCACATCTCTTTGGTTGTACCCTTGTTTGCCACATGTGAAACTATATGATCTTGGACTCCATCCAAGATCAACCGCTTCACCCTCGCCATCTCCTTCCTGTATTCTTTCTGTTAATCGGCATCCTAGGGAACTGCCACCACATTATCTATGTAGGCCTCCAGACCATATTCATCTAGAAGAAAGGACATCCTAGCCTTCCAGATGACATAGTTGGAAGCTCCATCCAACCTATCCTGATCTCTAAGCCTCGTTGTGGCCATCTCCAATCTAATCGAAAACTCCTTTCCTTTTGCTCGGTTGTTAGTCCTCCCATACACAATCCCTCCTGGAGTGAGAAAATTTGCACTCAACTACTACCAATCTGTTGCTGGAAAAATAGAACTTTTGAGACTCGAAGTTCCCTGAGAGAAATTTTCCCTCTGTTGTGTGTGCTTTTCTCTTCCACCCGACGTTGATTTTGTTGTTGCAAAATCCTCTTTGTCCAACCAAGGAATCTGCGCAGCGAAAATTTGAGTTGCAGCTACTCCCTATGACTACTGGAATCACTAACCCGGTTAACTCGACTTTTCTGCATCCCTGCAACTGAAAATCAAATTTTTGCCCCAACAATTCGGCCTACATGTCTGGGTATTGCATTGCCTCTGAGAATTGTAGCCTGTGGCTCCCACTAAACAGCGAAATTCCCTTCTCCACTTCTAAGCTTCCCAGTTGATCACTTACGCTTTGATACCATATGAAAATTTCATCTATCACAGCAACTGGAAATTATTTTTCTAATTCTTAATTTATTTAACAATTTATCTGTTGTCTGCTACGGCAAATATCAAATAATTCACTGTAATTTTCACAAATGATTACTGTGGAAGAAAAATAGCGTTGGAATTTGAGAAAATCTAGCACACACACACATAAAAATGACACCATTATTTTTGGATAAATATCCCCAAAAAAACCCAACTTGGGTAAAAGGCTGTAGCGATTGAGGATTTTATTATTATACAACAGTGAAAATTTAAGTACAATCTATGGATGCCCAACTGGCAATCCAAATAGCAAGTAAATCTTGCAAAAATTACCTAAGGGAATTTCCCTTCCTCCACGAGCAACGTCCGCACAACTTTCCTTTAGAAAACTAGTCCTCCTGGACCCTCTGCGTCACCTCTTGCGCAATGCTTGCGCAGGCCCTTGAACTTCTAAGCACAGCGCTGCCTCTAATGAAGTCATTATGCCTATCTTTGTTGAGGAAAATGATTCTTCGGCCTTCTGGAATATTTTACCGGCCTCTGGAAGCTTAATCGATTTTTCCTCCAGCCAAATCAAATTGCTCTTCTGAAGCAACTGCGCAGTCCTCTGCGTTGCCTCACTGGGAATAACTCGGCCCCTTGATGTTGCCTCTATGGATCTGGAAAACTTCCTCCAGATCACTGTCTTTGCCCCTCACTAACTCTGCTTTGATCTTTGGCTCTCTGGCAACTGATGTTGTTCTCTAGAAATTGAACTGCCAAAGTATCTTCTCCAAGTGCCCATCAACTTCTTCTTACAATCCTCTGTTGGGACTCCAACGGCCAAAATTAAATCTTAATCAAGGGATAGAATCATCTTGAAGTCGATCCATGAGAGTTTCTAGACTATTCTCATCTTAATTTAATTAATTCTGATTAATTAACTAGTTTTCCTAAGTTCAGACTTAGGAAACATTAAAAAACGGGTTAATAATCTAATTACTAGGTGGAATTTTCATAAACGATTTCTAGGTTTTGGAGATCTCATGTATTCTAGCCTCTCCACCAAGTTTCATGACTAGAACACATCTGAAGCTACAAAAACTAATAGACATCATAGTGGAAGAAGCACTTTCTCCCACATGTCTATGCATTTTCACATCTTTGTTATGTTTTTGAGCTATAAGGTTGGCTTTTAACCTCCCTCATGTAGAACACTCAAAATAAACTTGTGATTAGGGATTTTTACTTGTATTATTGTAGAAATGAGGGAGATAAGCCTCGTATAAATAGAGATTCCCCTCATTTCATTTTAATAATCACACATTTCATTCTCTTCTCTCCAAAGAGAGTGTGAGCTAGTCTTTTTTGCTACAATGGTCAAGATGTGATCTTCTATGGTGCAAATTTCTTGTGGAATTGATCTTTTCCATGGAGACGTTTTTTTAGGATTCAAAGAAGTACTTCTTTGGAGGATTTTGTAAGTTTAATGCTTTGTCAATGATATTTTGCATATTGAATGTATGAAGTAGGAATTTTATTTGTGCCATGAATAAATGTTGAACTTATGTTGAAATCTTGCTACATTATTGCATGCAAAATTGTTCCCCTTAAAGCCTATAGGGAAACTTTGATTGTGTGTTTAATATATTTAATTTCTTCCTTCACAAGAAAAATAGTTAGTGTTTTAAAGTGGATGTCCTAGCCATCCCCCCTTACTCCAAAGTCTTTTCCATAAATATTAGCCCTAGAAGACTCCATTGAACTCTTGTAGGATAAGGCACTAATCTTTGTTGTGTTGATCATCCATAAAACCTTTTTAAATTTTCTTCCTTTTTCCCATTCCCAGGCATTTTGGGTTAGCCCGCTAGGGTTTTTAGGGAAAATTTCTGCATAAAAGTGAATTTTTGTTGCATATTTGTAGCTTATAAACTAGGAATTGCGCCTATAAATAATATAAAGGCAAATATAGCATAGTGCATGGTTAATCTTCCTTATTTAGAGGTTACATCATCCCTCTTTTGTTGTTTATAGACATTTCTAGCCATAAAGTCAACTTCCTACCCCAACACTAGTGCCTATAGTAAGGCCTTTGCCCCTTTGTTGTTGATTATCCTTAAAAGGCCCTTTCTTTGGCTGTTATATGACAGTGTGCACCTTATTACTGCATATCCATCAAACCCTAAATTATAACAGTCTTATGCTTGGTCTAGGCAAAGTATTTGAACCTTGGTATAGAGCATCTAGGCCTTTCTAGGCTTTGTCAGTACTCTGGAACATATTCTAAACATCCCTTGTGGTTCAATACTACTAAAATGCGGAAGAAAGGTTGTTGAGGTGATAGTGGCAACCCCTTCTCTTGTTGCAATAAAAATTGGCTCCACCCAATGAAGCTTTGCACTGGGCCTGCTAGATTTTGCAGCAATAGGACCCACTGTCACCTCATCCCAAATGCCCACTATTTAAATCCAACTTCCTCCAAAAAGGCTATGGGAGGATTCCAACCAAGTCTCAACCAACCAAGTGAAGACTAGTGCCTTAGATGGGATCAAAGGATCAGGTGGAGGAGTTAATTGTTTGCTGGCCTACTGGTTTCTATGTTCACAAATCTGCTATACAAACTCACAACCAGCAAGATAAAACACCCAAATGCACAACATATATCAAGCAAGTAGTCAAAATGAGTGTACAGAAAATAAATTGACCAAATCTAATGTTATTTCCATAATTGGGTCTTTGGTTAAAGGAGTTCTAAACTTATTTTGCTTGTTGTCTCTTAGTTGTAGACTGTAAAATTTGCGGGAAAACTTAGAGACAGCAACCAATTCCCCTTGAAATGACCATTCAAGTAGTACCAAAGCCCTCTAGATTCAAGATCTAGAGGTGAGGAGGCTAAAAGATGTTAGATTGACCATTTAGGGTCACTCGTGAGCCTTTAGCCAAGAGCAAATTGGAATTTCCAACAAGCTAGAAATTGAATTTAGCTAGAAATTGAATTTGTGGGGTCTTGTGTGTAATTCCACTAAGTGCTATGCCCATAAAATTTCCAACAAAGATTTTAAATGAAGAACGGATGGAATTAATGACTTTTAAGCTCCATAAATGAATGATAAACAAGATAATTTGATATAGAACAAACCTATTAATTCCCAAAGTAAAATACTTACTTGTATGTCGTTGGGGACCTTAAAAATCTTGCAGATCTATTACGCTACAGCAAGGAAAAGGGAAAATCTGCAACCAAAAACTTGATACACAGTGAAATATATAGTGAAACACAGTTGCACTTAAGTCGAACTTGAACTTTGATAGTGAGTTGGACTTGGTCTCAAAAAGAGTCAAGCAAAACCGCCTCTACCTTTGTCTTAAAGCTCTCCACACTGTTTAGATCCTACTATGAGCGGCCCCTACCATGGCAACTCCAATCTTCGGATCAACTGTGTGATGGATGTGAACTCTTCTCCTAGTTGAAACTACCTCCTAGAAGATTGGTCCAACCTTTGTCCGAGCAACCCACCTCCAACAAAGGGAAAGTATACTAGCTCCTAGTCTACCTATTCCACATGGCTATGTAGCCCCTCAACGGATTATTCCTCCCCCTGCTATGTAGTCTTACTTAGTGTGAATTATTTTAGGTTATACTAAAGTTACAAGAATAGGCGAGGAAATACAAGATAGTAAAAGCCAACCCACACAATGCTTGCACAAAGGTTTGCAAAATGGGTTCTTTATAATGGTATATGATCTCAAAACACAACCTTCTCTAGAGGAGAGGCTAGCCTTCTATAAAACTTTTTCTAACGGCTAGCTAATGGCTAATTAATCATTATCAAACTAAGAATTTTGGAACCAAGTTGGTTTTTGACTTCCAAGACCACTTGCATTGGGAAATGTGAACTACATCGAGAAATGTGAAAAGTTGACTTTATGAGATTGCCATGTTGAGAACTAAGGGATACTACACCAAGGCCAAGGCCAGCACCAACTAAATAAACACATAACCATGTGGTGAGACATAGGTGCACCTTGACCCGAGTTGGGCTAGCCCATACATTATTGATCACCCCTACATAAGATGAGATTCCTTCAAACCATGAGTCCTGAATATGCCCATCTAAGGCCCTTCAATTCTATCTAAAACGAATGGAACTAGAGATGTACCCAAAGGGATCAACCGTGGCCAACCAAACACAAGGTCTAGGACACCTAATACAGGGCCTCACATGGTTGTTACAAGGTGCTAAGTTTTGACCTTAGGCATACAATGGTGACAAATGCATTGAAAAATTGTACGTGTACCCATGCTGACATGAGGGGTAATGGTTGGCTCCAACTATGGGACACATGATCTACTTGGGAAGATGTGAGAACCCCACAATCGTCCACCTATCACCATAAACAAGCTCACAAAATGGGCATAAAATATTGGAAGAGAGTTGAACCAAAGTCCTATGCTTTCCTATGATGGAAAAATAAAATGAAAGAGAAAATAACAAACAAAACTACGTAACTAATCTAAATGGAAATATCAAAAGGCAAAACATGCAACTAAACCAAAAGCATGTAAATAGCATCACTACAACAAAAGGATAGCACAAGTGAAAATCACAACTAACTAAGGTTAAGAAAATGCCCCTAAAAGCGTCAAGTTATACCTTTGTAGTATAGTTTGAGGACTTGCCCATTTACGAACAGTGGTAGCTTCTCATCCTCCAAATGACCAATGTAGAATGCATGTTCACCTACAATCTCAACAATAATATATGGACCTGACCATAAACTTTCAAGTTTACCATGATTATCTCATTTCTTGCCTTTTTTGTTCCATAATAACACTAATTCTTCGATCTGGAAATCTCACTTGCAAGCCTTTATGTTGAACTTCTTCTTTGTTATCCCCTAGCTCTTGACAAAGTGATCAAAAGCTTATCTTCGGTTCTCATCCAATTTAATCAACTGTGAAATCCTATCATGCATGGCATTAGAATCAATAGAAGAGTGTTGCAAAATACAATATAAAAGAAGTTTCAGATGAATAGGCAAGGTCAAATTCATCTCTTACACCAACGTAATTGGGATTTTTTCGATTGAATCTTTCTTAGTGATCCTATCATCCCATAGAGCATATTTATTTTGACTATCCCATCTACATTTCTTTTCATTGACGGTCTTTTTAGTGATGTTTATTAAATTTTAATCGCTAGACTCAACTACACCATTCCTTTGGGGATAGTAATTCGAAGAATGAGACAAGATAATGCTACTATCAAAACAAAAAGATGATACTCAGGAAGAACTAAATGCTTTAGCTTTATCCATTGTAATTTTAGAGGGGACACCGTAACCAGTGTTAATCTTATCTTCAAAATAATTTACAACCTCGTCGATCGCCTTCTTGGTGGGTATGGCTTCCATCCACCTAGTGAAAAAATCAATAGCGGTTAATATCCACGTATGGCCATCACTCAAGTTATTCTTGAACTTTTTGATAAAGTCCAAGCCCCATTCTTAAAATTGTGCCTCTACTAGTACCGATTGTAGAGGTAAATCCACCACCTTTTGCTTTCTCATGAAGAACTAACACAGTTGATACTCTCTGACAAATTTATGAATATCTATAAAAATCGATGGCCAATATTGGCCACATCTAAATATTTTATGTGTGGTTGTCCTAGTTGTGTGATGGCCACCGCATAATCCTTGATGAAACTCTTTAATCAAGGTTTGGACTTCCTCCGAATTAGCACACCTTAATATTATCCCATCAGGATTTCTCCATCCCAACCCTTGAATTATGAAACAGTACTTAGAGAACTTTAACCTCAGAGATCTACATTTGTGCTCAAGATGGTGTTGAGGACTATTCAATTGTTTAAGGTAATAGACTATATCCCCATACCAGTCAATGTGCTCTAACTCGAGTGACCACATTAATCATGGCACAATGTTCATCCTAAGCTCGAGGGATTCCTAATTCCCTTAATAACCTTAGTGGGTCTAATATCCAAATTGTATTCTTGAATATTTTTGCTACCCACTTTCCTTTTGTTCCCAAACAATCTTGTTGTGATCAAATCACTTTTACAATAGGATCAAAAACAAATGCCACAACTCTTAAATAGCCCATGTAAGTGCAAAAATAATTTAAAGATTTGACTAATGCATAAACCTACTCTTCCATATTAGCATAATTGAGCTCGACATCTCTGAACATCTTGCTCATAAATGTTATTGGTTGTTCCTATATTCATCATTCTTCTAAAGTAAAACCCCAGCAATGGTATAGTTTGAAGCAAAGCAAAATCTGATAAATTCCCTCTTAATTTGGACTCAACAAGAGTGGAGCATGGTTGATAGCATCATTAAGATTCTGAAACGCAATATGACCTACTTCATCCCACTTGAAAGTGGCATCCTTCTTCAACAACTTGTGCAGAGGTTTTGAGAACTATGCAACGTTAGGAATAACTCTCCTAATAAAGTTGGCTTTGCCAAAGAATGTTTGTAACTCATTCAAGCTCCTTAATTACTGGATCTATTGGATGGCCCGAACTCTCAAGATCTACTCTAACTTCTTTTGATACTATATGCCCAACTAGCTTCCCTTCAGTAACCCCAACACAGTTTTCATGGGATTCAATCAAATCCCATATTTTCTGCATCTCTAGAAAACCTGCCTCAAGTCACCAATGTGATCTTTCCAATTTTTCGAGAACATAGTGAGGTCATCTTGATAGACATCTATGATCATTTTTATGATATCTCAAAAGGCATAATCCATTTCCCTCTAAAGGGTAGCACCCGCATTTTGCAACACAAAATAAATTCTAATATATTCAAAAGTTCCCCATGGGTAAATGTCATTTTCGATTTGCCCTCCTCTTTCACTAAAATAAGAAACCATCAAGGACGGACATCATCTCGAATCCCATAATTTCTTGCAACAATATTTCCATGTTAGGCAAAGCATAGTTATCCTTGATGGAGGTTGCATTAAGGTATATAAAATAAACACACATACAAATCTAACTTGTCTTCTTTATAACCACTGTCAAGTTTGACAACCAAGTAGTATGTCTTGCAAGGGCAATGATTCCTACTCCGAGCATTTTCTCAAGCTCTTGCTTAACCAGAGGTGCCAATTTAGGATTTATCTGTCTCATCTTTTGCCTAAAAATATTGGCATCTTCGGTTAGAGGGATGGTGTGTTGTATGACATCATCACCATAAGCTCTAAGGTCATCATATGACACGGAAAACACATTACTAAACTCCATCAACAAAATTTTATTCTTTTTCTTTCTCTTCAACAGTTATGTTTCTTTCAACTTTAATTATGTTCCGATCAACCATTGTTCCTACATTAATTTCTTCATAGTCATAGGGTTGACCGTATTTGTTGATCTCTTGAAATCGTCACTCAACTGAAAGATGGTTCCAATGGACATTGACCCCAGGCGATCTTGTTATAGGGAAATTGTTCTACTAAATACTCATCCCTCAAATTCGGCTCATTGTCCTCGAACTTTGTTGTGTCTTTGAGAAATCCAACAATTTGATCATCATCCTCAAAAACTAGTCAGTTCTCTAGAGTTTATATTATTCAGAATGATGATCTATAAAGAATCTCTATACGTCCACCCTGTTCCAATTCCAAGCAAGGTTTCATGACAAAAGCCACAACTATTAATGAATCAGTTGCCACATTCATTGATCTTCTAACCCAAATGCATTTATCGCACTAAGGATTGCTTGCCTGTATTTCTTAAGTCTTTTGTTTTTGCATGCATGCAAGCCTTTCACTTACCATATTACCAAATCAGAGTTCCCAACAACTCTTAAACACCTAATTCCCAAATCTCTCACAACCGCTAATGCCAACAACAATGCTTCATACTCCACTACATCGTCTGTGGCTTCAAACTCAAGTAGATACAAAAAATGGAGATGTGAAGACTATGCCAGCTTTGTTCCCATACTTTAAGGATGCTCGATCAAAATTCATCTTCCAAATATCATCCACATCCTCTCATGCAGCAAGATTAGCAGCTAACTATGTAAGATCCCATACTATCTTCTAGGAATTTGATTTTGTTGTCGAGCCTCTTAGGATCTATGTTAAAATTAGCAACTAGGGCCAGATTCCACTTTGGTCTCCTCAATGGATGGAGATTATAATTCCATTGAATTCCTATCTTCAAGAGGACCAAAATCAATATAAAGATTGTCTATTTTGGATAAGGAAAATTATTTATTTATTCAAAAGAAATACTATAAGACATGATTTGGTTTAGGCGGGAAAAATTGAAAATTTGAATCTTGAATTTGCCTCCAAAAATAATGGCAATTTATCATGTCTAGACTCTAAATTGTATATAAGGAAACTCTTCTCATGTCATTTGACAAATTGGAATTCTTGGGCACTCTAAGGCAGCGTATCATTTAGCAGTGCGTATTGTGGCAGCCAAGCTAAGAAGGAAGGTGCTGGTGTATTCTGTCTTGGGGTCGAGTATCTTCTGTTGGAAGGCTGCAAGTATTAGTACATGTCTGGGTTAGTTTCAAGTGTTAAATATCTTCCTCAGATCAGGCCAAGTATCTCTTGATATAGATCGATGGATATCTTGACTTATTCTCCCCGCCCTAGATGCCCGCAGACCATCTATGAAATATGGCGGGATCTGATTCCTGTGTAAGTAAGAAAGGAGGCTAAGATATAAGCCTAGTCTCAGTCACCTTAAATGTTAAAGAGATCAAAGGTTTCTGAAGGTTTTTGTCATAAGTTTGCTGTTGTAAGATAGGGCAAATGTGTGCCCTAACCAGACCTACTTTCAGTCCAGATTTGGGTTGCTCATCTCCAGTAATGAAGGCTGCATATATGCATCTTGGTCCGAGCTGCTTTTGAAGTCTGTTATGTAACTACTATATCTCTTGTGTACCTCTGATGAGATCATGGAACAGATAACACAAACTTATCTGAGGAGTAGCAGTGCTCATCATATTGACAAGTGTATTCTCTCTCTGTTTCTCTGTTGGATATTTGATAATGATAATAAGAAAAATTGATCAAGGGTTTTCCCCATCTCGGGGTTTTTCCCTGGCTTGAGCCAATCTTTGTTTTCTCTTGTCTTTGCTTGTCTTCTACAAATATGATTCATGTTCTTTCTTCAATTATAATTGTAAATATGATGAATAAATAATTGGGCTCATATGGATTTAACTGTCTATGCAAAGAACATGTTAAAATTAACATGGAATCAGAGCACAGGTGAGGACAAGCCCAAGGAAGAAGAGAATGCATTCAGCTGAGAAGTGAGATATACTGCTTTGAAGGTATGACTCATTAGGAATAGCACAGGAGATATTTTTCCTCTAAGATCCTGACATCGACTCTGGAATTTTTCAGTAAACCTTGAGGTTTCATAGTGACATGATTTTGCATAGGAGTCTAGCAGTTATTTGTATGTCAGAATAAGAGGCAAATCGTATTTTAACAAAAATTGAGTCCATCGATGTCTGGCCTAATCAAACAAGAGGACTAGTATTGACGTGATTCCTATACTCTGAAAAACAAGAAGTATTATTGTAGTACTATAAGAATGAAATGCTAAAGCTGCCCACAGTCCTGGAGCAGTCATTTGGATCTCCTTAAGGACAAATGGCTTTGTTTGACCTTCGATTCTTCACTTTGTATTCCTGACATTTCAAGTGTGTATGCTCTGAAATATTTCGACCTCTGGAGAAGTAATAGTCCTATTGTGGCATGGGATTCGTTGGATACATGCAACTGTATTAAAGACTCTAAGGGTTCAGTCTACAGGCATTTCTTGACAACTATTTGACATCTGGCTACATGAGTCACAGCTATACGTTGAGGAGACTTCATTCCCGTCCGAGTTTTAAGAATGACTTCAGCTCATGTTGATCTGAGTTTCAAAGCATGAAAGCCATTTCATCTGAGTTTTAATGGAAGATTACAGATCTAGGCACAGAGGTTCTTTTGTCCAAGTTTGAAGATTCATTTAATCACTCATTTCTTCCCTAAATCAAAACGACCTGTCCTGCGGATTGTTCACTTGAATCAACCTCAATACAGACTGAGATTTAGCAGGCCTGAATTCTCTTAAATTCGATTTGAAGATCTGAAGCAGATTACAGTTTGTTCTTGTCTAAGGTTCTTATAAGCAGGTATTGGAAGTTGTGGCCTCTCCTCTATTCTTTGAACAAGGGCATTCCTTGGAAGTCTATTGAACATAAGTATGATAAATATTTGTTTTTGGTAAGTTGAGCTATTCTATTAATTCCGCAAACATAAAGTTACATATGCTACACGCTGGGTTGGCAAGCTGCGCTTAACCAATCCCAGCCTTTGTTACACTGTTTCTGGGCTGCCTCGGGGGAGGAAACCAGCCCAGACAAAACTTAGAACCGAGCAGTACATTATGCGCAGTAGCGCTGACATATCTAAAAAACACAAAGTAAATGATAGCAGAAAAGCCCTGAGAGCGAACTTGACAAAAAACAGAGGAAAACTATGCAGCTGCGCAGACGTTACTCATTATCTTCATCATTACTGTTGGGGTTCTCCTCCTCAATAGGACAAGCTGGAGCCTGCGTAGCAGCTGCTTCCACATCGGCCACAATACGCTTGGGAATGCTCACAGGAGTGTAGAGGATGGGGGAGTCCGGGTCTACGCCATCTGGAACCCGTGTCCAAATGCCATCGAAGTCCATGACCCCGATGTTTGTGTCCTCATCATCCTTCTCAGGAGCCGTCAGAGGGACAGGAGTGCGATGCAGAGAGTATGCCTGGGGAGAGGAGGTGGACCTCCTCGAACCACAACCACCTCTCTGCACAGCTTGCCTGGAGGGATTCTGCGCGCTGCTTGGGATCAGGTCTTTGACTCGCAAAAGTGCTGGAAGAGGAGCCATCAATCAACTCGAGACGATTATTCTCTCCGCGATGATATCGTCCCGGGAGAGCCCCTCTCTTTCCTCCGCAGATAGTGCGTTGGCGAAGTCTAGGAGCCATTGCGCACCTGGGATGGGGTGAGCAGGTCAGGAGAAACAGAAGCACACAGGGCCAAGATAAGGAGACAAGAATCACACTGGGGCTGAAGGGGCAGAAATATCTGGGGGGCAAATTCGCAGGATGGTGAGCGGCAATCCAAAGGAAACTGCGCAACTCTACGCTAAGACAGGGGCTTTGCAGCCGTTTGAAGTTGGTGAGAAGCCAGAGCAGAGTGAGGGGAGCGAAAGGCAAAGGTAACAGGCTGAGTGAGGAGAGGGCCAGATAGCTTGGCGTTATAAAGGGGCGAGGATGAGATCTGTGAGGATGGCATTGAGTGGCCTTCGCACATATCTGCGTGCTATGATTGAGCACCTGAGCAGGCTCGGGGGAGGAGGTATGGCTGTGATACTGGTTAATCATGATGGACATTAATGGTGATAGAAGCAAGGTGATGTTTAGGGCGTAGTGACGCAGTACCCGTCCTCTCGTCATCATTTCTGCTTCTGCGAGGATCGTGCGAGAGGCTAACGATATTTGGATCCGCAGCAGCTGAAGCTCTGTGTTGGAGATGTGATTGTCACTTGTGTCTAATCTGTCACCCGCATCCGGGGGGTGCTGATCCTTCTGAATGAGAGTGAGACAGTTCTGTCTGACAGCAGCCTCCTCAACCTGTATAAATGTGGAGTGATGCAGAGCACAGTTGCTTTCCAACCTTTTGTTTGCAAGAAGATCCGCAACAGAGTTGGCTTTCCTGCGTACGTGACCAAAAGTGATGGCTCTGTGGTTGTGAAGCAGCAGTTCCAACACCTTCAGCTTGTGGGCAAGTCTCCAGCTGTTGGAAACTTTTGAGGAAGCCATGCCTTGAAGGATTCTGGTGGCAGCCATCATTATGATTTGCGAGTCTCCCTCCATTTCCAGAGGGAAGTAGTGGAATTCTATGGCAATTTGAATACCTTGTATCAATCCTTCCAGTTCAACTGAATTATTATTGTCCCATCCTATATTCCCACAGTAGATTTTGAGAGGATCTCCCTGACAATTCCTGATGATGCCTTCGAAACCTGCGTTACCAGGGTTGCCTTTAGACGCCCCATCAAAATTGCATTTGAAGAAAGCCTTTGGAGGGAGGAGACCAAGTTTCTGGAGCAGGAGTTCTACCCACGCTTTTAGGATTGATGTCCATGGGAGTGTTTAGACTCATGTGCCAGTTGTTCCATATGTGACATTCTGCTGCCACGGTGGGTAGGTCCTCCTGACTCCATGCGTCTAAGGCTAGAGTTTCAGTGAGGTTGTTGTGAATCCTGTCCCAAAGCTAATCAGGAGTGGAGGCCTTTCCCTTGAAGATGCGGTTGTTTCGTTCCTTCCAGATGTTCCAGATGAGAATACCCGGAATGATCTGCCATAGTCTATTCAGAAGGGTATTGGTGTAAGGATTGTCCTGCCAGCTGCCGATGGTGTTAATAATGTTACCTCTAGCGCGGTTGGAACGACGGCATAAGACAGCAATTATGTCCCATAGAAAATTGGCAGTAGGACATTGGTCCAATAGGTGGTTGATGGTTTCCGAGTTGTCCTGACATAAAGGACATCTGGAGGGCCCTATGAACCCTCTCTTCAAAAGATTCTCCCATGTGAGGATGCGTCGTTTACTGAGCAGCCACAGGAATGTAGCTATTTTGGGCCACAGATTGGCTTTCCATATCTTTTTCTAGATAATGTCAGCTAGTCCGGGATCTTGCTAATGAAAGATGTTGTAAGCTTCCTTGGTTGAGTAAGTTCCGCTGGGCATATGACCCCAACGAAGGATATCATGTCCTATTTTAACTTTGATTTTTCTTTTTATGCTAAGCTCCTCCCAGATTTCTGTGTGGCTTTCATTGTTCCAGTTTTCTTACCATCTGCTTGTATGTAGCCATTGCTTGTAGCCTTGGGAGATGTCGTCCGTCCAGAAGTCTTTAGCCTTCTGTCTTTGCCTTCCTTGGAGCACTGCACTCCATAGAGGTCTACAGAAGATGGAGGAGAGGCTTGGCATCTGTTGCCAAGAGTCCTCCCAGAATCTGGCTTGGTTACCACTTCGCAGCTCCCAGAAGCTATGATTTTGGATTATACTTTTTTTATTGCTAGCTGCTTTCCAGATTTGGGAACCAGTCAGATCGAAGTTGTACCTAACGAGATCCTCCTTTGGCCAATACGGCGCATACTTGGCAGCCCATAGGTTGGCCCATGGGGTGTTGGGGTTGGAGACCCATTTCCACCAGATGTTGGCTCCCATTATGGTATTGTTGTGCTTAGGATCCCGAACTCCTGATCCTCCCTAACTTTTAGGGGTGCCTACATCCTTCCAATTGACTAAGGCCCATTTGTTCTTTCCTTTTGTGCCTCCCCATAGAAACAACCATTCCAGATTGCGCATGGCTTTTAGGACCCATTTGGGAGCTGCAAGGACGGAGAAGAGATAGATGAGGAGGGATTGCAGGACGGACTTAATGAGAACAAGACAGCTAGCAATGTTGAGGGTACGGTGAGTCCAGTAGGAGAGGCGAGTTTCCATTTTGTCTAACAGAGCTCTCCAGGAGGAGTGATTGATGGCTGAGTCAGTTAACAGAGCTCCCAGGTATTTGGAGGGAAGAGAAGCAATAAAGAATCCAAGGATGTGGGCGATTGTACATTGGGTTTGAGGGGGGGTATGGAAGAAGAATATCTATGATTTGTTAGGGTTGACCTTTGTGCCGGAGGCTTCAGAGGAGTCAAGAACGGATTTAAGGGTCCGGGCTTCCTGGACTGAGGGGTAACCCATGATCAAGTTGTCATCCACAAATTGTTGGTGAGAAGAGGGAGGCAAGTTGTGGAGTGGTAAACCAAGTAAGGCGCCAGTCTGGATAGAGCTCTCGATAAGGCGACCCAAGCCTTCTGCCATGATGATGAAGATGAAGGGAGATAGAGGGTCCCCTTGTCTTATGCCTCTCGAGGGGTTGAAGGTGGCAGAGGGGATTCCATTGACCAGGATAGAGTGAAAGGGAGAGGTGATGAGACTCATGATCCATCTGACCCAGGTGTGACTGAAGCCAAAGGCTAAGAGGACATTTTTGATGTAGTCCCAGCTGAGTTTGTCAAAAGCTTTGGATAGGTCAATTTTGATAAGCATACCGGGTTTTTTGGTGGTTTTGAGGGAGTGAATGACTTCATGGGTTAAGATGATGCCATCAAGAATCTGTCTCCCTTCCACATATCCTGTTTGCTCCGAGGAGATGATGAGGGGCAGGAGCTTCTTCAGCCAATTAGCTATGAATTTGGAGATAATTTTATAAATGACATTGCAAAGAGCTATAGGTTTGTACTTACTTGGTGAGGCTTCTCTGTCTTCTTTTGGAACCAGAGTGATGAAGGTGGCATTTAGCACAGGTAGCAGCCAGTGAGTGGACTGTGATTCCTCCACAACTCCCCAGACTTCGATTTGGATGATCTCCCAAAAGAAGTGGAAGAAGTTGGTGGTAAATCCATCAGGACCTGGAGCTTTCCCTGCTTTCAGTTGGAAGAATGCCTGTTCCACCTCAGCTAAAGTGGTAGCAGCGAGCAGCATCCAATTATGATCTTCCGTTATCAACTTGTGGATATGTTGGGTGATTTCCCCAATGGCTTCCTACCTTTGGTGGTTGGGTTCCTGAAGGATGTCCTTGAAATGATTGCGCAGCTCCTCAGTGATGATCGCTTGCGTTTCCAGCCTTTCCCCCATTTGGTTCTTGAGGACTGTGATTTTGTTGTGCATCCTGTGCTGAATAGTGGAGCGGTGGAAGAATTTGGTGTTTCTTTCTCCCTCTTTGAACCAGTTGATTCTTGATTTTTGTCTCCAGAGGGCTTCTTCTTGGTTCCTTCTTTCTTCCAGCTGTGTAGTTAGGAGTTGCTCCTGGTGAGCTGTCTCAGCTGTGCAACCCTCTTGGATGATATTCTGATGCAGCTTCTTCATTTTTTCCGCCAGGTCTTTCTGTTCTGTGAATATATTGCCAAAGGTTGTTTTGTTCCAGACTTTCAGTTGACCTTTGATAAGTTTCAGTTTTGTCTGGAACTGGAGCATTTTGGTGCCTTGAGGGGGTGCTAAGGAAGACCACCAGTTGGAAACCATTTCCTTGAACCCCAAATGCCTGAACCAGCAATGTTCAAAGCGGAAAGGTTTAGGAGCATGCTTACCTGGTTGGAGCCATTGGAGTTGTATTGGCCAATGATCAGATCCAGTCGCGGGGATAATGGTGGTATCTAAGTTACCTTCAAGGTGGACAAGATCATCGGTGATGAGGAATCTATCCAGTCGTGAGGCTATCTGATGGGCACCCCCTCTTTTGTTGTTCCATGTGAAGATTCCATTAGAGGTGTGTAGATCAATGAGGTTATTGCTTTGGATGAATTTTTTGAATCCATTACTATCTGATTCCAGATGCAACCTTCTGCCTTTCTTTTCCTAAAGATTGGTTATCATGTTGAAATCTCCCCCCAGTAGCCAAAGAGGGAAGGATCGTTGTTTATTGATTTCCTCTAGATTATACAAGAGCGCCAGTTTTTGTTGTGCATTTTTCGGAGAGTAGACATTAGTGAGCAATCCATGAATGTCTGTTCCAGTCAGGTGAAAGTTGGCCTAAATGAAGTGTTTGTTGGCATGAAAGTTCTCTAAGGAGAGGATTTGAGGGTTCCAAATGATAGCCAATCCTCCAAAAACCCCGTTTGCATCAACCGCTATTGTATTACTGCCTTTCCATATCTTTTTGAAGATGGTTTCCAGAGTAGAGCTGGAACGTTTGGTTTCTTGCATGTAGAATATTGTCGAATGTTCCTCATAAATCATTTTCTTTATGATCCTGTGCTTCGTGGCGCTGTTGAGCCCTCTGATGTTCCATGAGATTAGCTTCATGGGATATAATTGGAGGTGAGGGCGTAGAACCTAGTCAGCTTGGGGAATCGCCCAGAATCCACCATTTCTTTCCCAATTTCTATGGTTCTCTGTAGGGATGTTTTCCTGCCTCTTTTGCGGGACTCTTTCGTGAAGTATTTTGTGTTGATAAGCGTGCCTCCTTGAATTCCCAAGGAGGAGAGCTACTGTGCTCTGGCTAGGATTTCCTCCATTTTTTGGATTTGTTGCTCCGAGATTGATGTGTAATCCTTATTGTTGCAGGCTTCCTCTAGCCCAGCAAGATCCAAGCCTTCCAGATCTATGCTTTCTGGTTCTTCCTCCATCGCTTCTAGGATCAGTTCCATGATCGATTCTTTGCCCTTTATCAGACTGTTATCCTCTGCATCATTTGAGTTGGGTGGTTTCAAGAAGGTCTCAAGTGGAAGCTTATGTTGTTGAGCCTTAGAGGACTGGGCCTACATTGTGGAGGTACTCCCAGCTTCATTGACTGGTTCGATTTCCTTGTCAATTAGCTAATTTAGGGTTGTGAAGCTGTTGCTAGTTGTAGGTCCTTTTTTATTCTACTGAGGGGTAGCTCTCGTGTTATGTCTTTTTTTACTTGCTACCTCGTGAATCCTTCTACCCTCTGTTCGTTGGATTCCTTTTCAGTTGTAGCTTTCCTGTTTAGGGGACAGTCTCTGAAGAGATTCCCATGTTGGTGACATTTTCTGCATCTAAAAGGTATATGTTCATAATCTACAGTTTGTGTCCATTCAAAATCTTCATGCATCAAACTTACCTCGCCTGGTAGCGGTTCGGCTAGGTTCATGTGGACGCAAATGCGAGCATAGGTTGCGTAGCGATTGATTTTGGTTTCTTCTGCAATCTTGACGAACTCTCCTAGGGCATTGCCAATGTCTCTGAGGGTGAGCTCGTCCCAATAGTCTTGTGAAAGAGAGTAGAGTCGGATCCAGACCGGTGCCCAAGTTAGATCCTGTTTATCTAGGTTGAAGCACTCAGTCTAGGGTCTGAGGTATAGGCCTGCAGTGTTGAAGAAATAGGGACCTTCATCCATTATCCTATCTTTGTCTTCAGAGTAGGTGAAGAGAATATTGAAGAAGCCTTTAGCGCACAGCTGCAAGTCAATGTGGCCTTTGGGTTTCCATTTCGAGGTTATCCATCCTCTCAACACTTTTTCTGTGGGCCAGAAGCCCATGAACTTGCCTATCAGTGCGTGATCTTTCATGAATTGAATTCTGCCATTGATGCGATGTGTTGGGAGTTCGATCACTGTTTTCTTGGAGTCCTTTGGTATGCATGTTGTTGATTTCGTGTTCATAGTTGTTGCTGCTTGTGTATTATTCATCTGCGTTGTGGGTGTCGCCCCTACATTTTCTTGAGACGGGCCAGAGTTGTGTTGATTGACAGTATCAGCCCCTGTTGCCGTCCTTGTTGGAGGCTGGTCTGTGAGGGGGCGAGCAGCCGTCCCCCCACTGGAGTCGGTCATTGGTAAGCTTGTCGCTGTCCAGATGAGAGGTTGCGATAGATCATGCTGGGGGAGAAGGACCGCCGAGGGCAGCCAACGCTAGAACCAGGAAACTCTAAGTCATGGAGGTCAGCCTGGTGTAGAGCTCCGCTAGGGTTTTTTTCTATCCGTCGAAAAAATAGATTAGGATTTCCACCAGTGCGCTAGGTTACACAGGGCGCACCAATTAAAAAAATTCAGTTTTTTAAAAATTCACGCAAGGGCCGACATGGATTGGGATCGGACTATGCAAGTTGTATGATAAATATTTGTTATCAGGATTCAGAACAAGGGCCTAAAGAACAAAGTGTCATTGAAGTTTCATCCATGAAGATTTCACTGTTTGAAAGGCTAGTTATCTAATATACATCTGATGTAGAATGAGTTCAAACTTGCAATAAGACTTCTCTGGTGCAAGGATTTACAACAGAAGTCTTGATCACGAGTCAATTCCCAGTAATACCATCTCAAATATTAGCTCACCAAGGACATGAATTGTGAGTAGTAACCTATTGTGACATCACCAAAATTTTGATCTTCATAATGACAAGGTAGACAGCATACATCTTCAGGACATCAGAGGTACATCAACTTATTTTGATTTCTGTCTTTTCTCAGTTGAAGGAATTGCCATCAGTTGAAGTAAGTGTTGTCACCTACAAAAGTAAAAGCTTCATCATCATCAATTTCTTCATTGAACAGTAGAATGCCTTTATTGCAACAGTTGAGATAGTGTAATGCTGGGTACAAATCAGAATAGTGGCATCCTATTCACAGATCCTTTCAAGAATAGAAGTATCACATTTCTTCACATTTCAGGACATTCGTCCTATAAAAGGTTGCAAAGCTAAGATATTGAACAACGTTCAAAACCCATCATGACCGTCACGATCTAGTCAAGGATCTCTCCTTCATAATTTGTAGGGTGTCTGAAGCAGATCATTTGATTCTGAAAAGAGCAGCATGCAAAGTAGTGATAGCAGCACCTTCAGGCATCATGGGTACTGATACAATAAGAGAACTAAAGATTGTGTAAGTCTCTAACAGAAGCACCCTTATTCGGGATTCTTGATCCTTAAAGCAAATGAGAGGTAGAAACACCTTATGATTTGAAACAACATTTGTTGTGGCTTGTTAGCAGAGGAGTTTAGAATGATGGTACTATATAATCTGGAAGTGACTTTTTGCATAATGACAACTTTCTTCGTGAACAAAGTTGTATTAACAATAGATGAATGTTAAACATGATTCTGACCTCCAGGAATATTGTAATAATAGATTCATTGGTATGGAGAAATCTTGCATGGCCTGATATAAATTGCAATGATCTTCTGTCATTTAACCCAATCTTGATATCAAACTGTGTAGCATCAAAATCATATGGTCTGTCAGTTGAACGGGCTGAGCACGTAAGAGAGACTGCCCATGCATGTGTTTTACTGGGATTTGGTAATTGGAAGTTTGCTGCATAATAAATCTTAAAGATGAGCAGATTTATGAAGGCCAGATTTCAAATTGGAATAAGACTTCAGAGGGAGCGTTTGACTCTTCTTGCCCGATGTTTTCATTGCAGCTGATTATGATTGACACATGGAACTAAGTGTCCATGGTAGGAAAAGGGCTAGGTTTCAGGTGACTCATCAATTATATTTTGGCATCGTCTCTTCCCTACATTCAGAGGGAGTTATGGACAAGCCATGATGATTATAGATGATTGTCTGTTTGATGACCCTCTCATTTATCAATGTAAAAGGATGTTGACTTTTAAAGTCAAAGACCTAACTCAAATATTTGATAAAATTCTGAAGCTGCTAATCTGCATATGTGTATCCTATGGGATCCCTGGTAATCCTGATTGGATAGTTGCTTATTAAGTTATCTCTATAATACACTGCTGGAATCTAAGATTCCATGAATATATTGATGTCGGCTCGATTGGTAGTATGATGGA
The DNA here is from genome assembly GCA_034641835.2 of Pinus albicaulis. Classification (NCBI taxonomy): domain Eukaryota; kingdom Viridiplantae; phylum Streptophyta; class Pinopsida; order Pinales; family Pinaceae; genus Pinus; species Pinus albicaulis. The sequence continues at coordinate 445,024,850 of CM076569.1, forward strand.
CAGAAAGAGCACTTCTAGTGATTTGGTTGCTCTAGAAGCACTATTGAGACTAAATGTATATAAGCAGCAAGTATGACTTATTATGAAGCAAATTGTCCTATGATCCATTTGAACATGTGCTGGTAATACCATTGTATATTCTTGAATGGGATTCACGGTCCACGAAAGATTCAAGTATTGGGTACCACTTTATTTCAATATGGTACATTGGACATCTATCAATCTCCACCATTGTTGACTGGATGAGCTGATAATTGTCATCCTTACATAGCTCCTTCGTAAGATCAAGGTTATCCTTCTTCAGAAAGACGCTTTGGGAGCTCCTTGAGGCTTGGGGTACTTATTGAGCCATGAGCGACAATACGGTGAGTGGTTCACCTTCCCCTGTGATACCCCATGATGGTTGACGTATGTGCGGACAAATGTGTATAGGGTGAGTGGTTCACCTTTCCCTACAGGTGATGAGATATGCATAGGATGAGTGGTTCACCTTCTATGGCATATGAGCAAGATGAGTGTTTCACCTTCTCCTGCGGATAGTGCAGTGAGTAATGCTTATAGGCATATTTTGACATATTGGTGGGACATGGTTCATCCCTTCCCCACATGTAGGATGTTCATTCCATACAATTGATGGTTGACATGTCGATGGGATGTGATTCATCCTTTCCCCACGTGTGGGATCCTTCCTATTGTTGTTGATTTGCATGTATTAGGAGGTGGTTTATCTTTCCCTACATATGGTTATGATGGGAGTTTGTAGGATGTGGTCTGTCATTTCCCTACATGTGATTTTGATGTGTGTTTGTAGGATGTGGTTGTGAAAGTTTCTTAATCTAAGAAACCCTACTGCTAACTATTGATTTACTTTTCCTACTTGATTAATTATACAAGTTATTAATCTGAATATTCAGAAAAACAGTGAAGTAAACACAAATAGTAGCCTAAACATACAAATCATTTACTGAATATAACGCACATATGACAAAGTGATATATAGATTTTTCGAACAAATGTCCCCGGAAAAACCCAATGCGGGAAACCGGTGCAGCTAGCTCTGGAGGGTTTTATTATTATGCAGAATTTGAATACAACAATTTTTGGGCACCAGACATGGTTGGCCCTACAGAGAAAATCACGGCAGTAATACCTCTTTCACTCGAAGATAGAAAATATGGCTGATTCACACCCTCAACGGGATTTACATAACTCGAGCCCTTTTTGGCCCACCGGAAACCCCAGTGTTGCTCCTCAGCCCTCTGCGTCAACCTTTATGGCCTACATCAGTCTCTACGCTGCTCTGGAAGGGCCTGCGTCACCCTCTCTAAGCTTACATTGCCCCTGTGCTGCCCTGACTGGGTCTGCATCAGCCCTGAAGGGCTCCTACTGCCTCTGCGCTGCCCCTAACTGGGCTCTGGTTGAACTGCGTAGCTCTGACTGGCCTCTGCGCTACTGGATATGCTGCCTCTCTGTCATTGTTGTATTCTTGGCCTTGGATCAGAATCCTCGCCAATACTGCCCCTCACTGCACTGCAAACTCTCTCTGAAATTATAGCAAACCATGCCCTAGAATATTAGGTTAGCTTTAGTGCTCCGCTAATGTGTGTTCTCCAACTAACCCCAAGCCCTTCTGTTATACTTTTATCTTTGACAAACCAACAGTCGTGTTCTAATCTCTAATCAACAGCGAAGATTAAAAGTCGCTTGATCCACGTCACTTAGAACATTCTCATCACATGTTTAATTGAATTCACTTTAATCTTTCAATTTTCCTAAGTTAGATTTAGGGTCCTTAATTAAAAAGATTAAATATTTGAATAGCTATCAAACCAGATGGAATTTCTCCAAACGATTTCTAGGTCTTGTAGATATCATGTACTCTAGCTCCTCCACAACATTTCGGAGCTAGAGCACATCCGATGCTACCCCGAAATTTCAACAATGGTTTGTCCTTTTCCTACATATGATTATGTGCAGGATGTGATATATTCTTTCCCTGTTGGTGTTCATGCGTCATCCTACCCATGTTGTCTAGGAAACATGGGTAAGTACCTCTCATCTAGCCATTGAGTTGGGAAAAGTGGTTAGGGACCATAGCACTACCGATGGACACATCGTGTACTGTCATACTCCCTATATCTAAGATGCATTGTGTTCTTCAACTTGATCACTTGGGATCAAGTCCGATTGGAAGTTCACTCTTTGGTTTTATGGACTGACTTTTGTCAGTGAAGAGTGGCAAGGATCTTGTGACTCACTCTCGATCAATTCTTCTTCATTATTCATATCAGTATTCAGTAGAGCATTGCAGAGTAGAGCAGAACAGAGCAGAGCAGAGATGAGATATAGAGATGGTTCATGCTGATCTATGAGAGCAAATGGATTGGCAGGTGGAATTCTCCCTAGTTAAGAGGGAGTGTTAAAATTGGCAACTAGGGCCAAATTCCACTTTGGTCTCCTCAGTTGATGGAGATATTAATTCCATTGAATTCCTCTTTTCGAGAGGACCAAAATCGATATAAAGATTGTCTATTTTGGATAAGGAAAAATATTTATTTATTCAAAATAAATACTATAAGACATGATTTGGTTTAGGCAGGAAAAATTGAAAATTTGAATTTTGAATTTGCCTCCAAAAGTAATGGCAAACTATCATGTCTAAATTGTATATAAAGAAACTCTTCTCATATCATTTGACACATTGGAATTCTTGGGCAATCTAAGGCAGCGTATCATTTAGTAGTGTGTATTGTGGCAGCCAAGCTAAGAAGGAAGACGCTGGAGTATTCTGTCTTGGGGCCGAGTATCTTCTGTTGGAAGGCTGCAAGTATTAGGACATGTCTGGGTTAGTTTCAAGTGTTAAATCTCTTCCTCAGATCAGGCCTAGTATCTCTAGAAGAAGATCGAAGCAACTGGTGGCAATCTTGATATAGATCGATGGATATCTTGACTTATCGTCCCTGCCCTAGATGGCTGCAGACACTCTATGAAATATGGCGGGATCTGATTCCTGTGTAAGTAAGAAAGGAGGCTAAGATATAAGCCTAGTCTCAGCCGCCTTAAATGTTAAAGAGATCGAAGGTTTCTGAGGGTTTTTGTCATGAGTTTGTTGTTGTAAGATAGGGCAGATGTGTGCCCTAACCAGACCTGCTTTCAGTCCAGATTTGGGTTGCTCATCTATAGTAATGAAGGCTGCATATATGCATCTTGGTCCGAGCTGCTTTTGAAGTCTGTTATGTAACTACTTTATCTCTTATGTACCTCTGATGAGATCATGGAACAGATAATGCAGACAAATCTGAGGAGTAGCAGTGTTCATCATATTGATAAGTGTATTCTTTCTCTGTTTCTCTATTGGATATTTGATAATGATAATAAGAAGAATTGATCAAGGGATTTCCCTGATTGCCTTGCATCTTGGGATATGTAAATTCAATAAATGTCAATTCTCTCTGTGTGCTCAACATTTTTTAGTTCAAGAATAATTTCTACTACAACGTAAGGCATTTTTTGCCTTGAAATAATAAATTTTTGGCATACTCAGAATTTCTACAATTTTTTTCTATCTGTGCATAAATAAAGTGGCTCCTTCGAGCACTAATAGCTGGTGTTTACATTATATATTATGCAGAAAAACGAGTAGAGGCAAAAGGATTTGTCATCAAAATAAATCATAAGAATAGTGCAAATCAGCAGCAGTTGTTTACTTTCTTTAGGCAGTTTCATCATCTGATGCCATATATCCAATCAGGCATCCACTCTCTCTCTATTTGTCCTTTTTCCCTCTCTACATTTCAGATACATATCCTCAACTTATTGTTCATGACCCGTTCCAGTCCCATCAAAACCATAGAGAGAATAGAAGAGCTGTTAATCATACTGTTGCACTATATCTAGAGAAAACTGAGCAGGTATGTTCAATATGTAATCCTCCTTTTGACTTATTCAAGCTTATCCCTGGAGTTCAGATTAGCTAGAGGGCCATCCTGAAAGCAAAATTTGAAAGAAAGAGAAAGGTAACAGCAGCAAAAATATCAAGGAAATTTTATCTTTTTTTGCAGCACTGGATGACCTAGATACAGAGGATAATTAAACATGAAATGCTTTTATTTCAATGCCCTCTAATGAATGGATTTGCAACAGTTAACATCAAAGACTATTCAGAATTATAGGTGGAAAAGGAAAGAGATAAACCTCATTTCTGCCTTAGAATGTGCCAAGTCAGTCTGTACTGAAGAATGAGGTATGGTTATTACTTGTGACTCTTCGATGCTATAAATGGCATGTCCACAAATACTGCCTATTTGGCGACGCTTAGTAACAAGTATGAGATAATGTGACTCCAGAAATTTGATGCATCCTGCAAAGAACCTTATTATATTCAGTGCCTTTTGCAGTCATCAAATAAATCGTATACTCTACCATGCACTAGCATATACTATTAAATATATCAAAGAAAATTGTGAAGATATAAATCACCCAACCCATACTTTGACCTGGAAAAAGAAAGAACTTCAAATATGTTTAGGATAAAAAGCATACTCTAAGAAAGTGTTCGGGGAAAATACTCTAAGAAAAATGAAACATTACAATCTTAAATCGTCATCAATCCGAAAAAAGAAAGGTTTCCATGTAGATCACTTTCTCCTAGAAGCAATTTGGAAATAAATGCATGCAAGTCAATATATCCATATAGTTTTAATTTCTAATTTCTAACAAAATTGAGAAAGATGATCGAGATATATACTATCCGAGTTCTACTCAAATGAAAAACTATTTATTTATGATATAAGAATATTTTATTACAGTAGCAAAGCACAGATCAGTTTACTATAGACTTCTCTGCAGACTCCAAAGCTATGTTGATTCCCTAGGACTCAATTACAGGAGCTAATTCCAAGATAATATTTTACTTACTATTCATCCAATAATTTGGTTTGATTCAATACATGCTAAATTTCTGATTCTCTTAAGAACGGTCCATTATATCTCGCATGATTCCACCAAGCAACTTCAAAAAATTTACAATATTTCATTACGAGACATTTCTCAAACAGCACTCCAAATTTCACACGATTGTATTGTTACCCATGACCTGTGGGTAGTATCCATAGGAGAAAATTTTCTCCAAGATATTACTTAGCCTGCAGCCACCAGATAGCTCAATGTGCCACTATCTCCACCACCTGAGCCAGCCATTTGGTCCCCCGCCCATCTGTTATGATCGTATGTTTGAAGGTGGGCCTCCCGACTCCAAGGGTATGGCTTTTCATTGGTATAGTTGATTAATTTTGCTTACTTATCATGAACACTTTTGGGCATGGATTGGTGGGGGGATTTGGTAGAAAGAATGGGCTAGGTCTATACTCTTGTCTCCTCTGCCTGATTCGGTGGTTAGCCTTGTATCTTAGTCCCGTAGGATCTCCTTTACTAGCTACTAGCTTTAGGGCTGGCACCACATGGGAAATCCTTATTTTAGTTGCGTGGTCCCACTTCGCGACACCATATACATCGCTCCCCTCCACTCATTCTAACTCCATTTATCACATTTCCCATGCGAGTCCACATTTGTCCACTGGGTTCACAAAGGGTTGGCCTCCCCCTCCCCTTGTCCACACTTTGGATCAGGCCTAGAACGATCCCCTGGAGGTTGATGCATCTAAAAGGAAAAGAAAAGGCATAATTTGGCCACTCTCAACAAGAAATGTACCACAAAATGAAAAAGATAGTCGAGACATACAAATTTAGCACGTGGGAAAAAGCCAAACATTAACTTTACCCCTTATCTATGGCCATCACCCTGGTTCCTATGGGACCTAGATGAGCCCCCTCAACATTAAGGAACCCATGATTGTCCCAACCCCTGGTGGGCAATGAACTGCCCCACCTTTAAGGGGGTATCTACTGCTACATCCTACACTTCATGCTCTCATCCCCTGGAGCCCTAAGCATTTATGAAGAAAAATCAATCAAAGGAAAAAGGCATATGAAGAAGGGTGGAAAAACAAAGGTCGGGGTAACTCATGTACCACGATTGCTCCATCCTACACTCATACACCCAAGTGTGGGCTTCCCCTATTATAGCTACACTTGTACCATTACATGTGGCTTAGAGCCTTCCCTTGATCCCCACTCCATTCCATCATTATATCACATGCCACCTACCACTTAATGGATATACCATGGACATGTTACTCCCTTTAAAGGTTGAAACCACCTAATAGGGTCCTTGGTTAACCCCCTTATAGAGCTTGGAGACACTTGTACATGTTAAAGCCCACCAAGGAAGGGCATGCCACCATGAAATGCCTGATTGATTCCATGATTCGTAAGCTCTTTTACTTGATTACGCTAATCATTTGTTCTATTGGATGGCGAGGGGACGCATTGGATCTTATGTAAGATTGCAAATGGGTTTCCATTTGGGGTTTGGTCTCCCTATACGGAGTCCAAGCCCTCCAGAGGGGCACATTGGCACTTGTAGGGTGAGCGTAGAGAGCCATGGGCCTCCACCATCGCAGAGAGTACTTCATGGATTCCCAGTACCATTCAGTGATTGCTTATGTTCCACCCTTTGGATGAGGATGATGCACGTGGATCACCATGCCCAATTGGCTTCACACTTGTGCCACAAACTTGCCAGAGGTTCTAGGCTCCAAATGCGGATGTGTCTCACCGCGGGAGACTAGGGAGGGCTTATGTCATCATCCTAGGCCTTACAAATGGTTTACAAGCATTATCGATCCACTTGGAAACCCATGAGGATGTCATTGTTCCCCCACGACCACTTAGGGACAACACATGTGACTTGCTTGGATATCAAGGGGCCAACCCCTTATTCACTATGTTTGGAGTCTATTCTCTCACCTTGGTACACTTTGGACTCCACTAGGCCTTCTAAATGGCACAACGACTCATTATGTTTACTATTTTTCCCTCTTGAGAAACTTATCTTTCTATTTTGGAGCTATCTTGGTGGGCTTCTCACTAAGGGATATTATTATTGTACATTATTTTATTATTTGGGGCTTAATTAAGCCTATTAGGCAAATCGAACACTTTAGAGAGGATATAAATTGAGGAGAGGCTCATTCATTCCTCTCATCATCACTTGGATTGGATTAGTATCTCTTGAGAGATTTTCGCACTTGTTTCTGGAATGAGGATTTTGGAGTTTCTTGATGCACTATAACGTTTGGATTTTCGCTATTGTCTTTGGAGCTTCTTTCTAATGCGAAATTGATGGATGGATATACTCTCTCTCTCTCTCTCATGTAATTAAAATATTGATGTTATTTTTGTTATCTTACTTGTCTAATGGATGTTATTGTTATCATTATTCTTGTATGGGTTAAAGTAATGCGAAATTCTTCTGGAAACCTTGAATAAGTGATTTAATGCATGCGTTGCTCTTTGAGGGATTGGGTGAATGTTCCTAGAGGCACCTCTTAGGTTGAAAAACCTTGAAACTTCATCTCCTTTGCAAATCCGAAGTATAAATCCCTAATAACCTAGTTGTTGCACTTGGAAAGGCTAGCAAAGGCAAATTAGGGCCAAATTAGGGCTCCTTAGCTCACGAAAATTCTCAAATCTAGGTGTATCTTGACTCCATTAAAACCAAGAAACAAGGCACTAATCCTTGCATCCCCTTGGTGGTCAAATTTACCTCTCCTTTCTTCACTTTTCCCAATTGTAGGCCTAACCCTAGAGGGTCACCTAGGGCATCAAGCAAAATCCTTGTAGCCATCCAAAGCCCTTGAATTTTGGTCCACTATTGCACTAGAGTTCGCTCAAGAGGTCCTCCAAGTTTAAAGCAAATCTGACAGTGAAATTTCGAGATATAGCAAGCCCTATATCTCTTTCCCTAGGTTGATTTGGGTTAGTGTCCTCACTTGGGTCATTGCATTTGTATTTCAAAAGAATTTGTCCTTTGATCCTATTTTCCTCCCTAACCAGGTCAAGCCCCTCTAGTGTTGATCAACTCCACATCCTTGATCTAGTTTGGGCCTGCTTTGGCTCTCTGTGGACCACAACTTGATAATTGAAATTCAACAACAATTGTATAGAAGCCATTTCTCCACAAGGATTCTTAGATCTTGGAAGCTTCTTGACAAGGGATATTCCCCAAACCTAGGCTTAGGTATCCACTTAGCCCTCCCTAGAGAGCCCATCACCTTGCTTATTAAGCAAGTAAGCCATATAGTTGAGTCTCTCTTGTGAGTAGGCTCTAGGAATCACCCTCCATCCATTCATCCTTGTGATTCCTCTTATACCAAGGCTCCTCCCATCAGTGAAAGTATGTAAAGAGCAGGGAGCTATAGCTGAGGTGGAAGTGGGCTATTGCTCCATTGTTGCCACTTGACCTAGTAGTTGCTCTATAAGATCCCCTACTAGGACCCCTGCTAGTTTGAGCGGTAACAGGTACCTTTCTTCGTTTAAATTAATATATTTTTACTTGTCTGTGGTTGTTTTACACATAGATGATGCTCTGTCGCCAAACAATATTTCAAGGCAAGTGTTCGTCTCTTCAACACCATATTTTCAGATTTACATTTTGGTTTCACATATGCTTAATATCCTTTTCATTTAAAAACATTTCAAAGACTCATAAGGAATATTAGTACCTACTTCAAAAGGAAAAAAGAAGCATTTTAAGATGGCAGATAACCAAGCTCATTCATTTCCCTTCAACAAATACCTAATTTGTTTTACAGAGCATCATTTCATCAAAAATTCAGTGCCCCTTGTGTCAAGCCCCTTTGAATTTTATGATGCCCCTAATTGGCCCCATATACAGATTTCATACCTCCCCTTGACTGAGAGTCTAGAATACAATCTACAAACCACGTACCAGTTGAACAAAAGATTAGTACCCATTTTAATCTGAGTCGTGAGAACATAAGCTATGACTCCTGTACTTGACTCATCAAAATGAATGATTAAGCTTACTCAACCTCCTCCAAAAAACCTTCAACCCGCCCTTAGGTAGACTTCCAGTAGCATGGCTCTAATAACATACCTCATTTAAATCAAAAAATGTAACACAACCAAGGAACAATCAAACCATGATTTGCCATGCCACATGAATGGTTAAGCTTACTCCACCTACAACCCCACCTGAGGTAGTCTTCCAATATCATGTTTCTAATAACTGTTGGAAATACCGAGGGTGGTGAATCAGTATTTCTCTTCCATTAGTTAATTTTAATCTTCAGTGAACAACACCATTCAACAATGCATGACACCAAAGAAATACACCAAAAAAATTTTGGTGGAAACCCTTCCGGGAGAAAAACCACCAAACTCTTCTTAATATTTGTCTTCAATAATTTACGTCAATTAGGAAGCTCCAACTTCCAAGTTTTTCAGTTCCAACTGAAGGAGGCTCCAACTCCCTGATTTACAAGCTCCAACATAAAGGACACTACAACACCCTGGTTTACCATCTCCAACTGGAATAACACTCCAACTCCCTAATTTATGTGAAAATTCCTTTGAATGCAACAATTGGAGTTTAATCTTCTAGCTGTTAGCAGTTTATTTGTCTTTTGAATTATTATTTGGCGAATAATGATTAAATTACTAATGCATTCTTCACAATAAAAACATTGCAGAAATATAAAAATACGAAACTGATAAATAGTTGCACACACACAAAATCTGCATGCCAAACTAGCAAGGCTCTGACAATCTACAACTGGCAAAATATACTGCAAGACACCCTTCTCTCCCTCTGCAACTAATCTGGCCTCTTCTAGCCTTCCTGCACACTCCCTGACCACTTGCACTGCAGCACAAAATACGCACTTGCTAGCTAAATAAATTCGTATAGCCCCAAATCTTCCTCCAGGTGAGGCGTCCAACCTCCCTCTGCCTCTAGAACAAACTCGCTCTTCCTTTGGGACCCTGATCCGACCTGTGGCAACTAAAACAAGTCTCTTCAGGCAACTCATAATAGGGTTTCTAGTTGTACGCACCACTCCGTACGGCCTCCTCTACAGATAATTCAACCTCCCTCTTCCCGTCTCCCGAACACTGGAAACACTGAGGAAATCTTCCTCCGAAATCTCTGCTCCCAAATCTTTGTCGATCCCTCGCTCAGATGCTTTCCTTAGATTCAACTGCACCCTTGTTGAATGTTGCAAACTGGGTAGTTGAATTTCTCAAATGATATTTGATTCCCCTTCTTCAAGCCCTCGACTTGCACTTATAATCTTCTGTTGGGCAACCAACGGCCAAGATATAATCCTCGATCAATGGCTTAGATCACTTTGACTCCAACAATAGAAGTCTCTAGAGAAAAATCGAATTACCTTAATTAATTAACTTCAATAACCAACTTCCCTAAGTTAGACTTAAGAAATAATTAAATTATTCGCTAATTAATTTAATTAATGCATTTTAGAGTCTTATCTCATGAAACCTTTTCTGGGTTTTGGATATCTCATGTTCCTTAGCCTCTTTAGACATCATAGAGACTAGAACACTAGTCTGTTGCTACCATAAATTAACACTCCCTCTTAGCAAGGAAGGTGTTCTCCACTATACCCATATGTTCTCTAAAGTAGACGAACTTAGCCCTCCCTAGGGCCCTTTGTGAGTATATTAGCTACATGTTGATCTGTAGGAACATGTTGTAGCCGAATTGATCCATGTTGTTGGGTCTGACATCTGTGAAACCTCCTTTCTCCACATCTTCAAGCTAATCTAAGTCCCTGTCACTAGGAATCACTGTGAAGAAACTTTACTGACTAATATTGTCCACCATGATACTATGCATACTCTCCACATCTTCAAGCTGATCTGAGTCCCTATCACTGGGAATCACTGTGAAGAAACTCTACCGGCTAGCATTGTCCACCATGCTACTATGCATACTCTCCACATCTTCAAGCTGATCTGAGTCCCTGTCACTGGGAATCACTGTGAAGAAACTCTACCGGCTAGCATTGTCCACCATGCTACTACGCATACTTTGATCCCACACTATTGATGCCTCTGCACTAACTCTATGTTGCTGCAACCACTGCAATTGTGTGTACTAATCTACTTAGAATCTGAAGATCAAACTTCCATAAGGTTGCTCCCTCTGAAGCTAGACTCACTCTAAGTCTCAAACTCTAACATATCTATCTACTCTGTCACTACAACTAGCTTTGCAACTGTCCCTTGAGTCTCTGACAACAACTAGGTCTACACTATCTACCAAGTACCTAATTGCGCAACATTGGCTTTGCAACTGTCTCTCATGTATCTGACTACAACTAGCTTTGCACTACCTCTCAAGAACTTCATTGCGCCTTGCTAACACCTTCAATCCTCCTGCTATTGTAATTCTTGGGCTCTCGTAGCAAAGGTATTGATCCATGTGAAGAATATGGCATATACACAACAACTAGATCTGATCTACTAATGAAGCCCTCTATGGCTAGATCTAGACCTTTTGTTGCTCCTCTTTAGGATCCTACCCGATCTCGCATACTGGAATATCATACTACTCCCCCATTTGAGAATAATGTTGCGAACATCGCAAACTCATCCTCCAATCTAGCAGACAAGTCACCAATCTATGTCGAAGTTGATGTTCGCTTCCCCTTTTTGTCCATCTTCCTCTTCGGACATTGGGTGACATAATGCCCAAACTAACCACATCCGAAGCACTTGACCTTTGATAGGTCCTTCTTCTTCTCTCCTTTAGAGTCTTGTCCTTGATTGGAACCCTTCTTCGCTTTTCCTTTCCCAGCAAGAGCTATGTTCTCCTCCTCTACCTTCAGTCCCTTGCCACTATTGTTGGTGGTACCATCTACAAGACTGAGCCTCAGCTCCTCCTTAGGGAAGTCACTCCATACACGCTCCCAACTAGGAAGTGTGTCTCGCTCAGAAAATTACTTGGACGAATGTACACCACTCCTTGGAAAACTCATTGAGTGTTGTGCGCACCAGCTCACTATCTAACAGTTTCTCTCCAACAATTGCAAGTTCATCTCTGACACCCTGAATCCTGGTGAGATAGGATGTAATGTTCTCACCCCTTTGCATCATGATGGTCGTCAGCTTCTCCTTGAGAATCATTTTTTGATTCTCAAACGGATCCTGGTACTCTTTGATGATGATGTTCCACATTTCCTTTGCTATATTCTTATCTGCAATATGCAGAACAATATTATCTCGAACTCCGTCTAGGACCATCCTCTTGACTTTGGCCATATCCTTCTTGTAATCAAAGTACTAGATAGGGTATGTTGGCTCAACTATAGTTGTTGTCACAAACTCCTTCAGACTGTGTTCATCTAATAGAAATTGCATCTTAGCCTTCCAGATGCCAAAGTTGGAGGCCTTGTCCAACCTATCCTAATCTCTGAGTCCTACTATGGCCATCTCTGCGAAACTCAAAAAACTAGAGAAATAAACTGGGAGATCTCCTTCTCCTTTCGGCAAGCTATCTCGGGCTTCTCCCTGCTATTCGCACTCCTCACTGGAATACACATATCTGCTCTTGGGTAATTTGCAATTGCCTCTGGTGTCCTCGGAATTTCGCATTACCTACTACTCTTTGGGCAACTCACTCTACCTCCAAATGTCCTTCTCTTGCACTGGCACATGCACTGCTGACCCTGAAGCACACACTGGCAAACCACTTTTCCTGCTACGGCCTTTGTAACGAACAAAGTTCGTATACGCAGTGGAATAATCTTCAAAATACTTCAGAGATGTAAACATCCATAGTAGGAAAAGTAATGTATATTGAATAGTGTATAAAAGAATTGATGAGATCATGAGATTACAACTAAGGGTCCTGTATATATACCTAGGCAGGTACCCTTTCATGAGTGGTCATGTCCTTAGCGACATGCCTCTTCATTATTAACTACTAGTTAATTAATTATTATTTATGTTTATTATTGTTTACATTTTTTTTATTTTTATATAAAAGATTTGTCCTCAAAGCTTACTGATGAAAGGGCTCGATCTCTTTTCCCATTTCGAATATCTTCTCGTCTTTCATCTTCGTTGACACAAGTCGATATGATCCTCTGAGTGATAGACAAAATTGTCGAACTAAGAATGGATCTAACCATCCTAGATTAATCTTCTGTGGAATCTTTCGTTCACTATAAATTTGTAATGAATTGTTATCATAGGACTGAATTCTGCAAACTTCAATATTCCTTGGAACATAAATTTGTTGTTTTTGTTCTAAATGATTCAAATATATAGACTGACTTAATTGTCTGCTCTTATGTTTCGGATGTCCATAAGAAGTTCTTCTGATTGGATTTTCCCTTATCATGTGTGTAAAAATTTCCTCATTTACTTCAGGTATTGTTGTTGTTGAGTTGGCTACAGAATCATCACTTGGAATTGTCATTGTTTGAACTACAACATCTGAATATGTTTTATCATTTGTTGGTTTCTCATCTTCTTGAGTTATGATATTGACTGGATCGGTATTTGTTCTTTTATCTTTAACTTGAACTGTTACAACTAGAGACTTCAATACTTCTTCTTGAGTAGGTTGTTATAACTTGTCATTTAATGACTTCTTGTCACTTTTGAGCTTTTTTCTTTGCGTAAGAAGGTTTTGGTTATGATTCCTTAGACGTAAAAGTTCGTCATTTTTTGAATCATTGACTTTGTCCTCAGTGTCCTCCTCTTTATCTTTCATACTTTTGCTTTGTTCTAATAACCTTTGATTCAAGTCTTTTAAGCACAAATTTTCTTCTTCCTTTTCTAATAGATTCTTGTTGAATTTCTTCTCGAGACATTCATTTTCTTCTTCTAATTTTTTTCTTATATCTTTGGACTTTTTGACCTTCTCACGTAATTTTTTATTATGGTCCCTTAGACACCAAATTTCTTCATTACTTTCTATTGATTCTTCATAAAGCAAATCTTCGAGATCTTTATATTTCTTTTCCGATGCTTCGTTCTTTTGTTGTAGTTTTGTGAGTTCTTCCTTTAATCTTTTCATTTGCATCTACTCATTATCTTAAAGTTCTTTTGTGCTAAATAATTTCCTAGATGTTGGACAACAAAAATTGCAATTTTTTTAATCCACTGATAACCAATTTTTGATTTACAAAATGGGGATCTAGTCCAAAATAATGGTTGTTGTGTGGAACTCATCTTGATTGCTTTTGTTTCTTCTTATATGAGCTTTGAGAATATACGAATATATTCTCTTTTAATTACCTCTATAATTCTCTTCAAATATCCACTTCTTAATTTATTTATTTTTATTTTTATTTCCCCTTTTCTAAGGAACCTCCATTTTATATATATATATATATATATATATGTAACCTTTTAAAAACCCTTGAATTAAACTTCTAAACTTTTAATTGTTTTCAAAATATGACCTTTTTTTCCACTTTAATGATATTACATTTTTATCTTTATCCTTTTTACAAATGAGCTTGCCACCTTATCATTCGTCAATTAATTAGTTTAAAACTTAAATAATTTTTCTCTATAAGCTATGAAAAGTCTTAAATAATCTCTCTATAAGCTATGAAAAGTCGCATCGATAGGTAACGTTGTCGTTTTCACTTCAATAGTTAATTATTCCTCTAATGAAATTGCCCAAGTGGAAAAAAAAATAATTGCAACTGAATGAATAATGTCATACAGATGTGCGAAATCACAGATATTTTGGTTGACCACGTACAAACTTATGTCGAAATGCACCTTTCAAATGTATATTCAATGATGTATGGTGTCAGTTGGAATGTTGTACAACGATGGTTGGATGTAGGTGTGCCATTTTAATTTTCAATTTCACAAGAGGCATGACTGTAGGAGTTGGTAGACTGCAAGTGGGTGGCTCCGACTGTGGAAATTTATGAATCTTTACACTTTATGTAGAAATTATTTACTGTTAATTTGGTTATGGTCCTCCTACTTAGACAAGTTATTAACTGAATAAATTCAATTTAAAATCGAAACAAAAGACATTACAGATCTCCAACAATCCAGATCAAGAACAAGTTCATGCACACATAGACAAAGTGACACAATTATTTCTGGACAAATAGTCCTTGAAAAAAACCCAATGCGGGAAAACCGATCTTCTGGCTGCTGAAGGGTTTTATTATTAAGAATTTTCTGAATACAACAAGTCTGGGTTCTAGATCTGGAAAACCCGACAGAAAATTATTAGATCTACAACTCACTGGCTAATCTAGGGCCAAAATAATGACTGATCCACACCCTCAAACGGGATTTACAGAACTCAGCCAAAATTAGGGCCTAGAAACCCCAGCGCTGCCCCTGAAGCCTCTACGTCAGCCTTTGAAGCCCCTCTGACCTTCAGCGTTGCTTCGGAAAGGGTTGTGTTACCCTAGATTGGGTGACGCAGTCCCTATGCTACCCCTTAGGGTCTCTATGTAACCCCTGAGGGTTTCCTGCAGCAATTACGTTGTCCTTGAGGGACTATGCAGCACCTGCGTAGCACAAGTTGCTGCCCTCCTGTTGTTGCCCTCCTGCTTCTCTGTGCTGCCTCTCTGAGCTGATCTCTGCCTCTTGTTGATTCTAGACCCTGGGATCAGATCATCCCCTTGGTCTAAATTCCCCTCTCTGCAACTGAAACACTTCTGAGTATTCTTAGCAAACCCACCCTAGAATCCCAACTTAACTTCAGTGCTCTGCCTCTGTGTGTCTTTACAAATGACCCCAAGCCTTTCCTTTATACTTTTCTCGTTGGGAAACCAACAACCATGATCAGATCTTGAATCAATGGCTAAGATTAAAAGAAAGCTTGATCCGTATGACTTAAGACAATTTCATCACATGTTTAATTAAATCCACTTTAATTATTTAAGTTCCCTAAGTTTTAACTTAGGAAATACATTAAAATAATTAATTAATTTAATATCACCTAAACCAGATGAAATTTCCCAAATCAATTTCTGGGTCTTGTAGATCAAGTGTACTCTAGTCTCTCCACAAAATTTGGGAGCTAGAGCACAACTGATGCTACCCCAAATACACAAAATCTCAACACTCCCTCTTAGCATCAAGGGTGTGCTCTAGCAATATATCACACTCACGCATTACATGATTTTGGGCACTGGTTTTGTGTTGCTGATGCTTGGCCTGCTGCCACTCGACTCTGCACTGTTGTTGCCATTCTATACTGCTGCCCATGACTTTGCCACTGTTGATCTGTTGCACTGCAACTTCAATTGTTGAGAGAAACAACTGAATCCCCTGCCCAATCTTTGACAGACAAGTCAGATGGGCTGCATCCTTATCACTGAAGCTCCATAGGCTATAGATCTGTGCTGGCATCTGAAGGATGATGCACAGCTACAACCCTGCACTGCATAAGCAGACTCCCTCTGCACTACTGAAGTCACATCAGCCCCTTGTGCTGAAATGTCTCATGCTGTTGTTGCACTACGTTATCCCTCTAAAGCCTTCTGTGCTGCTGCAGCTCTGCACTACGTAAGCAGCTCTGATCTGCGATGTTGAAGTCACATCAGCCTCTGCGCTACTGCTGCTTCTACGTTGCTGCTGATCTGCTCTGCGCTACTCCTCCCAGTCTTCAGATCTACCTCTGCTTCATCCGTGATCTATGCACCCACTGCTCCATTTGTCTCGCTATTGTCATAAGGCTGTCGTAATTCGCATATGATCCAAGAGATGAGCTACTCAAGGATCTTGCCTTACTTCTATGTAGCTCCTCTACATATCCATGTCACCCCACTTCCGTGGTTCATGAGCACTCATAGCTGCATCATCTTCCGACCCATCACGTGCCACAGTTTCTTTGGAAGAAGAGGCTTCCTTCTCCTTTTTCTTCCAAGGACAATTGCTGGGAAAATGTTCCATTTCACCACACTGGAAGCACTTGATCTTTGAGAGATCCTTCTTCTTCTTTGGATGCTTCTTCGATGCCAAGGCTGCATCTTCCTTCTTCACTTTGCTCCATCCAAAGCTATACTGCTTCTTGGTGAATCTGCGGAGTTCTTCTTGACGCAGAACTGACCACAAGCTGTCACAATCTAGAAGGTCCGCTCTGCCCAAGATACTTTGGACAAAGGTTTCCCACTCATCTTTAACTGCATTGAGGGCAGTCCTAACCATCACATCATCTTCCACCTTAGCACCAGTTGCAGTCAACTAATCTCTGATCGACTACAATCTAAAGAGGAAATGCTCCATGTCTTCTCCCTTGGCCATCATGAATGACCTCATCTGTGTCTCCAACAGCATCTTCCTTTGGACAGATTTTTCCCTCATATAGAGAGATCAAGGCCTTCCACATCTCATTAGTTGTCTTCTTCTCAGCTAAGTGTGGTACAATATGGTCCTTGATTCCATCCATAATCAGCCGCTTGGCATGCCTAGTAGCCTCCTTATGCTTCCGAAGGAGATCCGGATCTGTCGGTGTGGGCAGAGTTTTCTCTACATGGTCTCTAAGATTGTATGCCTCAGTGACTATCAGGATCCTTGCCTTCCAAACTGAAAAGTTTGAGAGGCCATCCAGCCTGTCCTGATCACGCAGTCCATGAGGAGCCATCTGCTCAGAATGTGTCGAAACTTCCTTTTATCTTTGCTAGAGAAATGGATCTAAGGCCCTTAGTGAAACAGACACCTTCTGCTCCCTCTAACAACTGATTTCCCTCCTTGGAAATCTGCCAAATCAACTATGATTCAGCTCTCTTTGATCCTCTGATCAAACTGCAAGTTTCTTTGGCTAGAAACTCTCTGAGAAGTTGATCTCCTCCTGCTCTTTATCACTTGTGCTTAAGCTAAAAATCTGAAAACTTCAAAAAATTAACCCCACCAGCACCTTCTGAATTTCTGCAGCTATTCTTCAGTCTTTTTTGGATCTGATAGATTCAGATCTGCATCACACTGGCAGACTTTAGACTAGTCCAGCATTGTTTCAGAGCTGCCTCTGTGCAGTAATTGTATGGGCTTGCTAAGAGACAACGTTAGACTGCGTCACCCTTCCCTCTGCGTGAATTGCAATTATTGACAACTTGAGAATCTCCAAAGATCTGAAATCTGTTGCATCCTTTTTCATGGGCAAATAACAGGAGAAGCCGCAGACAAAGAAGTTCAGCAAAATTATTTGAGCCAAGGCCCAGTCCCATTTTGAGGTGAAAATAATGTGTGGCAGAGATGAATAGAACCGCACCGCCACCACAGCCATGGTTATTTGAAGCCCCGTCGAAGTAAGCCCAGAGATGAGAATGATCAATGTTTCCAGGTATGATGTCCTTTGTTCGTGTGGATTGTTCCTCATCCGGTATGAGGCTGTAAGTGGATATGATGGTAGAGCATATGTGATCCCAGATCACGTGTGTGCCATCAAAGGTTTATCGATTCTGCCTGGTCCAGATGCCCCACGCAATCAGCAGAGGGAGATTTCGAAGTTTGTTGCAGGTGGCAGCATTCCACCACGTAGATCAAGCCTCAGATAAAGTTGATCCATGCCATGTGAGTGCACAACCCAGTGCTTGAGTGACCAAATGCCAGAGATTTCCGATTGATGGGCATTCAAGGAAAAGATGTTGAGCATCTTCTTCACGAGAAAAACAGAAGCAGCATCTGGACGAGCCCTGTATAGCTCATCTATGAAGGTTGTCCATGTTCAGTATGCGGTTATGGAGAATGCACCACATAAGTAATCTAGTTTTGTGAGGTGCCAACAGCTTCCAGATCGAGTGCCACCACCAAGGTTTATCAGGGGGTTCCTTGGGTGTGCAAAGAGTGATATATCCAATCTTCGGGGAGTATTGTCCTCTGGGTGAGAGAGACCATAAAAGTTCATCCACCTGGTCCGAGAGGCGGATGTGAGATGCTTGAAGGGCCCTGATGTACTGGGTCCAATCGAGATGGCCTTCATTTGGTAACCCAAGATCCTACGCTGATAGCCAGCCCTGGGCGTGCCAATTTGTCCTCAACGGATCAGCCACCTGTGCTAGATAGAGACCAGCATGAGCAAGGTGATTAATGATATATTGTGGCAGTTTAAAATTTCTCCCACTGCTCGGCCATGAGTCCTCACCCAATCTGACCAAAGTACTTGATCCAATTTGCCAAGTCAGTCCTTGCTATATAAGGTGCGTAGATTTAGTGATGGCCTTCTAGATGATCGAGGAACTCGGACTATGATGAATAGTTCCACGGATCCAATCCATAGTAGTCCGGGGGGCGATGTATTTGGCAACAGTAACTTCTTGCCACAGGCTGTGCCCAGTAATAAGGTGCCAACCCAATTTGGCAGCCAGAGCTTATGCAAAAATGGGGAGATCCTTAATACCCCAGCCACCCCAATCCTTTGGCCAGTTGATTTGGTTCCAAGCCACCCAGGCAAAAGTACGCTCACTACCCGAGTTCCTCCAGAGAAATTGTCTACATATCTGTTGAATGCGGTTAGTGACACCTTTGGGTAGCCACGCAAGTGACATCCAGTAAACAGGGATAGCTTCCAGGACAGATTTGATTAATACCAGTCTTCCGGCTCGCGAGAGCCACCGATGATGCCAGATATTGATTCTGCGCTCTACTTTTGCAATTAGCCAATTCCAATTCTTTATCTGGTAGTCATTTGGCTTTTGGTGGAATCCAAGATATTTCAAACCATCCCCAATGTAACTGCGCACATAAGGGAAGTTCACAATTGCAAGCCCCTGTTCTTGTGCAGAGCTTCTTGTCAGAATTATGTTGGATTTGTTGTGGTTAGGAGCCATACCCGTAGCTCTGCAAAAAATCTGAAGAATTTTATCAAATTGTGAACAGTCCTGACAAGAGCCATCCAAAAAAATAATCACATCATCCACAAATAATAAGTGAGTCAACTGCAGAAATTCATTTAATCTAATACTATGGATATCTCCAGCTTCCTTTGCCCTATTAATGAGAGACGATAGGCCTTCCATGACAAGGACAAAAAGAAGTGGTGAGAGGGGGCATCCTTGCCTAAGACCTCTAACAGCATGAAAGAAATCAGATGCAGCCCCATTGATGAGGATGCTGAAAGTGGCATTGTTGATATAGCCCATAATCCAGTTTGTTAAAGATAGGGGAAATCCCGTCTGGATGAGGATGAGATGAATGTAGTTTCAATTAACATGATCAAATGCTTTGGCAAGGTCAATTTTAAGGATGGTGCTTTTAAGATTCTCGGTTTTAATCGTGTGCAGGACCTCCTGGGCAATGCCAATAGCTTCATGAATCTGTCTATGGTGGAGAAATGCAAATTGCTCCTTGGCTACATGAGAAGAGATAATGGGTTTAATGCGATTTGCAATGATTTTGGAAATAATCTTGTAAATGCAGTTGCAAAGGGATATTGGCATGTAGTCATGGAAGGTAGCCGGGTGATCATTTTTGGGGATCGGAGCAATGAATGTAGAGTTAAAACCATCATAAATCCGACCAGATGTTCTACTATCTTCAATGACTTAGAGGAGGTCGTGGCCAATCAGCTCAAAAAAGTGTAGATAGAATTCAATTGGCCAACCGTCAGGTCCAGGGCTTTTGTCTTTTTTAAACCATTTCAACACCCCTTCAATCTCACCCATGGTGATCAGTGCATTGAGATCCTCTGCCTGCTCATCATCAACAAACCTCTGAAATGTTCTAGCAATATTCATGATATCCGGCAGGTGGTTGTTGTGTGGTGCTCTGTATTGATTTGTGAAGTGCTGGATACCCAAATCCGAAAGTTGTGCATGTGTTTTGGCCACATATCTAGTATGATCAGATAGTTCCCAAACAGTGTTGATGATGCGCCTTCCTTTAGCACACTGCTGGAAGAACTTTGTATTTTCATCTCCGGCTTTCAACCAGATAGCCCTGCTTCTTAACCTCCACTCCTCTTCCTTATGACGGAGGATATTAGCCCCGGAGGTTTCTAGTGCAATCAGCTGCTCTTTGGAAGACATCAAACGGAAGCCCAAGTAGTCTGAATCAGTAAACTGAGAGATTTCCAATTCAATTCTATTCAACTCCTCCTCGAGCTTTTTTTCCATCGAGCCCAATGGATAGTGATTGCTTTGATACGCTTGAGATTTTCATTAAAAACCCTAGCAGGTTCCCTATCAGGAAATAGATTGCAATGTTGCCACTCCTATGATACCAGCTGATGAAATTCTGGATCATGTAACCATCTAGCATTGAATTTGAAAGGTGGATACGGTTTCTGTTCACCTGCTAGGAATTCCAAATAAATAGGTGAGTGATCAGAGGCGCTGCCCCTACCCACCCACTGTCTAGTTTTAACCATTTGATTATGAAACTACTGCTTGATAAGGAATCTATCAAGGCGACACGCCAGTGCAGCCCCCCCGGTGCGTTTATTTCTCCAAGTAGGTTGCTTCTTTGGCATGTCAATATCAATAAGTTCAGCCAGTTCCAAATTTGTGGTGAAGAAATCGGAGAGCGGATCCGAGATGGCATGCGGTCCCTAAGATTCCGAGATCCCAATAGAAAAATTTAAGTCTCCGCCAAGAATGATATGATCTTGTTGAAGCAGAGGGCAGCGAAGTAGAGATAGCCAGTAATTATCTCTGTTAACGCATGGACCGTATACATTTATCAAGGTGAAAGAATGTACAAAATCACAAGTGGAGACATCCATGCCTATGACACCCTCCCGCCCCCAACAATTCGACATCCGAGTGGTCCTGTTGTTAATGCCTAAAGTGCAGCCTCCAAATCGACCACGGGCATCATTTGTCACGAAATTCCAGTCCAGGAGGAGAGGGATAAGGATTTTGTTAATGGAAACACTATCCCCTAATGTTTCCGGAAGGAACAGGGCATTAATGGGGGTGGTAAGAAGGAGTTCCTTTAGGGCCAGTTTCTTGATGGGGTTGGCAAGTCCCCTGCAATTAAAAGAGAGACAGATCATAATGGAACCCCATCTTTGGGTTTCCTTGCTCTAAGAACCCGAAGTAGGGATGATTGTGTGCCTGCCTCCACCTCCATATTGGCTCGACGGATAGCCTTTGAGATTGCAGAGGGTCTGCCTCTTGATTTAGATGATGGGAGACCCTGCCCCGAGCCAATGTCGAGCTCTGACAAGGTGGGCTGTTGTATAAATGATCTCAAGAAATATTGGTGCCCGGTTGATGAGGAATCGGCAGCCGTATGGGGGGATAAGCCAGTTGACTCAGCAGAGGTGTGGGAAATGGTGGGCGGGATGGTGGGGGGTGGCCGATGCAACAGAGCAACTAATGGAGTGCAATGTACAAAATGAATGGTGTATAGTAATAGACGATGCAGGAGATAAAAAATTGCTAATAGTAGAAGAGGGCAGAGAGGTACCCGGAATTGAGGTCGGATCCTTCTGAGAAGAGTGGACAGGCAAGTAGTGAGTCCGAGCTTGAGTAATCGGCCAGGAAGGTAGCATAGTCTCGGATAGGTTAACAGCATCCATCGGTTGTACATCAAGTGTCGACATAATAGTGACTGGATCAGTTTGTGAAGCCATATGAGCAACCACCTTATAGAGTGGAGGCCCGACACCCATGAGTGGGCATTCTTTGTAAAGATGCCCAACCAAATGGCATCGCCTGCATCTAAATGGAATCCCCTCGTAGTCCAACATCTGCTGCCAGACCATCCCTTCGAAAAACATGTTATAATTGTCGTGGAGGCCATCCCTTGTATCTAAGAATACTAGAATGCGAGCAACAGAGCATATGCCTGACTCTAAATAAGATCTGCCATGATCTAAATAAAGGCCGAAGCCTTCCCCAATGCTGCGAAGAGCGGCTTCATTCCAGAATTGAAGTGGAAGCCCAGGTAATCACATCCAAATAGGTCCCACACCTGAATTTTCCTTGTTGGGGTTGAAGAGAGGGAACCATCATTTCAATAGAACAGGGTGCATTTCGATGTGCCAGAATTTGGTAAGAACCCAGTCCACCAGAGCAGGCTGTGAAAAAGTAAGGGCGAACCAGCCCCTGTTAAGAAGTATGACCCCCGGAAGTTGCTCCAAGTGACCTCCCCATATTTCTTCTGTCCATAGCTTAAGTCTCGCTATGGAGTATTTGCAGCCGCGGACCTTTCCCACAAGAACTGTGGCTGCTGTCAGTTCTATGTTAGCCATACCTCTATCTCTCCCAATATTCGCGTTCCGACTGTGCCGATTCTTGGCGGGTCGAGATTTTTTACCCCTACCTCTGTGCAGGTTCTGGTCCTCAGAGTCCGCACCAGGTTCTCCCAAACCCTCAGAATCGGACGAAGGTTGTGCTTCAACCGTCTGTGCATCAAATGGTATATTAACTAAGCACCCAGAAGCCGCAGTCGGCTTTGTCGCAACAAAAGAAGAAATGGGCAGATGTAGTGACACCTCCCCTCCGATGCAAAGGTTTGCAAAAGCAAGGGCTTCCGCACAAAGATTTCCAGTAACCTCAGCAGCGCTCGAGGCCGTAGCAGTGGTGTATACCTCCGGCAAGTCCAGTGTGTCTTGTGCCTGGTGCTCCCAGAGACGCAGCACAGAAGGCGACGGAATAGTAAAATCCGAAGAGTCCAAACTGCCCACAAATGGTTCAGAGCTGCTCGCAATCGCGACCGGTAGAGGTAGTTCTGGCCGGTGAATAACCGATGCAGGCACCATATTTTCCATGGCCTCCACATCAACACATATCTCCCTCCCCCAGATATCCACCCCCTCAAGAGGGTCTGCAAAATAGTCGACCTCTTCTTCGTAAATACTCATGTCGGATGATGGGTCCAGACAGTAACCGTCACAGTCTTGGGGTGTAACAGAGTGCAATGGAGCTCCCTGAAAATGCCGCCGGAAGAAGCCGCAAGAACCGACCACGGCCCAAATAAAAAGCGGTGAATGCTGACAGCAAAGAGGTAACCAATAGATGTCGCAGTGGTCTCCCCAGTGCACAAGAATAGTGGAGGTGCAACTACAGAAATCTCGGGTCAAGGCAATAGGTCAGAGTCCACCGTCAGAAGGGCGCGCAGAGTAGCATAGAAGAGCCCACAAAGCCCGTGACCACCAATACGAAACAAACCGCGTGGTGAAACAATATCGGTCGGAGACAAACAATAATTAAAAGACCGCAGTTGAACCGCGTGGTGATAGGTTAAAAACCTAAAACCATGAACCCCAAAACAAGAAGTGATAATAGCGAAAATCCATAGTCTCTTGACAAGAAGACCAGTAAACGCGGGTATGCACTATTATCCAAATACGAATGGGCCCATAGCCACCTCCAGTCTTCTGAAACCCGTGGCCGCCATAACTAGGGTTCGCAGCAGAGCTCCTTCATCCTTCTTCTCCATTCATTTCTTTTGAGTTCCCTCATGGGGTTTCCTGTTTGAACCAGACATAACTTAATAAAATATGGTTTATTAAATTATTTCTTATAGTGAAAGCAACTTTACTATGGTAGAATTGGTCTTACATGGTGTACTTCGATCCATCTAATTGTAAATGGTTAAATGACCAAAAATTGGTGTAACGGATTGCCCCCCAACGTGCGAGCGTTAGGAGCTAATCGTATGACCGAAGTACATTGTAAGAACACAATCACTAGACACCGAAGGGGAGTCAGAGAGAGAGATGGAGTGAAGCAAGAGAGGACAATAACCGAGGGGGCAAGACCTACAAATGATATAAGTCTCCTTTAATGTGTTGGTACCTGTTCTGAGTGAGGTGGGGGAGGCATTCCTATGCCCACCAAGATGACAAAGTACAAAGAATAATGGTGCACCCAGTAAAATGAGAGTGAGCTGTAAAGTACATGATAAATGGTACATGACATGCTGGCATAAAATTGGCCAAACAAAAATATAATGGGTCCCATATACATATTGCACCTGGGACAACAGCCAGGACTGAATACAATAATATCTGAGTATATGAGACATAATAACAACCAAAGAAGCCCTGATAAACAGGAAAGGGCTCTGAAAATATGAATGGATCATCTGAGTGATACATACATGCTGTGGGCGTTGCAAGCGACTGGAATCGACCCATCAAATCTGCGAAGCTGCTTCTGAGGCTGTAGCATAATATGAGGTCATCCGGGCATGTGGGGGGCTACCTAAAGGGCCATCCCCTCATGAGGTCTGAAACATCTCATAGACACCCGGGAATCATTGGAGCAATCTGTTGGATCATCTAACTATCAAGTATATGAATCTTAATCATGTTGAAGCTGAGCGAATGAGAAACAATCAAGTCAAACGGCAATGAGGAGTCCCTTTTCCTGATCTGAGGCACCGAACAAGAATGGAAGCTGGAACCAAGGTTCATCGCCCTCCTATCTTCTGGAATGAATGTGTTGATGTCAACGGAAGGAGGTCCGCCATAGGTGAGGCAATAAGGAATCCTCAACTAAGGCACGAGGGATCATAGTAAAAATAATTGATGGACTGACACCGGGGATGATGATGGAAGAGGAGATACTGAGTAGTGGACGGATGACTTCCGTTGTCAGAGCATAAAAATCTTGGATGACTTGGTAGCGACTGACTCGACTCTAGAGGAGATGGGGGACAGTATGACTGGAGGCCAAAATGGGTGACACGAGAGAGGTACAAGGCAAAAATGGATGGAACACTGTAACAGGAGGCAAAGGGACTCGGGACAGACTACATGATGCGATGGTGACTCAATTCACTCGATGAGGCTGCCACACAGAATAGGCTCGGTGGGAACCATAAAAGCATGAACAAAAGATCGTTACTCATGCCGGAAATCAACACACGCATTGACAAGTATGAAGGCAAAGGGGTGCCCCAAGTACAAGCAGTGCAAGTGAAGAAATCCGATTTTGAGAGGCGACGAAGTGACCCTTCTTGGAAAAATGGCTTTCGAGTGAAATATCAAATCACCAAAAACAAAAGGATACCCATTTTAGAGCTCGGTTAGAGCTTTCCAATGGTGCCGATGGTTCGTCAAACCGAGGTATGGTTTGGTTGCGATTTGCGAAAGAAAAATTAGGGTTTTTCTTTTAATAGGGCGATTTCCCTCCAATTTAATTCATTTGCTAGTGGAGCTGTGGTGAATTTGGAGAGGAGGAGAAGGCCCTAAATCTTGCGGCGATCATAGCGGACAAACCGACCGTTGGAATCAAGATCTGTCAGTTGCAGGTTGGTGGCCTAACCCTACTCTACTGTTTTAGCGATTCAGTTTTTCAAATTAGGTGCCCGGAGCCCAGCAACAACACTCTGCCCATCCTCATGGCCGACTCGCACTTCTTGGGGCCTGTACTGCGACCTGACTCGCAGTTTCCAGAGGTGAAAATTGCGAGCTCGTAGGTACAGGGCTTGAAAATTGCGAGTTGGCCAAAAAGTGGGTTTTGTCCTATTTTTGGTTGTGGGGACCGGGACTTGATGATTTGGGATGCAGTTTATCTTTCTCTGAGCTAACAAAGATGATGGGTTTGTGTAGGTATGGTAGAGCTGAAGATCAACTCGAGAGAGAGGGATTTGGATGCGCTTTGTGCCGAGATCCAGGGGGATCAGGTGGTCCGAGGCGCACTTGCGAGGTACGGGGTTCTCAAGTTGTTTGAGAACCCACTGATGAGGGCAAGGGAGCCCTTGTTATCCAGGATAGTCAGCTACTGAGATCTAGACCAGGAGGCCTTTATAGTGCAGGGGCATAGGATCGAGTTGACCATACAAAACAGCTACTTCTTGACTGGACTCCCACCACTAGGGGTGGTGGGAAAATACATCCAGTATTACCACGAGGGCGAAACATATTAGAGTTTGTGGAACGCCATTGCAGACAAGATGTTCATGCTAAGGGCATGACCATACCGATCGGTGATCTAGTGAGGCTAGAGACACGGGCTTTCCTCGCAACAAAACTGTTGTTAAATTTAGATAACAGTGGTGTGTTCTATGCTTAATGCAAATTTACTTCAATCTTTCTTAGGCCCGATTCACTTTAGCAATCACATAAACATGAAAGTAAAACGTTGATAGATCACAATAATAGGTCAATAAAAGACAAGCCAATAATATAGATAAGATTTTACAGTTCTTCTTATCCAACAAATATATAGGATAGTGTGCGTTACGACAGTTAACATGATGCATCAGCCAACAAAGTCTTTCTCAACATCAGATCAGCCAACCCTCCAAAATGTCACACACAACCCTCAAAGACAACTCATCAAAAGTCAACGCAAGAAGTCAATGTTGCAGATTTAGGGCTTCGGTCAACCTGCTCCTTTTTCCTCGATTTTTGTGCCCAGCTATAGGGCCTACAAAAATCAGATTTTCAGCAAAGTTTGGAGGTCAAACGATCAAGGGTTGACCACGGTCAATGCTAGTCAACGCACAACAAACAACCCTAAAATAGATCCGCAGATTTCCCCAACTTTAGCCACGTGAAGGAAAGAGGCCTTCAAAGGCTATCGAACCAATCAGATCACAATGAGAGAATGTGTGATGAGTTAATGAGCAAATGACCTCCAAGTCTCTCCAATTTATATCCATCAGTGAGGGTGCGTGACACATCTATTAGGCTTGTGAGCCTACATTACAAATCTGGTCGGCCTTGCACATGTGTGGAAAATAAAATCAAAATATATGTTCTCAACCAAACAAGATGATCTTTAGATCAATATTGCACCTCCGAAAGAGGAATCCAACAAAAATATGATCATCATCATATGAGTAGTGCAACATGGAGTTTGGACCTAGTTGCCCAAAATTAGCACTCCCTCTCAACTAGGGAGAACTCCATCTGTCCACCTATGCCATCCAAAGATCAGTACCATCGTGTACCATCATATAGCATCGTGCGTCATCTTGTCGTAACTTGCTTTGCTGGCTCTTCTTCGCAAATAGAACAAAAGGTGAGTCACAAAGACATCACGCTCAGCTGACCCGAAGTCAGTTTAGAGATTAAAACCTCTCTTGGACTCAAAAAAAGAGTCTCATACTAACCCGAAGTTAGTTTGCTGACCCGAAGTCAGTTTAGAGGTAAGAACCTCATAATACTTGATCCCAGATCAAGGTGTTGGACACGTGCCATGCTAGACATAGAGAGTACGACAATCTCCAATGCGTCAATCGGTCTTGCTATTGGTCTCTATCCACATTTCCCACCTCATTGGCCAAATGAGAGGTACTTCCCATGAGTCCGAAACTCCATGGGTAGGATGCTTGCAGGGCATAGATCAAAGAGAGGTGAACCAACTCAATATCATAACGGTGGGGCAAAAGCACCACAAGGTTCGGCAAGCCTAGCCCCGTGAGTGCTTACAGCTCCAAGAAGCTATCCCCAAGCTCCCTGGAGCTCCCAGAGCTCATAGTCCAACTCAAGTAGAACCCTCAAAATAGGGTCTTTCCACGATTCCAAGCTTCTCACAGAACGTTAAGAACTTGACCTTCCCCATGTAGAAATTTATAGTTTCCCACCCCGGTTTTCAGTTTCACCTTATTTCTCCAAAATAGTTAAATGCCCTTTCCCATATCCATACATTCAACAACTGGAAAATAAATTTTGCTGAAAACACAAATTCTGGAAAAATTACAGAATGCTGGAAAATGCAGAAATAAATATCAGCACATACAAAACAGTCATTCACACATTTTAACACAGATATTTTTGGTCAACATGACCCTGGAAAAACCCCCTACAACTCTTGGGGAAAACCAGTTTGAGAGCTCCTACTTATTTCTGAAAAATGCTTTTACAGTGAGGCAGAAATTACAGCAAAAATTTCAGCAACTAAACAACTGTACTTATCTCGATTTCCGTGCATTCACTCCGCCTTGGAAAACGTGTAAAACAGTAAAAACCCAAAACAGAAATTTTGCAGCATTTATTACAGCATTAAATGTTGTACGGCCTTTCTCGAAATATGTGCCCAGTTGTACGACCGTACTGCTGTACGGACTGTACGGATTTGTACAGCAAACCTCTCTCCTCGATTTTCGTGCTTCTAAGCCTCGAAATCTGTGCTGAAGCTGTTGTTTTGCTGCTGTACGGATTTCTAGAAATTCGTGCCACCAACCAGCAGTCTCTCTCCTCGATTTTTGTGCCCAAAATCTACCCAGAAATAAACGCTGAAGCTGCTGTACGGCCTTCCTTGAAAACTGTGCCTCTCCCTCGAAAAATGTGCCCAACACTTGCTGTACGGATTTCTGCTTTGGAAACCGTGCCTCTTTGCTGCTGTACGGCCTTTGCTGAAGTCTCTATCAGCTGCTCTCTTTCTCCTCTCTGCTCAGAAATCTCCCTTGCTCTCCTTCTCTTCCTCTCTCAATCTGCTCATGAAAGAATGAATGACCTTTTCTCTCCTTTTCCTCCTTTAACCTAACCCTAAGTGACTTTTGGGGAATCCCTAAATCCAATGGCTGAAATAGATTGAGATCTAGGGCTGAGATTAAATGCTCATTTAAATCTCACTTTCTATTTTTTAATTCACCCACTTTAATAAAGACCCACTTAGTCATTTATTTCCAAAGTCACTTTTCCTTTCTAATTTTACATTGACTTTATTAAAGTCACTTTAAAATTAGACTTTAGTAACTTTATCACTTAAAGTCAGTTTTAAATTAGATTTGACTTTATAACTTTATAAAGTCACTTTAGGAGAAAAATTAAATTCTTTTGGACACTTTTCCCTAGGCCAAAGATCAAAGCCTTAGGGAACCACCTGTCCTCCAGTACCAAATTTCAACACTCCCTCTTACCGAGGAAGGTGTTCCTCACCACACCCATCTTGTCTCTGAAGTAGACATGCTTGCCCGTGGTAAGGCTTTGGTAAGAATATCTGCAACCTGCTCATCAGTGGGAATATACTCAAGCTTCACAGCTCCTTTCTGAACATAGTCTCTGATGAAATGATATTTGATCCCGATATGCTTTGACTTGTCATGAAATACTGGATTCTCTGTGAGTTTAATGCAACTCTGATTATCACAGTAAATCACTGAAGGTCTCAACGGCTGACCAAATAAGCCAAACAACATCTTGCGAAGCCAAATGGCCTCACAACTAGCTAGATTGGCTGCCATATACTCTGCTTCCGCTGAACTCAATGCTACTGACTGCTGCTTTCGGCTGAACCATGACACCACTGCCGAACCCAACCCAAAACAACACCCTGAAGTGCTCTTCCTATCAGAAGCACAACCTACCCAATCGGAACCAGTGTAACCTGCCAATCTCACTCCATCCCCTTGCCTGTAGTCCAGACCATAATCCACTATCCCCTGCAAGTACCGCAAAATGTGTTTTGCAGCCACCCAGTGAACCTTCCTAGGCTCACACATAAACTGACTCATCGTGTTGACTGCAAAACAAATATCTGGTCTAGTGTTGACCAAATACATCAAGGAACTAATCAGCTGTCTGTACAATGTGGGATCCACCAACTCGGAATCCAAAGCATGAAGCTTCTTCCAGTTGGTGATCATCGGTGTCGACATGGGTCTACAATCCTCTATGTGGAATCTGCCAAGGATGTCCACAATATACTTCCCCTGTCCCAGGAAGAAATGCCCCTCCTCCTGCCACACCTCCAAACCCAAAAATTAATGCATCAAGCCGATGTCCTTCATCTCAAACTCCACCGCAAGATCTCTCTTGCGGTGCTCTATGAGTCTCTCTGCACCTGTAATGACTAAATCATCCACATACAGCACCAGAATGAGAGGCTCCTCACCTATCACAATATAGTAAAGGTTCGGATCTGCCTCACTCTTTGTGAAACCCATCTTCTGCAAGTAAGTATCTATCCTGGAGTAGCAAGCTCTGGGAGCTTGCTTCAGGCCATAAAGGGCCTTCTTCAGTCTGCACACATGGGACTCCTTCCCATGCACCTCAAAGCCCTGTGGCTGCTCAATGTACACCTCCTCCTGTATGAAGCCATTGAGAAATGCGGTCTTCACATCCATCTGGTGGATCTTCCAACCCATCTCTGTTGCTATCGATATAATGGAGCGGATCGAAGTATATCGAGCCACGGGAGCGAAGGTCTCCTCATAATCAACTCCCTCTACCTAGGAGAACCCTCGAGCCACAAACCTCGCTTTGAATTTCTCAATGCTGCCATCTGCAGCATGCTTTACCTTGTAAAGCCATCTGGAAGTAACCACGGATTTGCCCTCAGGCCTCGGCACCACCTCCCAAACATCATTCTTCATGATAGAAAAATACTCCTCCTGCATGGCCTCTCTCCAGACCTGCTGGCTAGCTGCCTCCTCATAGCTAGAAGGCTCAGAGTCAAGGATGCTGGTAGCCATTGCCATATAGCCACAAAACCTCTCAGGTGGTCTGCTCTCTCTGACCGGCCTCTTAGGCTCAGCAACAGATGTGGCATCTCTCAAGGTGTCCTGAAGCCACTTGGGCTTCCTCTTCCCTGAGCACACTTCTCCCGCTGGAGAATAAAACTCCTACTCCTCAACATCAGGAGCCTGAACTCCTGACTGTCTGTCTGTTGTCCTCCTGCACACTGAGCACGGCCAGATGCGCCGAGGTACGTGTGTGTCCATCGGTAGGACTCCCCGATGTGCTTTCTGGAGGCCCACTCTGCATGTTGCCCGTAGCACCACCTCTCTGACTTGGTGAGCCACTCCCCACTGACGGTCCTGACATCGTCATAGATGTACCTCCAGATCCTCCTGATCCCTGCCCACTGGATCCCTGTGACTGACTCAACTGCTGCTGAGGGTCTGGCTGATCCAGATACTCTAACTCCCGTGACCTCCTAAAGGCCCTGTCCTCCTCGAACTTCACATCCCGCCTGACAACAACTTTCCTCTGCGCAGGAATGTAAATCCGAAAGGCCTTTGAGGTCTCACTGTAGCCCAAAAAGATACCCTTCTCTGCGGTGGGCTCTAGTTTGGTCCTCTTCTCCTTGGGTATGTAGGAGTATGTGATACACCCAAAGATACGAAGATGACCAATATCAGGCTTCTTCCCAGAAAAAGCCTCCTCCGGAGTCATGTACCCCAAGGCACGATGCGGACTCCTGTTCTGCAAGTAAACAGCTGTGTTGCAGGCCTCTGCCCACAAAAACAATGGCAACCCCTGATCATGTAACATGGCTTTGGCAGCCCCTCAGATGGATCTGTTCTTCCTCTCCGCAACCCCGTTCTGCTGGGGGTTGTAAGGAACAGTGAGCTCCCTCCTAATGCCTGCCTCCGCACAATAGTCAACAAACTCTCCAAGGGTGTACTCTCCCCCATTGTCCGACCTCAGGGACTTGATCTTCCGACCTGTCTGTGTCTCCACAAGAGCTCTGAACTCCCGAAACCGCTTGAAGACCTCACTCTTGGTCTTCAAGAAATAAATCCAGGTCCTCCTGGAGTGATCATCAATGAATAACACATAGTACTCATATCCACTCAAGGAAACATGAGATATCCGACCGCTCACATCGGAATGAATCAAATCAAGTATCCCAGTCGCTCTGCTATCACTGCTGGGAAAAGGGGATTTGGCAAACTTGCCCATCGCACATCCTCTGCAAGTATCAAAGTGATCAGTACTGAAATCTGGCACACCTGTAGTGATCTCCTACAAAGTCCTCAAGGCTCCATGATACATGTGCCCCATCCTACGGTGCCAAATCTCACACAGCTCAGAACTGCTAGCTCTGCTGTCAGTGCTACTGCTCAATGCCAAAAGGGGCTGAAATGCAAACTTGTACACCTTTGCATGGCGTACACCTATCACTCTAGCTGAATCAGCTGGAGCGCCCCTAGGATATATCAGCACCTGTCCTCCCCTAAACAGTATCTCATATCCTCTATCCTCCAAAGCTGAGACGGATATGAGGTTCTTCCTCATCCCTGGCACATAAAGAACATCTGACACCTTCAAGGGAGGTTTGGACTCCCTCTGAAATGTCAATGTTCCCACACCGACTGCTCTAACAACTTTGTCATCACCGAGTACTACCTCTATATCAGTGCCACTCTCTGAAAGCTTTGAGAAGTACTCACGGACTCCTGTCATGTGACGTGAAGCCCCACTGTCCACATACCAAATACCCGAAGATGCTCCGCTAATCGAGGGAAATGCATGCTCCCTCTGAACCTCTATGGTAGATGATCCCGCACTAGAGGACTCACACGCAGTGAACCCAAACTCCCGGTCAAAACGATCTGCAAAGTCCTCAACCTCTGCTGAAGCTGCCATGCTCTGGTTCTTCCCCTTCTTCTTCTTCTTCTCCGGACACACAACTGCATAGTGTCCCATCTTTTGACAATTCCAACACTTCACCTTGGAATAGTCCTTCTGTGTGTTATCCTGTTTACCTTTACCTTTGCCTTTGCCCCCACCATTGCTTGTGGAAGCCTGCTTCTTCCCTTTGCTTTTCTTGCGTCCTGCCAACAGTGCTACATCCTCATCCTGCTCAACTGGCTTGGCTGCCCCAAGCTGACCTTTCCTGATCTCTGTCTGAATGCAATCATCCCAAAACCTCTCCCATGTGGGAAGGGTCTCACGTGCACAAACCCCATCAACAAAGTTCATCCATGAATTGGGGAGGCCATTTACTGCAATCCGCACCAACTCGGTGGGTGGAATGGCCTCTCCAGTCGCTGCCAACTCATCTCTCACATTAGTAATCTTTGTGAGATATCCAGCTGCACTATCAGTCTTACCCATCTTAATGTTCTTCAGCTTCTCCTTCAGGACCATTTTCCGGTTCTCATTGGTACTCTGGTAGAGGTTGGTCAATGCTGTCCACATCTCATGAGCATTTCTCTTTTCTCTCACATGAGGAATGCAATGGTCTTTGATTCCGTCTAGAATCAGTCTCTTACCCTTGTTGTTCTTTTTATTATATGCTGCCAACTGAGTAGCATCAGTAGGCACATTTACAAGGTTTTGTGCGGTATGCACCATTATGTCCCAGACTTCCGCCTCCTCAAAGATACTCTGCATTCTCTCCTTCCAAACACTGTAATTGGTATGCCCATCCAACCTATCCTCCACCCTCAGTCCCAAAGACATCCTGCTGTCCTAAAACTGAAAAATAGCACTGCTGTAGTAAAGGTAAAAATTCTGTTTGTGAAAAAATCAGATTTTCAGCAAAGTTTGGAGGTCAAACAATCAAGGGTTGACCACGGTCAATGCTAGTCAACGCACAACAAACAACCCTAAAATAGATCCACAGATTTCCCCAACTTTAGCCACGTGAAGGAAAGAGGCCTTCAAAGGCTATCGAACCAATCAGATCACAATGAGAGAATGTGTGATGAGTTAATGAGCAAATGACCTCCAAGTCTCTCAAATTTATATCCATCAGTGAGGGTGCGTGACACATCTATTAGGCTTGTGAGCCTACATTACAAATCTGGTCGGCCTTGCACATGTGTGGAAAATAAAATCAAAATATATGTTCTCATCCAAACAAGATGATCTTTAGATCAATATTGCACCTCCGAAAGAGGAATCCAACAAAAATATGATCATCATCATATGAGTAGTGCAACATGGAGTTTGGACCTAGTTGCCCAAAATTAGCACTCCCTCTCAACTAGGGAGAACTCCATCTGTCCACCTATGCTATCCAAAGATCAGTACCATCGTGTACCATCATATAGCATCGTGCGTCATCTTGTCGTAACTTGCTTTGCTGGCTCTTCTTCGCAAATAGAACAAAAGGTGAGTCACAAAGACATCACGCTCAGCTGACCCGAAGTCAGTTTAGAGATTAAAACCTCTCTTGGACTCAAAAAAAAGAGTCTCATACTAACCCGAAGTCAGTTTAGAGGTAAGAACCTCATAATAATTGATCCCAGATCAAGGTGTTGGACACGTGCCATGCTAGACATAGAGAGTACGACAATCTCCAATGCGTCAATCGGTCTTGCTATTGGTCTCTATCCACATTTCCCACCTCATTGGCCAAATGAGAGGTACTTCCCATGAGTCTGAAACTCCATGGGTAGGATGCTTGCAGGGCATAGATCAAAGAGAGGTGAACCAACTCAATATCATAACGGTGGGGCAAAAGCACCACAAGGTTCGGCAAGCCTAGCCCCGTGAGTGCTTATAGCTCCAAGAAGCTATCCCCAAGCTCCCTGGAGCTCCCAGAGCTCATAGTCCAACTCAAGTAGAACCCTCAAAATAGGGTCTTTCCACGATTCCAAGCTTCTCACAAAACGTTAAGAACTTGACCTTCCCCATGTAGAAATTTATAGTTTCCCACCCCGGTTTTCAGTTTCACCTTATTTCTCCAAAATAGTTAAATGCCCTTTCCCATATCCATACATTCAACAACTGGAAAATAAATTTTGCTGAAAACACAAATTCTGGAAAAATTACAGCATGTTGGAAAATGCAGAAATAAATATCAGCACATACAAAACAGTCATTCACACATTTTAACATAGATATTTTTGGTCAACACGACCCTGGAAAAACCCCCTACAACTCTTGGGGAAAACCAGTTTGAGAGCTCCTTATTTCTGAAAAATGCTTTTACAGTGAGGCAGAAATTACAGCAAAAAACAGTAATTTCTCGATTTCCGTGCATTCACTCCGCCTTGGAAAACGTGTAAAATAGTAAAAACCCAAAACAGAAATTTTACAGCGTTTATTACAGCATTAAATGTTGTACGGCCTTTCTCGAAATATGTGCCCAGTTGTACGGCCGTACTGCTGTACGGACTGTACGGATTTGTACAGCAAACCTCTCTCCTCGATTTCCGTGCTTCTAAGCCTCGAAATCTGTGCTGAAGCTGTTGTTTTGCTGCTGTATGGATTTCTAGAAATTCGTGCCACCAACCAGCAGTCTTTCTCCTCGATTTTTGTGCCCAAAATCTGCCCAGAAATAAATGCTGAAGCTGCTGTACGGCCTTCCTTGAAAACTATGCCTCTCCCTCGAAAAATGTGCCCAACACTTGCTGTACGGATTTCTGCTTTGGAAACAGTGCCTCTTTGCTGCTGTACGGCCTTTGCTGAAGTCTCTATCAGCTGCTCTCTTTCTCCTCTCCTCTCAGAAATCTCCCTTGCTCTCCTTCTCTTCCTCTCTCAATCTGCTCATGAAAGAATGAATGACCTTTTCTCTCATTTTCCTCCTTTAACCTAACTCTAAGTGACTTTTGGGGAATCCCTAAATCCAATGGCTGAAATAGATTGAGATCTAGGGCTGAGATTAAATGCTCATTTAAATCTCACTTTCTATTTTTTAATTCACCCCACTTTAATAAAGACCCACTTAGTCATTTATTTCCAAAGTCACTTTTCCTTTCTAATTTACATTGACTTTATTAAAGTCACTTTAAAATTAGACTTTAGTAACTTTATCACTTAAAGTCACTTTTAAATTAGATTTGACTTTATAAAAATTATAAAGTCACTTTAGGAGAAAAATTAAATTCTTTTGGACACTTTTCCCTAGGCCAAAGATCAAAGCCTTAGGGAACCACCTGTCCTCCGGTACCAAATTTCAACACCCCAAGGGCTTCGTGAGAATATCCACGACTTGCTCATCAATTCCTATATGATCGAGCCTTACAGCGCCTCGCTTCAACATATCCCGGATAAAGTGGTACCTGATATCAATATGCTTGGATCGATCGTGGAACACGGGATTCTCAAAAAGACGAATCCCACTTTGGTTATCACAAAGGATAACGGTGGTATCTAGCACATGCCCGAGCAGCTCACTTGAGAGCTTTCGCAACCAAAGAGCTTCACAACAGGCCATACTCATTGCAATGTATTCTGCCTCAGCGATGCTCAAAGCCATCGACTTTTGCTTCCTGCTCATCCAAGATATCGAAGCAGAACCCAAGGTGAAGCAACATCTAGATGTGCTCTTGCGACCCACCACACTGCCAACCCAATTGGCATCAGTATATCCATGGAGTCTCAAACTCCCGACAATGTATCTCATCCCATGGTTGATTGTGCCCCGAAGATATCTCAACAGATTCTTGGCACCAATCCAGTGAATGTGATGAGGATCAACCATACGTTGACTCAAAGTGTTCACTGCAAAACATACGTCCAGACGGGAGTTCACTAAGAACATCAGGGCCCCCACGAGTTGTCGATACTCAGTAGGATTTGCTAGCACGGGCCCAGCAGCATTTCCACTCAACTTACATCAGTGTCGACACAAACTTACAGTCCACCATACCAAGTCTCTCCAGCAGCTTCACGACATATTTTCCTTGAGAAAGGAAAATCTCGCCTGGCCTCTGCCAGACCTCCAAGCCTAGGAAGTAGTGCATCAGTCCTAGGTCTTTCATCTCAAACTCAGAAGCTCGCTCCCTCTTACACTGATGAATGAGAGGGTCAGCACTTGTCAGGAAGAGATCATCCACATAGAGAACCAAAATGAGAGGCCTTTCTCTATCAACCTTAAAATAAAGGTTCGGATCAGCATTACTTCGAGTGAAGCCCAGCTTCATCAAGTAGCTATCTATCCTCCTGTACCAAGCCCTGGGGGCTTGCTTCAACCCATAGAGGGCTTTCTTCAACCTGCATACATGGGTGTCTCTATCTCGGACTTCGAACCCCAGAGGTTGCTCCACATACACCTCTTCCTTTATAGGTCCATGCATAAAAGTGGTCTTCACATCCATCTAATGTAGACTCCATCCTTGCGTAGCAGCAAGGGAAATAATAAATCATATGGTGGTATAGTGGGCCACAGGTGCAAATATATCATCATAATCTATGCCTTCTTTTTGAGAGAAGACTCAGGCAACAAATCTTGCCTTGTACTTTTCAGCACTTCCATCATATCCATGGTTGATCTTATAGAGCCATTTCGAGGTGACAACAGATTTGTCCTCCGGTCTTGGGACCACTTCTCAGACATCATTCTTCATAATGGACTCATATTCTTCGTGCATAGCATCCTTCCAAACTTGATGCTTTACGACTTCTTCAAATGTTCCAAGCTCAGATTGTACTATCATAATCATGGTTGCTTGGTATCTCTTCGGCTTCTTGCTTTCATGGAATGTCCCCCTTGGGGCAATATGTCTCTCGGCATCTTCGAGAGTATCCCTAAGCCATGAGGGTTTTCTCTTATTTGAAGGAGGTGGATCAATGGAATCCACAGGTCTTTCAACATCGAGCATTAGGTCATCCTTCGTCTCTTCCAACTTCCCTGCTTCTTCAACTTCTTTGTCTTTCTTGGAGCTAGGAAGATTTCTTACTTTCTTGAGGGCAGCATCTTCATCAAAGGTAACATCGTGGCATATCTCCACTTCTCTTTGACAAGGCACATAGATTCTATATGCCTTTGAAGTTTCATTGTAGCCCACAAACATTCCCTTCTTTCCAGAAGCATTCAGTTTGCTTCTCTTTTCTTTCAGCACATGAAAGTAAACAGGACAGCCAAAAACTCTAAAATGAGAACATCATCTTACCAGAGAAGACCTCTTCGGGAGTTTTGGAGTCCAAAGCGGAATGCGGGCATCTATTTTGAACATACACAGCAATGTTTGCAGCTTCTCCCCATAGAAACTTCGAAAGACCTTGGTCACATAGCATGGCGCGAGCAGCTTTCACAATGGTCCTGTTCTTTCTTTCAACAACACCATTTTGCTCTGGATTGTATGCAGTTTTCGTCTCCCTCTTAATGCCAGCTTCTCTACAAAAGTCATTAAACTCATTTGACTCATACTCGGTCCCATTGTTGATCCTCGAAACTTTGATTTTCTTCTCGGTTTGATTTTCCACCAAGGACTTGAAGGTACGGAACCATTTGAATGCTTTGTCCTTCTTCAAAAAATATATCCAGGTCTTGTGGGAGAAATCATCTGGAAAAGTCATGTAATAGGAACATCCTCCCAAGGATGTCATAGGCAGCATACCAGATAAGTCAAAATGTATCAACTGCAAGATATCAGTTGTCTTTGTGACACTTAAGGGGAATAGTCCCCTTTTATGCTTTCCTTCGGCACAACCCTGACATATACCTTCATGATCATCTCTCAATTCGAGCATTCCTGTCACCACCTTCCTTGCTTCAGGAAGGGCTTTGTAATGAAGGTGTGCAAACCTCCGGTGCCATAACTCTGATTGAAGAGTTGTATCACATGTCATAACTTTCAATGGACTTCCTCCAACCTCGTAGAGTGTATCAACTCTAAAACCAATATAAAGAGCTTCCTTGAAGTTCTTCTTCCAGATAAGTACCTTTCCATCAACGAATGCCACCTTGAACCCTTTGTCTTCCATTGCCGAAATGGACACAAGGTTCTTCTTCAAATTACGTACATACAACACATCTTGTTATCAGATGAATTGACCTTTGACATAAATGGAGGGTCACATTCCCTTTCCCTTTCATGGGATAGGTGGCATTATCTCCAAGGATAATTTCCAAATTAGTATCCTTCTCAACCAAATCAGAAAGGGCTTCTTTATAAGCAGTGAGGTGCCTTGAAGCACCGCTATCAATTAACCAGACATCCAGGGTGTCGGGTGGAGATGCAGATACAAGAATAAAATCATCTCTTATTATCAAGAACAATAGACTCATCGTACCTGGAATTTCTTGACCTCTTGAAGGTTGTCGATTTCCATTACGATCAAAGGGAGCCTTCCTTTTTCCTTGGAACCTGTTGTTCCTGCCATTCCTTCTCGAGTTGCAGTTCTCATCGTCCCTAGGAGAGTCCCTTCTATTAGGGCACTCTCGAGTCTCTTCCATAGTGACAAGTCTTGTTACAAGTGTACCATCTTCCCTTCCTTCCTTTGGGCCCCGCTCTACCATGGTTTTGATTTCTCGGGCCACCATGGTTCTTCTTCTTTGCATGAGCAACAAAGGCAGTGAAGTCACTTCCATTACCATTAGGGGCATACTCCATCATTCTTGTTTCCTTTTGAGTGCATCTCGTCAATATTTCATCAAAATCAAGAATCACATTATTATCCAGAATAGTGGTATTGAATACATGCCAATCACGGGGGAGACCTCCAAGTGCAATAAGAACCATCTCTCGATCAAATATTGCTTCCCCAATAGCTAGGAGGTTATTCCTGATTTCAGTGAGCCTCATAAAGTAGGATTGAATAGATTCATCCCTACCCTTCTTGATATTCTTCAATTGATTCTTGAAGAAGAGGATTTGATTAGCATTTGTTAGCCCTAAACATGCTCACCAGCTTATCATACATCTCCTTAGATGTCTTCATCTCAGAAATGTAAGCAACCAAGTGCTTATGAATTGAATCTCGAATAATCATCTTTGCTTTGATTTCCCCTTTTCTATACTTCATCTTTGTGGCAGCAACTGCATTTGATGGAGGCTCTTGAATATTCCCCTGTACATAGTCCATGACATCTTGATCTTCTAGCACCAGATCCAAGGACATCTTCCATGCATGATAATCAGACTTATCAGTCAATTTATCATCAACCTTGAAACCCTTGTAGGTTGAAGAGGCCATTTGTCGTTGATAGGATTTCTTCCTTCAAAGATAGCTTCTAGCACTAGCTTGGACTTTTGGACTTTGTCTTCACCTCAGCTCTGATACCATGTTAAATTTAGATAACAATGGTGTTCTAAGCTTGATGCACTTTTACTTCAATCTTTCTTAGGCCCAATACAAAATAGCAATCATATAAACTTGAAAGTAAAATGCTTGATAGAACACAATAATAAATCAATAGAAGACAAGCCAAATATAGATCAGATTTACAATTCGTTATATCCAACAAACATATGAGATATTGTTGCGTTATGGCGATCAACAGGATGCTTCAACCAGCAAAGTCTTTCTCAGTCAGCCAGCACTTTCATGTGTCACACCCACAACCTTCAAAGACAGCTCATCACAAGTCAAGGCAAGTCAAACCAGGGACAGTGCAGAAAAGTCAGCGCATGCAGCTTCAAAAAAGTCAACGCAGCAAACTAGGGCTTCGGTAAAACAGCCTGGAATTCCTCGATTTTAGTACCCAGTTGTACGGCCTCCTAAAATCAGAATTCCTGCAGAAGATTGAGGTCAAACGACCAAGGGTTGACCACGGTCAACGTTGGCAACGTTGCAACAGAAAGGCCCTAAACAAATCAGCGCAGAAAACAACAGCTTCGCTCCACACGTGTGAGGGGAAAAAGGCCTCCAAAGGCTATCAAACGAATCATATCACAATGAGAGAATGTGTGATGAGATGATGAGAAAATGACCTCCAAGTCTCTCCAATTTATATTCATCAATGAAGGTGTGTGACACATCTCTTAGGCATGTGGGATAAATCTGGCCGACCTTGCACATGTGGAAAATAAATTCAAAATCAATGTTCTGCTCATCCAATCAAGATGATCTTTAGATCAATCTTGCACCTCTTCGAAAGAGGAATCTTGCACCTCGTCATATCAGCAGTGCAACATGGAGTTTGGACCTAGCTGCCCAAAATTAACAAT
Source organism: Pinus albicaulis (assembly GCA_034641835.2). Lineage (NCBI taxonomy): Eukaryota > Viridiplantae > Streptophyta > Pinopsida > Pinales > Pinaceae > Pinus > Pinus albicaulis. The sequence continues at coordinate 445,066,148 of CM076569.1, forward strand.
TTGTAATTGTTCTTATCATTTGGAATAAATGGCCTTGGCGGCAAAAAATGGTGTATAGGCTTTGTGTGGATGCTTGATGTTAAAAAATTGAGGTAACCTTGCTTTGTGTTTTTTTCACTTTAAGATTTGTTATAGGCCTTTGAAGGGGTATTGTTACCCAATAGGAATAGACTTTTCAAAGTTGATTATTTGTTAAATATATTTGTTGTCTTACATGTTGGAATTCAACATTATATGTGTTTCTCATTTGATTGGCATATTTTCTTGATTTCATATGTAATGTAGGAAACACCTATCACTTAACAAAGTTTCTTGGCAAGAATTTTTGTAAAGCTTTACAGACACCTCGATTTAGAGAAGTGGATCACTTTGGCTAGATGCTCCATTTACTTCAAACCATACGAAGCAATATCCCATCGTGCTCCAACAAAAGGCTCTACTGCCCAAGGATTCTTCCTACAAGCTTCTTCTTCTTCTCTTGCTTCTGAGCTAAAATCTCTAAAATCCTTTTTGGTTACTTTTTCTAAGCTATCATTGATATATTTGGCAAATCTTAGTGCCAATCTTTTGTTGTTCCACCAAAAAACAACAAGAATCTGAGAGAGCTAGATTTGGTTAGCTCTTTCTTTTTTGTTTAGACTATATTTTATCAATTTTATAAAATAAGTTTTCACTTGGAAAAATTCTAATTTAGGACTAACTTTCGCAGGTGTTCCTAAAGTCATTTGGGGCATCTTTCACCATTAGTATCTTTGTTGGAAATAGTACCAAGGAGAGGTGTTACTAGGCATTTATCCCTTTCAGCCTAGTAGACACATTCATTACTTTTGTCTTGGTGACATTTATGAGTTACATTAATGTCATGGGTGGAAAAGGTACTTAAAAGTGTTGTACCCTGTACTTTTCTAATATTAAAGTGAGCTAAAAAATCACTTTGAGAAAAATAGAAAAAGGTACTAAGAGATCTTAAGTAATGGGGCCAATGTATGAGGGGGGTCATTTGGGAGAAATGATCTCAAACACACATCTTGAGATTTAGGGATGAAATCTCAACCATTGGATCCTAGGTTTAGGAATTCGATCTTTTCCAAGGAGACCAAAGAGGAAAAGGGAGGCTCATTCTTCACTTCACACTTTGAGAGAGCATGAGGAGAAGAGGAGAGGAAAACTTCAAGCAGAACTTGCAGCAAGAGGAGGAGGGCTTGAATTTCTAGGAGGAAGGCAGCCATAGGAGGCACAATTTTCAAGGAGAGAGAGGCATGAAAATCAAGGAGATAGTCAACATGATTTTTGACACAGAAATCAAGGGCAACAGCATGATTTTCAATGCACCTGAGCACAAATTTCGAGGGATGTTCCAATGTTGACCTAGCCCGAAATTCAAGGCATAAATTTCGGGTTTACTGCTACAGGCAGCGGAAATTTCGAGGAGTCTCCTGGCACAAAAATCGAGGTACAACCAAAAAGCAAGGCAAAATTCTGGGCACAGAAATCGAGGAACTGAGTTGTGATAAAGTGCAGAAATTTTCTGGGCAAAAATTTTGTGAAAATCTAAAAAATATCAATGGGCACAAATTTCCAGATTTGCATTTAACGCTTCAGCTGCTAAGGGAGATAAGTACTGTGATTATTTTATATACTTAGACTAATTTTCTCAAGCAATAAAATCCTCCTTTGAAGACTGATTTTCCCCAAGAGGTTGTAGTGTTTTTCCGGGGTTACCTTGACCATAAATTAGTGTCTCACATGTTTGAATGCTTGCCTAAATTTTGTATTAATTTCAACTAATAGGAAAAGTGAAAAATAGTAGAAGTACTCTTCAAATGTTTACAATTAATGCATTCTGAAAATTATATCAACATGACAAAACGTGTGGGTTGGGCTAAGGGTTCCTAAACAAACACATGCAAACTTGTAAACTGGGTTAAGGGTGAAAATCATAATTTTCTACAATCTTGTTGTTTTTTGCAGGTTTGCGAACATACAAGGGCAAAAGGGATCCACACCCTTCCCCCCAGTTAAAATGGGATAAATAATCCATTTCTCTTTCTTTGAAAGGGTACCAAACCTTCTAAAACATCATTGTAATCATGAGGGAGCTAGTGGGAGTCCCATAGGCATCTCATTCCCCCTACCCCAAGGGGATTTTGTGTTTTGTCTCATTTTCGTGGTCTCCTCAGTTTGGTTAAAATTAACTTAAAGGAATAAACCCAAGAACCAAAAACATTCATTTTCTTAGTTTAGATTTCATTCAAATTGTAGATTAGATTTCATTTTTTTAGATAGGTTTTTTTCTACGAATAAAGTAAGGAATTTCCCCTCCAAGTTCCTATTATGCTCTCGGCCATTGTGAGCAAAAGCTTGACCTTTGGCATGATTTACAGAGTAACTTGTGTTGGCTAGATAGTTTAATTAGGGAAAACCTTTCAACTTTTATTGTGAGTTTGGAAACACTTGTTGACTTGTGAAATCAGGGAATTCCTTAAAACTATGTTTCTTCACTTTGGATCTCCAAGCAACTCATTTGTTTTCATTTGAAGGATAAAAGCCACAAAGAAAGCAAACCATAGATTAACTTACTTTTCTTGCAATCAGCTGCAGATCAAAATTTTCGCCTCTCCATTTTGCACTCACTTAAATAATCCCAAGTGAACTCAACCATAATAAAAAATACCTTTTCTTGCAATCACATACCGATCAACATTTCTGAGTTTCCATTTTGTACTCAAATAATTCCAAGTGAACTTAACCATAATAAAAATTACCAAGAGCAACTCTCCAAAACATTTCGTTGGGCCACAATTACATTTGCTCGGGTTTCTTTTTTCAACAACAAAAGCATTTACTTTTATCACTGCTCTATCTTGTTGATTAAATTTGTCATTTGATTATCTGTTTGTCAATCATATATATTATATGTTGACGGTTAATATTATTTTGTGTAAATGAATTAATTCCTAGAATAATTTCTTGTTTTGTTATAGCTTAAGCAGTGTTTGTTGTTTTTTTAGGGACTACCCCCTTGGCTTTGGCATGAGTTAGCCTAGACGGAGGAGTCGAGATAGAGTGACAGTAAACTCAACTTGAGACTCGCCCCCAAGGCCACACCCAGTGGATTGAATATTTCCTCCATGTGACCTGAGGTGTGGATTAGGTGGCGACAACACCTATCACTAGCAACTCAACCATATGTCTTCCCCTCAAACAACCTCTATACCTTAGGAAATTCAACCTGAGCAAATTGACCTCTCCAACAATTTGACCTCCTTCTCAATTCAGCAATTCAGCCCTGCAATCTCCAGCAATTTGTCCTCCTAGAAATGCTCTCAAATCCACCTGTACTCTTCCACCTCTACTCTACAGTCTAGCTGAGCCTCTTGCTCTAAAGAAAATTGCTTTCTCCACTTGTGTGTGTTCACCTCTCCCTTATGCTTATTTTATAATCTTCATCAAGCCCAAATCCTTAACCCTAATCTCCCTTCTAGAAGATCTACGAGGTCGACATTTGAGATCATTTCTAAGTCACCTAAACAATTTAATTATTTATCCTCAGAAATTGACTTAATAGTCCATAATAATTAATTGACTTTAATTATCGTACCTTTCCTAAGTTAGACTTGGGAAAGAACACTTAAATCACTTACTCCATCAAGCAAGCACATAAAGAGGCAATAAATCATCTCCTACATGCTAAGACACCAAGCCTATGCAGAAGACCTTCCAAAGCTACCATAAGCTTCAACATACAAGACAACAAGGAAGCCAAGTTGGTTTGAACAAACATTCCAAGAGGCAAAGAAGCAAGTTGGTGCTCTAAAGACTTCTTCCTGAGTAAGTCATCTTCCAAAGAAATTCCCCAATTATGTTGCACTAATTCTTCCATTGTTGAAGCAAATCCTTCCGACTATGAGGAGGCAACAAGTGAAAAAGTGTTGAGAAAAATGGTACCAAGTGTTTCCTAGTGCATTGGCCTTTTTGCCTAGGAAAACACTCTAAAAACTTTTTTGTCATAAGACATTATGAGTTAAATGAAGTTGGTTTATGTTTTAAATGTGACTTTAGAGAGAAAAAGTACGAAGTGTTTTTATTATTAAAATGACTTTTAAGTTTTAAAAGTGATTTTATAAGAGAAAAAATACACATGGTACAAAACATATTAAAGTGTCTAGGAGTTTATTAACTGAGGGGAACCACATGAGAGAAGGGGTCAAGAGAGGGAAATGATCTCTACTCTTGATCTAATGAGCTGATATTTAATCTCATCCATTAGATCTCTAGGGTTAGGTTTATCTTCATTTAGAGAAGACAATAGGGAAAAGGCAAACGATTTTTATTCTTCTTCTTATGTGAGTTATTGAGGAGAGCGTAAGAGAGCTAGGGCTGAGGAAGAGATCGCAAGAGATATTACCAGTCATGAGTTTCCAGCAGAGGGATTCCTACATGCAGGCCGAGAATTTCGGGAGGGATGCAAGCCGGGTTTCAAGTGATTGCAAGAGGAAACTTAAGTTATAAATCTGTGCTGGTTAGGAAGGAGACTGAGTGTGAAACTCGGTGAAATTTTTGTGGAGGAAAAGAGCTGGTTGAAGCTCTTATTTCTGGTAAAAAACGTAGAGGAATTATGGGCATTTTCCTGTGCATAATGTGGGAATCATTCTCTGTGACAGGGCAGTAGTAATTCTGTGTTTCTCAGGGAAGGCTGAGCCGTACTTAGGAGCTGACCTGAGTTCTGGTCCAGCAAGAAAATAAGGCTGAGTTACCTTGGAGAATAGCACAGAAGGGACAAGCCTTGTGGAGGAGAATTGCACAGTTACATGAGGAGTTTTGGGGCAGAGTATTAGGGTTGACATGGGCTGTCAGAAAGCCCTAACCAGAATGCCATTTTTGAGGGAGGACTATCAAGAGTTATCACACAGGTCAAGTCGGTTGCAAGGGAAAGTTTGCACCAGACTTGAGGCTGATAGCAGAGGCAGATTTTTCTGAACACTGGTCAATTTCTGAGTATTGAATTGCTAATGTTTCTATTGTTTGTGATCTGGAACTGTGGCTCAAACATCCAGAATTAGGAGCTGGAGCCTTGGCACAAATTTCAATGATACTGCAACAGCATGTAAAGGGGAGATAAGTACCTTTAAATACTACTTGCTGTGTAAATTTCTCAGTGAACTAGAAGCAATAAAATTATCTTTTCACTGGTTTTCTCCTTGTGGGTTTTTCCAAGGTCATTAGACCAAAAACACTGTGTAAAATTTCTGAGCATGCTTGCTTGCTTTATTCTGTCATATCAGTGGAAAAAAGAAATTGTAGAGGTAGCTTAAATGTTTCAAATTAATTTGTATTCAGTGTTTTATATCAGCTAACAATTATTGGGGCTGTGGGCATTAAACCTATGCAAAAATCTTGAAACTGAGAGGGCTACCAGCAAACTTAAATTCTCTACAGAAAGTATGCTGGGATGCCATGGTAGAAAAGTACAACTCCATCATGAATAATGATGTGTGGGAAATTTTTGCCTAGACTAAAGGGGAAAATGGTTGTTGACTACAAGCGGTTGTACAACATAATGAAAGAATGATATTTTAATGTCCACAAGACTAAAAATAGTCTATGGGACCACCAACTTCCTTATTTTTTGCCTTTTGTAATTCAATCATTTTCTTACTCAAATTGTGATGAGCTGACCCAACCTTCTAAGAGTTCCATCACTGAAAAGACAATGCCACGGAATTGATGCTAACATACTGCGGTAACTGTCCCTGATGTCTCTGAAAGTGTCACATTCAAAATGAAATGTTTTTTTCTGATTCCACTGCCCCAGAAGTGCAAAAAGTACATACCCTTTCTTCCCAAGCTTCTTCAGGTCTCTTCCACCATCCCGTTTCACACCGAAGTTGATGTGAGTTAGTTCTTCATTGAGCAATAAGAAACTTTGCCCTCCACGGAATGCTAGCTCCAATGTATTCTTTTTGTTGGAGATCACAAGTGGGGTTGAATTCCTGAACATAATACCTCTTCTTTCTACCCAACTCTTTTCCCCATATACCCTTACGGAACTTCTCCAGCACGAAATTCTTTAACTCCTTGCTATTAGTGGGACATGCATTCAGGTAAATATTCCATTTCAGCATCCATTTATTGTTTTGTCTCATCCATGATTTCTTTCTTTCACTCATACCTTCATTGAAGATAACTTTCGGCCATCTACCTCCTCCCATTTGCTCCATTCTCTTTAGGACCTTAGGTACCTTATAAGATGCACCATGGCAATTGCTTCGATAGGAGCTGCCCCTGTTTCACTCAACATTATCTCATAGGGAACTGAACTTTTTATTTTGAACTTGCTCATGATCAAGCGTTTTTAATTTTTTTCAATTCGTTTCCATTTTGAAACAGAGATGTTGCTAGCCCACAATTCACACCCATATAATATTACTAGACAAACTAGGAGTCCAAAAAGTACTTTGATCGTGTTCCAAACCCATAACTCTGCCTCTCTACATCTATTTTGAAGTGCATATAATGCTTTCCACCCTCCTAAAACTCTTTTCTTTCTGCAATCCTCCCAATTAAGCTTGTTGTTGAAATCAATCCCGAGGTACTTGTATTCATTTACTTCTTCAAGAATGTTGCTTCAAAGAAGAACGTATGTTGGCTTTGCTTCCTTTTATTAGAGAAAATCATTATCTTGGTCTTATTGGTATTGACTTGCATCCCCACTGCTTTACAAAAATGCTCAAGGGCATATAGGTGCATCTGCAATCCATGGGTCGATTTAGCAACCAACACAAGATCATCGGCATATAGAAGAAGCTTTATCACAAACTCCCCCAATCGAACACCATCCCCACCTTGCAAATTTAGCCACTCTTCCAGTTTGTCAATATATAAACCAAAAAGAGTAGGGGATAAAGGGTAACCTTGCTTGACTCAGATGTCACTTCTAAAACTTTTTGAAATGCCTGCTGAAGTTCTAATTTTGACTTTCACCTCTTCATAAAGCCTATGGACAGCAACTCTATATTGTAAAGGAATTTCAAGTTCTTCCATTCTACGCCACAACTTATCTCTAGGGACCGTGTCAAATGCCTTTTTGAAGTCAACAAAGCAGCAAAATACTTCTTCTTTGCTCCCCCAAACCTTTTCAACAATGTGTCTCAGTGTGATACCATGATCTACTATAGAATGCTTCGGCCTAAAACCTGCTTGCCCTTTTGCCCTCTTTTCTTTTACTTCTGCCCACTTAATGATTCTATTTTCTACCATGCCACTAAAAAGCTTTGCAAACAGAGAATTAATCATAATGGTTCTATATTTGGAATGATTATTAATGTCTCCGCTTTTAAAAAGGGGAATTGCTAGACTAGTTGTCCAATCCCTTGGGAACCCTTGTTGAATGACGTTGTTGAATATTTCCATGATGTGGGGTGCCAAAATGTTCATTCCCCACTTCAGATATTCTGCTTGAAGTTCAACCAAGTCCCTTGCCTTCCCTGCTTTCAACTTTTTAATTCCTACCTCCACCTCCTGTACTGTGAAAAGCTTTGTAGATGTGTTGATCCTAGGAGGAGGCTCAACCTCTAATTCTTTTTCATAGAGTTTCCTTGCATAGTCAAACCATTGATTGGCTGTAATATTATTTTCAAATTGCTTCTTCCTTGGTTGAAGTGCCTGCCAAAAAATTTTTGGGTTATTCTTGCCTAGATATATCAGCTCTTCCCATCGTGTTTGCATGAACTCATATTTTTTCTTTTTTAAAATCTGCTTATATAACTTTGCATTCATCTTCCCCTCTCCTTCCTTTTTCAAAGTTCTCCTTGCCATTTTGCATTCATCATCGAACCACGCATTCACAGGAAAACAATTTGATTCTGATTTCCTATTTTTTGCTCTTTTGCACTTCTCAAGTGCACCCTGGATTATATTTGTTAACTCATGGCTGTTGAGGCTTTGGGGACCAATTTTCTCCTTCTAAATTGATCTCCTCAACATTGTTTTGAAGATAGTGCAATTTTCTTGTGTTAGAAGAATTTTGCCCCTTGATGCCGGTTGTTGAAAGCATTGGGTTTTCCTCCTATTCTGTCTTTCTTCTAACCAAGATAACTTTATATAAATTGGGTTATGATCTGATTTTAAATCCCAAATATGCTCTCCAATCTTAACTTCATCTATTCTTTCTATTAGGCTTTGTGAACCAATAACATAGTCAACTACACTTGCCCCATTGTATGTGTTGCAAGTGAAGTTCCCGGACTTTTTCCATCTCTCTAAACAATTGCAGATAATTAAGTTGAAAGCACCACACAACGTAAGCAACTCCTCTCCAAAATGATTACTAACTTTGTCGTCTTTTGAACATCTCACCCATTGAGAATTCTCCTCTTCAATGAGCCAGATAGGATTGTGATCCTCTTTGCAGCAAAGAATACTAGCTTGTTGATTATTTGTTCTAGCATTGAAATCTCCCACTAAAAGAACTTCTCTCTGTTGAGAATATGCGGCAATATCTTGCTTTAAAGCTGCATACGGATCTTTGTTGTCCAATCCCTTATTTTTGTAAGTTTTTTATACTTGAGGCACAAAATAACATGCTGCAATTCTTATGTCGTTCTCATTCTCTGTTATGTTGGACCATAAATATTGCTTATTTGTATCTTCTTTCACTAACTGAATGTGACGACCTTCTTTTTCTTTCACTAAAACCAGTATTCCTCCGTACCCTTTGCCATTTTTTGCTACCTCGTTCCAAACTATTAACTTCAAATAGCCGTCAAACATAGGAGTTTTGCAACCATCATGTTCATGAGTTTCTGTGAGACAAATTATGTCTCTTCCTTCTGCAATAAGCCCTATCCCAGGTCCCCTCCTCCAAGGGTAACCTCTATAGTTCCAACAAACTAGACTAAGGTAGACCTGGGTAGGATTTGGTTGCTACGCGGTTTGGCACACAAGACTTGAATTTGAGTCTTCGCCCCTTTTCATCCATGTTGATCCTGTTGTTTTCCTCCCTATTATAGAATTACCTGTTTTTTGTTCATTGTCAACTTGCTGCCCTGTTTTGCCATGAGGCCCAAACACTACAATAATTGCTTTACCATTGTACAACCATGCTCTTCTCCCTTTGTTTCTTGCTGCTCTAACTTTCTCCACTTCTTCTCTTCTCTCTTCTTGTTGCATGCTAGTTAAATCTTCATCTAGGAAGAAGTGTGAGCCTTTCAAGAGTTTTTTTTGCTTAAGAGATGATGTTTCTCTTGCACACTTGCAATGATGACTTTTATAGGTCGAGGTCTTTCCTCACATATCTTTCCTACCCTCCTTGTTTGACAAATTTGCCCTCTCCACTATAATTTCTCTCTCAAAAAGTCCCTTGTCAAATTGAAAGTGCTTTCATTCTTTACATAGTCTCTTATTCCCCTGATAATACAGTGTGTTCCTCTCCCTTTTCTTTCTTTATGTTCTCTTTCCTGTGCTCTACAAGAACTTACATCTTCTTTTTCCTCTATCCTGTGACCATTGGTGTCCTCAACCCTAGTTTTGATTTCTTTTGGAATGTATGTCTTCTTGTTCTCTTTTGTCTTCTTTTCGGAAAGGACTGTTCGCTGACCCATTTGTGTATCTACCTAAGTTGTTTTAGAGATTATCACATCTTTGTTTATTGTCATTGCGTCATTCTTACTTTGCCATGCTGCCTTCATGTTTTCCCATTCTCGTTTTCCTGCCTCTACAGCATCTTGTAACATTGTTACCTGCTCTTTCAGAATTCTATTACATTCCATTAAATATTGATTTGCAAGTGTGATCTCTGAATTTTTGCGGTCTCTTTCCTGTTCGTTGGCTTCTAAAATTTCCAGCCTTGCCCTAGCTTTCATCAGTTCTTGGACATAGAGATCTGATGACCAAGTAAGAGCTGTAGTTGTGGGACTGTACATGATTGACACTTCTTTATTTTTGTTGCTCTTCTTTTTTTTCTTTTCTGGGTCTGTTTTTGTTTTCTTCTTCTTTGTTCCCATTTAAAGCGGGCAAGTCTGCGCTTTAAGATACCTTGATATTGTTTTGCATTTACCCAAATCCATTTTCCTGTTTTGTCAACAGAAGCAATTTTGACTTGGCCCAAATGATTTGTTTCCACAAAATCTGAGATTTCTTTGCCATTTTTAACATTTACTATTGATTGGTTTTCCATTTTGGAATTTGGGATTTCACTCTGCCTCTTCCTCCTGCCGTTCATAGTGGGTTACGCTGTTCGCTATGCCTTCGTGCTCCTGTCTTCGTGCCTTCTCTGTTCGCGATGCCTTCGTGCCTTCGCTATTCTCTGTTCACGATGCCTTCGTGCTCCTGCTTTCGTGCCATCTTTGTTCTCTGTTCACGGTGCCTTCGCTGCGAAGTTGCTAGTCAACAGCCGCGAATCCTGCAGTGCTTTGTCAAAAAGATCAATTAGAGGAAAACATTACCTTAATCCTTCACCCGGTAAACTCCTTGCCGCGAGCGAATAGTGCTAGCCGGCTGGAGGAGATACTGTATAAACAGGGCAGTAAACTCGTAAATTTTCAGTCTTCGACTCCTTGGGCTGCGCTGTGGAAGTCTTCGGCTCCTTGGGCTGCGCTATGTGTTAGACTCCTATACCAATAGGTGTCATATTTCATGATTGACTTGATGGGCTATGCAATATGTTCATACCTTTTCTTGTTGCAAAGGTTTCCATATTCTCAAAAAATCAAAAAATTTAAAAAATGTAAAGAGGGTATACCCTAAAAGAAAAATCAAAGGGTGAAAAGAATAAAATGGTCGAAAAAGTGAAAGAAATGAACCCCAAACAAAAATAGACCAGGAAAGTGTGCAAGTCTAAATGCCACTACTATTTCATTTTCTGTAATAAGCAATTGTGTGCAGCTTGTTAAACTTTTGCCACAATTTATGAAGAGTCAAACTGTTTAAACTTGACTCATTCATTTTTCAATTTCGTGTTGTAGAAAAGAGAATAAATATCTGGCCAAACAGTTTAATCTTGGCAGATAAGTAGATAGGTAGAGTAAATAAAAGGAGCTCAACAGTTTAATCTGAGCCCTTGGATGTAATAAGGTTAGAATTAGATAGATTTCCATATGTAAAAGAAAAAGTGTGATAAGGGTTTTCCAATCTAAGTGCACCCTAATAAAGAAGAAAAAATGACAGGGTAAAGTAGGTAGGGTAGGTAGATGATGTTGCAGAATTACATGTGATGATGAATGGCTTTAACTTTCATCACAAGTGCAAAGGCAAATAATACATTGGAAGAATTGCAGGCAAGGCAAAGTCAGATTATTAACTTCCCCTTTCATTTTTCCCTAAAATTTCACTAATTTCCCTTAAGTACTAAGGTGTCTGAAGATTAAAGGGGTTCAAGGCATTTCCTTGACTTTTGGAGGGACCGGACCCTCGGCCCAATAATTGGAAAAGGCTTAAGTGCTTAAAAACATTCATCATCACACTCATTCACCTCTAAAAATCTTTTCCTAAAGTAAAATCCCATTTTACTTAGGAAAATCATGCAATATTTCATAAAAACCCTCAAAATCACTTTTTATTCTAAGTTTAAGTGATGAAGTTATTATAAGGCAATTTGCTTTTAAAAATCTTCACTTTCCTAGTTATATTTATGTGTTTTGAGTTTACATTGTCCCCTTGTCATATTTACTCTAATTTATATATTAATTCCCTATAGAAATCACCTTCTTCTATTATAAATAACTCATTTTATTTAATATCCCCAAAAACCCATGTATTATAACTTTAGCCAAAGTATTTAATCTCCATTTGTTCAAATAAAATACCCCATTATACTCCCTTTGGCTAAAATATATCTTTAATATTATTCCCGCCCCCTTTGGTAATTAGATTAATTATCATATAATAAAAATACATTGAAAAATCATGAAAACATGTCTTATTACGTGTTTTTACAAAAATAATCCTTCCCCCCGCTTAAATTTATTCCCCGATCCCCTTTACCCAAGGTTAAACCTTTAAACTGTTAACTTTAGTTAAACCCAAGTTTAAAACCATTCCCGATCGTTTTCCGCCATATAAAAGAATTAATTAATCCTCACGATTAATTAAGAACTTAACCCGCCAATCGAATCATCCCCGATGCGATTAATTAACGTTAAATTGCATTGGGCCCGCGTCGCTAAAACCCTGTCATTTCCCTGTCCTGTCAACCGTTCGATCAACCAGTTCCAGATCTACGGCTATTATACATATCGCTAGCCATCCGCGTACGAACATTAACGCGCGATGGACTGGCGGTTTTCCAAACCGTACAGAGCCACGTGTCGTTCATTGTATGGAATCGCTGCCCATCTGCTCAAAACCGCCCTATCCCAAAAGCGGTGCGATGGAAACCGCTTACCGCCTCCCACTAACGACAAAACTTCACATCGTCAAGTCCGCGCCATATGTCCACTGTTCATTCAAAGCTTACCCGCCAATATCAACCGTTTACTCGTTTAAACACAATACCCTAGTGTTGATCATTTTCACCTGATTGTGCAGTAAAACCCTTTGTAACCCAGTTGCGCCACCTGAAGCCTCTGTTAACCAATTCGAGCATATTTTACCTCCCAAAAATCATTCTAGATTCACTCCACAGACCTCTCAAAATCAAATGAAACATTTTCGACCTCCTCTGCAAACCAATGCTTTCTTAACAATTTGTTTTGTTTTACAGGTGATCAGAAGACCACATCCTTGGATAAACAGTCTTAATACTAGTCATAAGACTTGTTTACTCCAAGAGTGTTATCAAATCTATTCAAACAGAGATGGAAGATAAAACATACAGAAAGAGAAGCAAAGGAAAAAGGATATTAAACGATTTACTATTGAAACAGACAGTAAAAGCCTAAACTACACATTGAAGGTAAAAGGACACAGTAAAGAACAGTTAAAGAGTATCAGAGTTAAAGAGTATCAGGATTAAAGAGTATCAGATTGAAGACCAAGTCAAGTAAATCAACTAGCATGAAGATAAACAGCAGGGAAGACAGTTACAAAACAGAACATACAAGTTCATGACAAAGTGAAGACAGATAAAAAAATAGAGCGGTAAAAAGTAAAAGGTAAACAGTAAAAATGAAGTTACAGAGGCAGTAAAATGGTAAAAAGAAATGAAAATACTTTCACCAACATTAAATTTTGTCTAAAGTGAAAATGAAACTGTCAAAAGAACAAAAAAGTGAAAAGTTGAAAAACACAACAAGAAGGAACATTTTTGAAGAAATTTCATGCTTTAGTCATTATTTTGCAAAAACTATTGTGATCAATATAAGATTAATTTTGCAAAACTGAAGGAGGTTTATGTTCTTAAGAGGGCCATCTACAAAAACCTCTCTCACTTTTCTAACAGCTATTATGGTTTTGGAAATATTAAACAATGTTGGAAAGCATTTTTTGCAGAAAATTCCAGTTAAGTCATCATTTTGCAGAAGAGATTGTGGCCAATCCGAAATACATAATACAAAAATGAAGGAGGTTTTTGTTCCTAAGAGACATATCTACAAAAACCTATCTCACTTTTTATACAGTGATTTCAGAATGAGAGATACATGCACATCTTTACAGGATATTTTTCAGACTCTGTAAAACTCTGTTTTACACATATTTTTGCAGAGCCTATTGTGCACAGCTGGAGAGGAATTTTGGGAAACTGAAAGAGGTTTATCTCACCAACATATTAATCCACAATAACCTCTTTCACTTTTTACATGTCTATTACGGATTGAGAAATACAAAGATATCATTGGACCCCAAGTTTGCAAAATTGTTGGAGCGGAATGCACAAAGAAAGGAAGCAGTTAGTGACTTGGATGCCTCATCATCAACTAAGAGTTGGATCAAATTCGAATTCTCCTCTTTGTCATCACCTATCCATACAAAATAGTGCCAAATAGATGCATTAGTTTGAGTGTATTTTACTTAAGTTCTATTTATGAAAAATAGTTGGAGAGATTTGTGAACCAATTTTGATATTTTTTTCAAGATATTTTAGTTTAGAATTTGTATAAATACTCCATCAATTGGAGTAGTAAGGGTGGATTCTCATACTTTGATGTAACATTGACTATTTTGGAATAAAGAGCTTTGGAAAAAAATTTCGTGGCAAAACTGGACAAGGAATTGAGGCAGAAGACTTTTCACAAGATTCATGTGTCGAATGAAGGATCAATAAGTCATCTCTATCTCATGTTTTGAAGTTTCATATTTGTTTACAATATCATCTGTGTTTCATTATCTTAATATTTAATGAAAAAAGATTAAATCAAAAAGTACTTAGGTGTAATCTGATTTCAGTCATTAATATTTTAAAGGTTTTCCTCTAAACTGGTTTAAGCAGCGAATTCTTAATTTCTCTTGTTTGTCTAGTTTATACATCTTTGGTTTTTTAGTAAAGAATACTTAACTGCTCTTTATTGTTAATCAATCTATTTCTCTTCTCTTGAATGTGTTGAAATATTCTTAGTTGCCTCTCATCCGTTTGAATTCCATTCCATTCACTTTAAATCTATACTTGTTTCTAGTTTGATTATCTTGCCCTGATAAACCATCTTCTGTTGAAAGACTTAAGCCAGTGCAGCCAATCCTTTGACTCCATTAACCCAATGGACTGAAACTACTTGATCTTAATCTTAGCTAAAGAATTCCATCAACTCAAACAAAATCAAAACCCTAGACTTTACAACTAGCCTAACATCTTCTAAAAACAAAGCTATATTTTATAGAAAGAGCCCTCTCTGGATACAGATTGGCTAGATTCTGTATCTGAAGGTTGGTTTGTGGTTACCTCGGACCCATTTCCTCTTCCAACAACTTCAAGGAAAATCTGAGCGATAACACTATGTATGAATGGGCTGCTCTAGAGAGATCGAATGAATGAATTTCTACAGGAGCACAATTGAATGAATGAATTTCTCAACTAAAAGTTCCCCGATGCATCACTCTCCCTCCAAAATGGAATCGAAGACCCTTATACAGATTGAGATTTTTCGATGGCAACAAAATAATACAAGCCTTGGTTCATACCGATAAGATTTCCCCAAAGAGAAGGAGTTGACTATGAAAAGAACTTCGCTCCAATTTCTAGATATACTTCTATCAAGACTATAATGTTTTTAGCATCAATTTTTGGCTAGCAATTATATCAAATGGATGTAAAGACATCCTTTCTCAATGGTGTGATTAAGGAAGAAGTATAAATTAATCAACCTAGAGGGCTTGAGGTGCAAGGGCAAGAGATCCTTGTGTGCAAGTTGAAGAGAGCCCTTTATAGGTTGAAACAGGCACTACATGTTTGGTACTCTAGGATCAATGAGTACCTATTAGGTTTGGGCTTCACCAAAAATTCTACAGTTCCCAACTTTTATTATTTATTTGATATATCCCATCTACTTGTTTTGGCCCTATAAGTAGATCCCCTGATACTTGCAGGGAATTCTAAGAAGCTCATAGCAGGCCATAAGGCAGAGTTGGCATGTGACTTTGAAACAAAGCGCATTGGACTACTACATTTCTTGGGTCTAGAGGTGTGATGGAGTCCAGGTGATGTGTTCCTTGAATAGGGTAAGTTTGCAGTTGAGATTCTAAAGAGGTTTTAGATAATGATAAACCATAAGCTAGTAGTCCTATGATGCCAAATCTGAAGTTGCATATTCATTTGGATTTAAATTTGGCGGATCACTCAGAGTATAGTCAATTGATTGAATCTTTGACCTATCTAGTTAATACCAAACTAGATACACATTTTGTTATGAACACTTTGAGCCAATATATGGTTGAGCTAAGGCAAATTCATTGGGTAGCTGCAAAATATGTGCTCCATTACTTGTAGGAAACAATACATTATGTTAGATAGTTGATTGGATCTTTGATATAGCTAGTTAATACCAGATTAAATACAAGTTTTGCAATAAACAAATTGAGCTAGCATATGGTTGAGTCGAGGCAAATCACTAGGTCCCTACAAAACACATACTCATTAACTTCAAGGAAACAATACATTATGGTTTGAGGTATGCAAAAGATGATGAGTTGAAGTTGCATAGGCTTGTTGATTCTGACTTGGCAAGGGACATTGATGATAGGAAGAGTACTTAAAGCAATTTCTTTAGTTGGATTCAGGAGTGATATCTTGGTATTCAAAGGGAAGAAGGAATCACTAGCATTGAGTTCAGCAAAGGTGTAAATTTTTGTAGATGTTCTATGCTTGAAGCAACTTTACTTTTCTTACAGCAATCACACAAATAGTTAAGTAAAATGCTGATAGAACATATAAGTGGATCTTATAGAAGACAAACCAGAAACAGAAAAAATGTGATGGTGCGTTACGGCAGTCAACAGGATGCTTCAACCAGCAAAGTCTCCTTGGTCAGCCAACCCAGAATGTGTCACAACAGTCCTCCAATCAGCAACCGAGTCAACCCAAGTCAACTCCAAAAAAAGTCAACGTTGTCCAGAAAAGTCAACGCAGGGCAGCAAGCTAAAAGTCAATGCAGCAACAGTTTGGTCAACCCTTTGACCTCGATTTCTGTGCCAAAGTGTACGGCCTCTCAAAATCGAACTTTCCAACAAGTTTCAGCCCTTTCGGACCATGCGTTGACCAAAGTCAACGCTGGTCAAACTTCCAGCAAAACCCTAGCTGCAGAAATTTGTCCTTCAGAGCAGCCGTACAGATTCGTCCTCCTTCTTCTTCACACGTGTGGGCTGAACTTGTCCTCCAAGGAGCTCGTACTAAATCAGATGAGAGAAGAAGATGTGTGTTGAGTTATGGTGCAATGCTCTCCAACTTTGCCTGTATTTATATCCATCATTGAGGTGTGTGACACCTCTGCTGGGGGTGTGAAACCTTAAGGCCGACCTGCACATATAATTTATTATAAATAATAAATTCAAAATAAATGTTCTGCTCATCGGATTAAGATATATTTTATATGGATTTTACACCTCTCCGAAAGAGGAATCCAACAAAAATATTAGCCTCTTAATCCGAGCATCACAACATGGAGTTTGGACCTAGTTGTCCAAATTTAACACTCCCTCTCAACTAGGGAGAACTCCATCCATCAGTGCAATCAAACATCGTGCGTCATCCCGCCGTAACTTGCTTTGCTGGCCTCTTTATTTCAGAACAGAAGTGGGTCAGTCACAAGGACATCATCCCCCGACTGACATAATCAGTCCAGAGGTTCGAAACCTCTATCACACTCACAAAGAGTCTCCAACCAACCCGAAGTTGGTTCATCTGACCTGAAGTCAGGCAGAGGTCCCAGACCTCACTAAACTTGATCCCAGATCAAGTGGTTGGACTGTGCCATCCTAGATAGAAAGTACGGCAATCTCTGATGCGTCCATCAGTCTTTGCTACTAGTCTCTAGCTTTTCCCACCTCATTGGCCAAATGAGAAGTACTTCCCATGAGCCCTGAACTCAATGGGTAGGATGCATACGGGGCACAGATAAATGAGAGGCGAACCAGCTCAATAATCACAAGTGTGGGGCAGAAGCATTATGAGTGCTTATAGCTCCGAGAAGCTATCCCCAAAGCCCCCCAGAGCTCCCAGAGCTCATCGTCCAACAGGACCCACATCATAGGGTCGTTCCACGATACCAAGACTCTCACGGAAGGTTAGGAACTTGACCTTCCCCAGGGGCTTAGTGAGAATATCCGCGACTTGCTCATCAGTTCCTATATGATCGAGCCTTACGGCGCCTCGCTGTACCATATCCCGGATAAAGTGGTACCGGATATCAATATGCTTGGATCGGTCGTGGAACACAGGATTCTCAGTCATACGAATCCCACTCTGGTTATCACAGAGTATCACAGTGGTATCTAGCACATGTCCAAACAGCTCACTAAAGAGCTTACGCAACCAAACTGCTTCACAACAGGCCATACTTGCAGCAATGTATTCAGCCTCCGCGGTGCTCAAAGCCACCGACTTCTGCTTCCTGCTCATCCATGAGATCGAAGCAGAACCAAGATTGAAGCAGCATCCCGATGTGCTCTACGATCCACCACACGCCGACCCAATCGACATCGGTATATCACGGAGTGTCACACTCCGGCGGTGTATCTCGGCCATGGTTTATCGTGCCCCGAAGATATCTCAGAAGATTCTTGGCACCAACCCAGTGAAAGTGATGAGGCTCAACCATCTGTTGACTCAAAGTGTTCACTGCAAAACATATATCCGGTCGGGTGTTCACTAAGAACATCAAAACTCCTATGAGTTGACGATACTCAGTAGGATTGGCCAAGATAGGCCCAGCAGCGCTGCCACTCAACTTCTTAAAGTTGAGTTCCATCGATGTCGACACGGACTTACAGTCCACCATACCAAATCTTTCCAGAAGCTTCACAATGTATTTTCCTTGAGAAAGGAAAATCTCTCCAGGTCTCTGCCAGACCTCGAGGCCTAGGAAGTAGTGCATCAGTCCTAGGTCCTTCATCTCGAACTCAGCAGCGAGCTCCCTCTTACATTGATGAATGAGAGGGTCAGCACCTATCAGGAAGAGGTCGTCCACATGACACTAGAATGAGAGGCTTCTCCTGCACAACCTTGAAGTAAAGGTTCGGATCAGCATTACTTCGAGTGAAGCCCAGCTTCATCAAGTAACTATCCATCCTCTCGTACCAAGCTGTGGGTGCTTGCTTTAACCCATAGAGGGCTTTCTTCAACCTGCAGACATGAGTGTCTCGATCCTGAACTTCAAATCCCAGAGGTTGTTCTACATACACCTCTTCCTTTATTGCACCATGCAGAAAAGTGGTCTTGACATCCATCTGATGAAGACTCCATCCTTGCGTAGCAGCAAGGGCTTTGATTGATCGGATGGTGGTATATCGTGCCACAGGTGCAAATATGTCATCATAGTCTATTCCTTCCTTTTGAGAGAAGCCACGGGCAACAAATCTTGCCTTGAACTTTTCAGCACTCCCATCAGATCCATGTTTGATCTTGTAGAGCCATTTGGCGGTGACAACTGATTTGTCCTTCGGTCTCGGGACCACATCCCAGACATCATTCTTCATTATGGACTCATATTCTTCGTGCATAGCATCCTTCCAAACTTGATGCTTTACGGCTTCCTCAAAAGATCCAGGTTCAGATTGTACAATAGTACTCATGGCGGCTAGATACCCTTGGTATCTACACGGCTTCTTGCTTTCTCGGAATGTCCCCCTTGGGGCAGCATGACCCTCAGCATCTTCGAGGGTGTCCCTGAGCCATGATGGTCTCTTTCCCAGTGAAGGAGATGGATCAATAGGGTCCATTGGTCCTTCAATATCAGGCATTGTCTCATCCTACGGTTCTTCTTGATTTCCAGGCCTTTCTTCATGATTTTCTTCAGATCTTGGAAGATCTACTACTTTCTTCAGGGAAGCATCTTCGTCAAAAGTGACATCATGGCATATCTCTACTTCCCTTTGACTAGGTACATAGACTCTATAGGCCTTAGAAGTCTCACTGTAACCCACAAACATTCCTTTCTTCCCATAGAAACTTCGGTAGACCCTGGTCACATAGCATGGCATGGGCAGCTTCCACAATAGTCCTATTCTTGCGTTCAGCAACACCATTCTGCTCAGGAGTATATGCAATGGTAGTCTCCCTCTTAATGCCAGCTTCTCTGCAAAGTCTTTGAACTCATTTGACTCATATTCAGTGCCATTGTCGGTTCTCAAAATCTTGATCTTCTTTCCGGTCATATTTTCCACCAAGGCTTTGAAGGTACGGAACCACATGAAAGCCTCATCCTTCTTCTTCAAAAAGTATATCCAGGTTTTGCGAGAGAAGTCATCAGTGAATGTCATGTAGTAAGAACATCCTCCCAGGGATGTCACAGGCAACATAGCAGATAGATCAGAATGGACTAGTTGCAAAATATCAGATGTCTTTGTGACACTTGAGGGGAAAGGTCCCCTTGTATGTTTTCCTTTGGTACAGCCCTTACATACACCTTCATGATTATTTCCAAAGTCGGGCATCCCTGTCACCACCTTCCTTGCTTCGAGAAGGGCCTTGTAATGAAGGTGTCCAAATCTTCGGTGCCATAGTTCGGTTTGTCGGATAGTATCACAAGTCATTGCTCCCAGCGGACTTCCTCCAACCTGGTAGAGTGTACCAACTCTAAAACCAATCGAGATAGCTTCCTTGAAGCTCTCCTTCCACATGAGCACCTGTCCATCAGAGAATGTTACATTGAACCCTTTGTCTTCCATGGTTGATACAGACACAAGGTTCTTCTTCAATTTAGGTACATAGAGTACATCTTGCAAACGTAGGACTTGTCCTTGAGACAAGTGGAGGGTCACAGTCCCTGTCCCTTTCATGGGATATGTCGCATTATCTCCAAGGATAATTTCTAGATTAGTATCCCTTTCAACCATGTCGGAGAGTGCTTCCTTGAATCCAGTGATGTGTCTTGAGGCACCACTATCGATTAGCCAGACATCCATAGTGTCGGGCGGAGATGTAGTAGAGAGAGCAGATACAAGAATATACTCATTTCTTTTATCAACAGCATTAGACTCCTCATACCTGGTGTTCCTAGACCTTTTAGAAGGTTGATTGTTTCCACCAAACTGAGCCTTCCTCTTTCCTTTGGATTTGTCGTTTCTTCGATTCCCATTCCTTCGGTTGTTGTTGTTATCATCACTATCGGGAGAATCCTTCTTGAAGGGGCATTCTCTAGCATAGTGACCAGGCCTATGGCAAGTGAAACACTTACCCTTCTTTTCTTGAGCCCTTGTTCTTCCTTTGTCCTTAGAATCACCAAAGTTCTTCTTTCGAGAATGAGCACCATAGGCAGCATTTCTGTCATTATCGAATTCCTTCATCCTTGTTTCTTCTTGCATACATCTAGACAGAAGCTCATCAAAGTTAGGAATGGTATTATTATTAAGAATGGTAGTTGTGAATACTTGCCATTCATATGGGAGTCCCCCAAGTGCGGTGAGAACCATCTCACGATCAGCTATTGTCTCCCCAATAGCCAGCAAATTGTTCCTTGTTTCGGTCAATTTCAGAAAGTAAGTTTGAACAGACTCATCCCGGCCCTTCTTCATATTCTTCAACTTATTCTTGAGGAATAGCACTTGGTTCACATTGTTTACTTTGAACATAAGGATCAATTTATCATACATCTCCTTGGATGTGCCTAGTTCGGATATATAGGCAACCAGACTCTTATGTATGGATTCCCTGATCATCAGCTTTGCTCTGATCTCTCCCTTTTTATACTTGTTTCTAACAGCAGCGGTAGCATTAGATGGAAGTTCTTGAATCTTACCCAGCACATGATCCAAGAGATCATGGTCTTCCAATTTGAGATCTAATATCATCTTCCAGGCATGGAAGTCATCCCTTCCAGTCAGCTTGTCATTCTCCTTGAATTCAAAACTTGTGGAACCCATTTCTTCCGATGGTGATTGCTAAAGATAGGGCTTGTCTTCACCTCAGCTCCGATACCATGTCAATTTTTGTAGATGTTCTATGCTTGAAGCAACTTTACTTTTCTTACAGCAATCACACAAATAGTTAAGTAAAATGCTGATAGAACATATAAGTGGATCTTATAGAAGACAAACCAGAAACAGAAAAAATGTGATGGTGCGTTACGACGGTCAACAGGATGCTTCAACCAGCAAAGTCTCCTTGGTCAGCCAACCCAGAATGTGTCACAACAGTCCTCCAATCAGCAACCGAGTCAACCCAAGTCAACTCCAAAAAAGTCAACGCTGTCCAGAAAAGTCAACGTAGGGCAGCAAGCTAAAAGTCAACGCAGCAACAGTTTGGTCAACCCTTTGACCTCGATTTTTGTGCCAAAGTGTACGGCCTCTCAAAATCGAACTTTCCAATAAGTTTCAGCCCTTTCGGACCATGCGTTGACCAAAGTCAACGCTGGTCAAACTTCCAGCAAAACCCTAGCTGCAGAAATTCGTCCTTCAGCTCAGCCGTACAGATTCGTCCTCCTTCTTCTTCACATGTGTGGGCTGAACTCGTCCTCCAAGGAGCTCGTACTAAATTAGATGAGAGAAGAAGATGTGTGTTTAGTTGTGGTGAAATGCTCTCCAACTTTGCCTGTATTTATATCCATCATTGGGGTGTGTGACACATCCGCTGGGGTTGTGAAACCTTAAGGCCGACCTGCACATATAATTTATTATAAATAATAAATTCAAAATAAATGTTCTGCTCATCGGATTAAGATATATTTTATATGGATTTTACACCTCTCCGAAAGAGAAATCCAACAAAAATACTAGCCACTTAATCTGAGCATCACAACATGGAGTTTGGACCTAGTTGTCCAAATTTAACAAAAGGTAAAGTACATGACAACTTGCACTACTAGTTGTGAAGTCATTTAACAGCGCAAGTTGACAACCAAGATTGTTGGCGCCTACTGTATTTGTACCGTGACAATTAGAGTTTTATCAAACTCTCTAAGAATCCAGTATTCCATAACCACTCTAAGCACATTGACATCAGGTACCACTTTCTCCAAGATGGGGCTCAGAAGGAAGAAATAGCTTTACAGTATTTTCAAACAAATCAGTTGACTGCAGATAATAGATATCTTGAATAAGCCCTTGCAAAGGGTATGTTCAAGATGTTCAAGGAGAGAATGGATTTGGTGAACACTTTCCTCACTAAGAGGGAATGTTAGATTTTTACTTTGTTTAGCTACAACAGTATTCTCCACAACATGATGGTACACACACTCAGCAGAGGCAGCAACGGTTTTGTACAATGTTAATGGTGCACTTAATGCAGGTCCATTCAGCAGCAGTTTTTATGGCGGTAATGGCACATTTAATACAGGTCCATTCAGCAGCAGTTATGTCAATAGTTTGCCTAGGTTCTTGCATGTAACAAAATGTGAGGGAGGTGTAGTTATGTAGGAGAGAAGTGGGTGCCAGCATGCATGCACCAACCTTAGTATATTTTCAGTTTTTCCATTTCAGTTAAACTCAATTTGCTGCTGCTCTAGATTTAGCAAATTCCGGTTTCCAGTTCAGTTCTGGTTCAGTTTCAATTCAGTTCAGTTCTAAGACACACGCATGATCTATTAGTGCAGTTTCCTAGGTCACCTAAGGTTGTTGCATGTGTAAGTTCCCAATTTAGATAATAGGCACAGTTCTCAAGAGAGATTTTTGATGCATGCTTCAATTATTCTACCAGCTGAGGTAAACTTATCCATGCAGCTAGGGGGGAGTAAATAATTAGACTAGGGTTACGGTTTCTTCCCTCATCCTCATAATTTATGAAGGAGATGCAAAGCACACCACCGTCTTGGTTAATGAATTTTGAGTTTTGAGCTATTGCAGTGTATTTTCTTCTTTCCATATTCAATAGAAGATGGATGTGATTGAGAGTTCAAACTTCAGATCAGTGTCCTTGTTGTTATTATTTTTCTACAGTGCACGTTTTTAGATTCTAGGATTCAAAGATTGTTGTTTTGATAGGCTTCCAAGCAATAAAGATACCGAGGGATTTTTTGGATTATTATTTGACTGCATAATCTGCTTACCATGGCCTAAAAACAACAGACACATGGATTGGCAAGGAGGATGGCAGCTCAGATGAATGATGTTAGGAAATAACCGCAGATTGAAAGCACCCATACTCTCACTAGTTCCCAAGTTTCAACAAAATTTTGCTTGAGGAATCAATCAAGCAGGCTCCTACAAATAAGCTCAACTGGGATCCAAAGAGAGCACTTGCATTCAAGTGAATTTCTGAATCTTTGCTGATCTATCTCCTGGGAGTGGCTTGTCAATACAATGTTGGGGGGTAGCAAAGTTGAATTTGAGGAAGAGAGGAAAGTGGCGGCATATTCAATGTCAACTGTAGAACAGCTGAGGAGTCAAGGATTCGTAAAGGAGACAAGTAATAGCATTACAGAGGAAGATATTTGCTACTGCCAGATTCAAGAAGCTGAGAAGGTTGTGATCTAGGAAAGGTCAAATTGGGAGAATCAAAAGAATACCCTCACCCACAGCACTATGCATGTGGCTGCAAGAGTCATGAAACAAAAGATTTAAGAATCTCCTGTGGGTTGGGGAGTGAGACTGGAGGAGAGGATCTGAAGCTAAGTGATCTGGATTTGGCAGTGGCAGACTGTAAGCAACATATAAGATAAATGTGCGAGGATTGAGGAAGTAGCCAACTACCTGTTCCTTCTGCATGATGGTCCTTACGTTTCACATCCCCACTAGCATCAGTAACGGTTGCAGCTGGTCATTTTTTGTTAAGGGGGTGTCCGGCTTTCCACTAAGTAAGAGCAAAACACGTTTATCTGCCATATTGGGGGAGGTTTACAGCCTGAGAAGTTGGCGGCCTTACTTACAGTGCCTCTCACAACGTTTTAAAATATGCAATATCACTCATCTCGGGTCCGGTCAATATAATAATTAATTAATCACATAATTCAAATCAAATGGGACAAAATCGTCTTCACTGATCTTATTAATTTGCTCGAAAATATAAATACTAGCTTTGTTTTAGTTTGTTTCCAAATAACTATATGCACTAAATTCAGAGGGCTTGTATCTCATTGTATTATAATATTCTGTCCTTTTTCAGGGTAATGGGGCAAATTTGTCATAATTAAAATAAATTCAATTACTCTGTTATGAAATTTCAGAACGTCAAATAAGAGATAATAAAGACGATCAAATCTCTATTCTCCAAAATATGTGGATATCGTGCCGTGTAAAAGCGGAATTGAGCTCCCATGGCTCCTCAGAGATCAATTAAATGTGGATATTGTGCGGCGCAATTGTGGAATTGGGTTTCATAGCTCCACAGAGATCAATGATAAGCACACACAAAAAAACTAACCTGCAATCCCGAAGGCCTTTGTAACAAAGGTCAGTCCGCCGGTGGAACGGTTGCCCTCGCTGATTCTCTGCAGCAAATTGTTGACCTCCTGCTGCGTGTAAACAACGGGGTCTTCGCTAACATTGAGCTCCAAAGGCTCCGACCGGTCAATCTTCAGCACTCTGAAATGCTTTTTATGCTTATCGCTCCCTATTAAATAAAACCTCTGCAACGGATTGAAATGGTAATTCGTCCAAATTTTCATCAATATATGCGGTGAACTTCACAAAATTAAGCGTAAATCAAGTGAACAAATGAAGATACCTGACGTGTCTCGTAGAGCTTGAACTTCTGCAGAGAGCAATTATTTAGATCCGGTTCGGCCTCGGCTCCACCTGCTTGCTGTTTTGCTGCCGATGCCATGGCTCTGATTCAGTTCAATAGCTTCAATATTTTCAGTATAACAGAAAAACTGACGAGTATTGTAGTTGCCTTCGTTGAAGGGCGTGGCAATTTACAGTCGGAAGTTTGTGTTTTGGGAATTTGATCGCTTGAGCGCAAAGATCTCTTTTATTCCGTCTTCCAAAATATTTTGCCCAGCAAAAGTGTTTTCACTTCATAAAAATTTGGTGGGATCGCCTCCACATTCAAACGAATCAATAGTGTGTGAATAATAATGAGCAATTCTCTCCAAAAGTGTGAGGGGTAGAAACTAATAGTTTTTTTAAATTGAAGATTTGGTTTCGTGAATAATAATTAATATATTAAATTTAAGTTGTTTTTATCATGGTTATTATAAAGATTATAAAATTATATTTTTATTTTTAAAATTTAAGTAACAACTTTAATTCATTTATATTAGTATTTTTTTCTTTTCATATTAGGATATAGCATATTAATTATGTAACATAGCAATTTATTTTTTTGCACTTAGAATTTATCTTTTGGTAATGTTTATTTACAACATCAAGTTGTCAAAACATTTTATTAAGATTTTATCTATCGGTAAAGTTTATTACAACATCAAGTTGTCAAAAAAAACATAGTATAAAGTTACTTCTGACATGTACATATAAAAAATAATTCAATAATTACATATGTCTATTTTAGCTACAACCATATAGAAATCTAGATAAATCTTATTGCAAAAATAAGACTCATACCAAACTTGTTATGTGAAAGACCTATATATATATACATTCCCACGACAAGCGAGCCTGTATTTTGAGTCAAGCGAGCCAGCAATCAAGACAAGCGAGCGCAGATGTGAATTAGAAAGCGTGCTTGTTCTCCTTGTATATCAGAACAGAAGCTACAAGTGACCCTGAAAAGACTCAAGTGACCCAGAATAGGAGTACAAGCGAGCCTGAAATGTGACACTGGCGAGCCCGAATATTTTAGCACATAAAAGCACGAAATGAGAAGCAAGAACCTGGGGTTTTCAAGACATGTCAGCCTGTGAGGAAATGACCACATGTCAGCTAGTATCTGATTATAAGGTTAAAGTGTAGATCAGCATACACAATGCAAGCGAGCCTGAATATTGTGGAATTAGTATAGCTCAGAATCAGGGATTTTTTGTATAATTCCAGAAGGGGAAGTAAAGGGCGACATGATCCAGCCTCTACACAGATTATTACAATCCCTTTTACTCGGCCTTTCTGCACTTATAATTAGCTCTTACCACGGTAACTAGTGGGCGTACTCCCATATTTCCTCTAAATCGTTTTTACTAGAATAGTGCCCCTTTGTTTATAGGATGTTTTCTATATGTATGGGATGGAATATTGACCCCAAATGTGGAGGCCGGCCTATCACCTTTGCTCATTCTCTCTATTAATGAGCAATAATCATATGGCCTTATCATGATGGACTTCTCGCTGGTAAATCATTACAGCCGAGATCATATATGTTAATGTACTATTTATATATTAATATAATCAGCGTATTTTTTTCCTCTGAAAAAAAAAATATATATAGAGAAATCTAGAGTCAATTTTGTATGTAAAATGGAGAGTGGGGCAACACAATTTATATTGGAACGGGACAATTATAAAATAATAAATAAGAAAGTAGTTGTTGGAAAGTTATCTATTAAATTAAATCAATTTTTTAAACTTACTAGTTGGAGGTAGCTCTCAAGATTTATTCTCTTGTGAATTAGGTAAGATCTACTAGCACCAGATATGAAACCCATTACAACGAAATACAAGTGTAATCGTCAGAACGTGACCATTTCTTTTTTCAAAAAATCTAACCATAGGAGTGCTTGTATCGTGTTTTTATGGTGGAAATGGATTCACACCATCAAAAACCCTTGAAACACCCAAAATCTTGAAGCTTGACATCTATAACTCAAATTTCTAAAAAATTGTGCTAGATTTTATCAAAATCATGCCAAAATTTCCATTATTTTCCAAGCAAACATGACCCCTTGTTAGACTACTACGTTTATTTTTCTCTAATATGTAATGTCAAATCTTACTATACTTGGGAATCTGTGAGAAGCTAAATGTATGGGCAAAATAATCCTTAATTGAATAACTAAAGGACACTAATCATATAAGTCATATAAATGTAAAGCTAATTAATACCACACCTCTATTGCATAGAAGGTTAATAGTAATATATATATATATATATATATATATATATATATATATACTTTCATTGAAAAAATAAGTCACATTTACTTGGATTATTCATCAATCAATTCCTAACAACAACATAAAATCATAATCCATTGTCAAAGAGCTTTTTCTAGTTTAGCCATTATCAAGAAGAGTATGTTTGACATATAATCCTTCCTATGCCTTTGAAGACATAGGTTGTCGTCATCTGGCTTAGGATACTTGAACTTAACTCGGGTGCCAAAGCATTGGAAGATAGGTTGTCGTCGCCTGGCTCAGGTTCCTTGACAGGACACCTAATTTAACTCAAGCTTTGACCCTACTCGCGAGTGACATACTCATGGAGGGGAAGTATGTAGCCACCATCCTCATTTTGTCAACTTCAGAGGAGAAGAGATTGCAGTTGTTTCCTTTCGGCATCACCTAAATATTAAATTTCTTTCTTGTTGTTATTTTTTGCCCAATCTTGTTTAAATTGGATTTTTAATTATATACATGTTGAAAAAACCTTTGAGATACTAGAATTTTGGAGAGTTTACAACTCTTAAATCCCTACCCAATTTTAAGGTAACAGATAAACTATGGCTTTTCTTTTAGGTGGTTCATCTCAAGTCTTAAAATCTTGCTTCAATCCACGACGTTCACAGGAATCGACTAGAATGAATGAATGAATGATATTTTAACGTCCACAAGACTAAAAATAATCTAGGAGTGCATCATAATGTGCATTTTGTTGTTACTGCGCCTCCCAGATACGCACACCACTAAACCTTCCCATAAAATGATTATAAGAATTTTGAAACAGTCCACCCTGCCACCTCCAACTTTGCAATTTTGCTATGAGGTTGTTATACAAATGGATTATATAAATGGATCATGGGGAGGGCTGCAATAAAACTATAAATTAATTGATCAATAAGATTTTTATGCAACTTTTCCCTGAGGTCGTTATACAAATGGATTATATAAATGGATCATGGGGAAGGCTGCAATAAAACTATAAATTAATTGATCAATAAGAGTTTTATAGAAAATTTAAAAATATTTATCTCTATTTGCACATTTAAGCATTAGATAGCGTACGAGTCAAAAAAACAAGCGAATAACTGTCAAAGTTCAAAAGAACTGCTATGACTAGCAAAGTGTTGCAAATATAATAAGGTGTTATCATTAAGGTGGGAGTTTCAAATATGGCATAACAAGTCGTGCTTCTGCATCTTGCTCCCTGGATTCTATTGATGTGTCAGATTCCTAGTTGTTGTAACCCTCCTCATATTCCTCGTTGTGGTGAAGCATTACTTCCACTTCCTCGTTGGCAGTGTAAGCGGGGTTTGAATGTCGAAAAATGATTATTTCCAAACTTCATGTTGGAGTCTGGAATGTTGGAATGATTCTTTCCAACTCCAACATGGCGAAGGGAATATGAAATAATATCATTTACTAGTGTATTCGTTCACGAACGCTCGCTGGGACCTAAAAATTACAAGGCATTGCGGGTCCAGAGCTCCAAGTCGTCGCAGGTCCTCCACTTCTATATCATAAAAAACACTAATCTCCTCCATTTATAGTTTGGAGTTGTCTACAAACGCCACAGAATAGCCCGAACAACAAGCTTTTGCCGTAATCCGGTAAATTTTTTTCAAAAAATCAGATATTTGTAGTGTTTGAATCATTTTTTTTATGATGGAAATGGATTCAACACCATCAAAAACCCCTGGGCCACCCAAAATCCTAAAATTTCACAACTATAATCCAGATTTTCAAAAAATTCTGTCAAAATTTTTCATATTCTTATCGGAATTTCTGGGTTATTTTGTGGGTTTTTTAGACTACGACTTTCATTTTTACAATGCCATAAACCCCTGTTAATTTCCTCAATGCCCCACAACACGCTAGCTCAAGCTTTTCTAGCATTGTTGGAATTGCGCCAACCTCCACCAGATTTTCACAACACACAATATTTAAATCCTCAAGGTTCAGGCAAACACCTTTTTTTCCAAAGAAAAAAATCGAACCATCTATTAAGTCATAGAAAGTTACATAGTACATGCATGATGCATTCCAAAAAACTACATTTTCCCCTTTTTTGAGAAGTGAAAATGGAGTTGTCGCTGATGAGTATTGAGGTACATTGATCCTCTCAACCATTTCACACAAGGTAAAATAAAAACGTCTTTTTTCAACCCCCGGGCTTCCCTACTTAGGAAAGTAAACGCCCGAAACAAGGATGTAAAAAGACTATGTCTTTTGGTGATTTACAAAAATCCAAAAACTGGGTGGTAGACACCAATCCAGTTCCAACACCTTTTAGTCCAAAGATCTAAATATAAGTGTATGCTTCTGTCTCCCGGACCTCCTCATTGAGGATAAAATTATGAAACGGAGATAGGGATTAGCAAGTATTTGTTTAGTGCAGAAAAATTATATCATAATTTATGTTCTGAAATAACAAAAAAACTATAACCAAAAGCAGCAAGAAACTATCAGGCAAAGGGAGGTTGTTCAATATTTCGGACCAGCCCTCCATCAACCTCGATAGCTACCCAGTGCCCCAAATCATGTCGAACGCCCTCCTTAGATAGGAGGTCTGCTTCATAATTTCGTTCCATGTAAATGTGACAGACAGTTATCTCATTAAAAAAAATTAATATGGGACACCTCGTTTAGTAAAGGAAGAAAAATATAATTTAGACATATTTGAGACCCATTAAACCACAGTATGATGTTCATGGAATCCCCGAAGATCTGAACTTCTCTCATTCCCAGGAACGAGAGCCGGCATAACAAAAGGTGTAAAGCTTTTAATTTTGCGAAGTTATTTGTCCCCTGACCCAGACCAACCGATGCTTTGAGAATTTTTCCAGAAGGAACATGGATGGAGAGGCCCGCTCCACATCTGTCTTGAGGGTCTGAGGCGCCATCGAAATAAGCCCACGAGATGTCCCCCCGTATGTTTTCTTGTTGAATGACTTAGACTTGTTGTGGTTGAGATAGAATTGGAATATAATAATAAATGGAGACCCCTTCCGCCGCTAGGAGGCTGATTGGAAAGAGAGAATCTTTGAAGATAACACGGTTCGTTGCTATCCAGGTTCCCCAAGCAATTAACAAAGGGATATTTCTAGCTCTGTCATTTGGAGCTTCTTGCCACCACCTCTGACAAGCCTCCTGCACATCCCTACCTTCCCTTCTTTGTGGAATTTTGAGAAGCCTAAAATATTCATTCCAAAGACTAATGTTAAAATGGCATGTAAGGAAAAGATGGTGAACCAATTCAAGGCTAGCCTTGCATAATGAGCACCATCCAGGTCCAATATTTCCCCTACGCTGAAGAAAATCCCAAGAGGGAACTTTGTTCTGGAGAAGACGCCAGAAGAACAATCTTGTTTTTGCCGACCCCTTCAACTCCCACAGAGGTTTGAACCACCACTCTGGCTCCCCCCAACCTTTCTAAGACATTAGCCAATTGTATCCATATTTTGGGGAGTACATTCCAGATGGAGAGTGGACCCACCTGAGCTCATCCATCTTCTCCTGAATCCTTACATTTGAATTTTGAAGGTCTGATATGAAGCCCTTCCACTCCTCCAACCACCTTTCCTCAAGTTGGAGATCATCCCCTGTCATCCAATCTTGTCTCCACATTGTTGATCGATCATGTTTTGCTATATGACTCAGAATGTTGATGCCCCTTTGTTCTAGCTGCTCAATGAGATCTCTTGATAAGGCATATCTCTCGGTACAGCCCACCGATGGATCACGACCCAATCTTACCTATGCGTCGTCCCCCACATGTCAAGCTAGCCCCTGTTCAATTAGTTTAATCAAAGCTATTGTTTCTTTCCAAACAATTGATGCATTATTTATTTGTTTTAATGGCATTCGCAACCAGTCCAGAATTGTCATTGGGTCTATATATTTTCCTTTTGTAACAGACGTCCAAATATTTTCCATAGTGACGAGTCTCTAGGCTAATTTTGTTGCCAATGACGTCGTGAAAGAGGGGAGTTCCTTTATTCCCCATCCTCCCCAGGCTTTCGGTCACACTATTTTCTCCCAAGCCACCCAGGGCGTCACATGTTCCACCTTAGAGCCCGCCCATAGGAACCTACTGCATACTTTATTGATAGAAGAGAGAATGCTTTTTGGGACCCATGTGAGGGCAGCCCAATACACCGGAATGGCCATAGCTACAGATTTTATCAGCACTAATCTCCCTTCTCGTGATAGCCATTTGAAGCTCCAGTGTTTCATCCTTGCCTCGATCTTTGCAATTAGCCACTTCCAATCCTGAATGTGATAAGAGTCCAACTTTAGGTAAAAACCCAAATATCGAAACGAGTCCTGAAGGGTTTTTACTTCAAACTGTAAAACTTCCTCAATTTGACCCACTTCTGCTGTGGAAAGACCAGCCATTATCAGGGTGGATTTTTTACTGTTTATGCATAGGCCTGTAGCCTTTAGGAAAAGATCCAACACCTCTTTTAGACGACGACAGTCTTCCAAACTACCATTATTGAACAAAAGTATATCATCAACAAACAACGGATGTGTGACATATAAGTTCACAACCACCTCTATACCTTTTATCTCCCCTCGTCTTTTTGCTTCATGTATCATCAGGCTCAGACCCTCCGCAGCTAGGAGTAAAAGAAAGGGGGAGAGGGGGCAGCCTTGACGAAGGCCTCTTTGGACGTTGAAGAAATTTTTAGCCGCCCCATTAATCAAGATGGCTATATTTGATGAAGAAATTCATCCCATCACCTAGTTTATGATATCAATCCTGAAACTGAGATGTGTCATTAGTAGCCTGAGATACATCCAGCTAATTCTATCATAGGCCTTGGATAGATCAATTTTGACAATGGCTCCTTTTTTCCTGCTTCTTTTCAGACTGTGGAGGGTTTCTTGGGCTACCCCGACAGCCTCATGGATTTGTCGTCTGTCTAAGAAACCAAATTGTTCCAAGGAGATACTTCTAGAGATGAAAGGTTTTAGGCAGGAGGTTATCAATTTTGCAATGATTTTGTAGATACAAGTACAAATGGAGATGGGCCTGAAGTCATCAAAGGACTTTGGATGCTCTTTTTTGCGAATAAGGGCTAAGAAGGTGGCATTAAAGGGCTAATAGATGGATCTCGAGCTACGTGACTCTTCCACCACCTCTAGACGGTCCTCCCCCAAGAAATCAAAGAAGTGTTGGAAGAATTCCACCGTCCATCCATCAGGTCCTGGACTTTTATCCTTCTGTGTTGATTTTAGGATTCCTTCCACTTCCTCCTTTGTGACAGGCCCCATGATGTTGTTTTTTCCTTCCTCGCCAATGTATATAGGAAAGAATTGGGCCACCTTAATAACTTCATAAATGGATGACTCCGCAGGGGCTCTGAACAGTGATTTAAAGTGATTGACTCCAAGAGAGGAAAGGTCTTCAAAAAATCATGCCATACCTCCATCCTTCGTCTACAATCCCCAGATTGTATTTATGTTTTTCCTTCCTTTGGCATAATTATGAAAAAACTTAGTATTTTCATCTCTAGCTAGGAGCCAGATGGCCCTACTTTTCAGGCGCCAACCTTCATCCCTTTCTAGCAGTATTTTCTTTCTAGTTGCTTCCAAAATTCTTATTTTGTCTCTTGATTTGATGGAGGCATAGCCTGCCCCCTCCGAACTTTCAAGAAAATATAGTTCGTCATTGAACTTCCTTAATTCCTCCTCCTCCTTTAATTTTTTGTCCTTTGCCCAATCCTAAGTAGCTCTTTTCATTTTAATATTCTCCATAAAGTGCCTGCTCATATTTCCAGGTTCCCTTGGCCTGTCTTTCCCCCATGTGGCATGGAACAAAGAGTTAAAAGACTCATCTTTAAGCCATGAAAAATTAAATTTGAACGGAGCTCCTAGATTTTTGTGTGTACCTTTGATTTCTAGGAGAATGGGAGGATGGTCAGATAAACCTCCTTCCCCGACCCAATGCCTAAAGACAGAGGATCCAACCACCAAATCTTCATTAAGAAGGAAACGATCCAGCTTCTTTGCCACCCAATCCTCTCCCATTCTCCTATTCCTCCAAGTAGGTCTAGGCTTGATCAAATTTGCGTCCACAAGATGAAAGGAGGCTAGCTTATTGATGAAAAAAATCAGTGAGCGAGTCTGCCCGCGCAGAAGGTCCCCAAGATTCAGATATCCCCAGAGAGAAATTCAGGTCACCTCCTAGGATAAGTTTTGAGTCATTCAAACATGATTTGGCAAAGAGGTTGTTCCAAAACTAAACTCTCTCTGTGCAAGGGCCATAGAAATTAAGAAGGAGGATAGGGTGGCAAAGCTCATTTGAGTAGACTTCCATAGCCAGGGAGTTTTCAAAGCCCCAGGAAGATAGCTCCTGCAATCTCCCAGAGTTGATACCCAACACCAAACCCCTCGATCTACCATGAGCATCCAGAGCCTAGAACACCTAGCCCGGAAACATCCTTGACAAAATACCTTTCACTTCCTCCCCCAAACCCAAGGTTTCTTGAAGTAGGAGGACATCTGGGTTGTGGGACTTCATCAGATCCCTCAAAGCTAGTTTTTTGGGCTGACTAGCTAAACCCCTACAGTTGTATGAGAGAATGATCATTGATAACTCTAGGGGGGTGTTTGCGCTGCTCTAAGCACCCCAGAAAGGGAACGATTCTTCCCATCAACAATGTCTAATTTAGCCTTGACTTGTGCCCTGGAGAGATTCGGTTTCCTTCCTCTCAGCTTTCTTGGGCCAATCGAGATGGGACTAGACTCCAACCCTCCTATAGATTCTCCTTTCCAAGGTTTTTTCATTAGGGATATTAGGTTATAGGGGGGTTTTTCAGGAATACAAGACTGAGGAGGGGCAAGAACAACCTCAGCTTCAAAGAGGGGAATCATACTGGATGTCAAGATAGAAGTAATGATACTGTCAAGGGACTCAATGACATCATGCATTTGAAAATATTCCATTTGTGGAGACCTGGAGGGACCAGGCTTTGTAAAAGAAAAAACAGATGTACATAAGGATGTGAAAATGGAGGGAGAAGAGACTAGAGGCATACCCTCCAAGGAAGTTGTTGTTGTTCCTTCTTCAAAAAGAAGATCCTGTGGAGGGGAGAGCTCTTGTTCTTTTTCCATAGCTAGAGGAATGGGTTGATTTGCGGTGTGTTCAGAAGGTAATGTTTCTTCCGTGTTTGCACCTAGTCCCTCGACCCCTTCCATCAATCCCCTTCCAGAACCCTGTTCTCTTCTACGACTATGGTTTGTATGGATTCCCGAATGGTCCTTTTCTGTTTCCTTCTTCTGTGATGCCCAAGGGGGCAATCCTTTGCTAGGTGACCATACTTGTGGCGGCGATGACATCGAAAGGGTAAATGTTCATAATCCAATGTCCCAGTAAATTCATAATCCTTGTACTTCAGACACATTTCCTCTGCAAGCCCTTCTTTAGGATTTAAATTTACCATAATTCTAGCCGCACTCAGATCCCTGGTCTACTAGAAGGATAGGTCCGCTTCTAGAAATTGTCCTAGGGTGTTCCCAATTGAACGGAAAGCTGAGTTCGTCCAGAAGGACAATGGGAGACCAGGTAGCTTTACCCAAACATGGGACTCTTCCATTTTTTCTTTCTTAGCGTCGAAAAGCGGCATCCATGTCCTAAAAAAGACATGCCTCTTCCCAAAATTCCAGTTCCTCTCAAGAACCCAATCCAGATGTTCTTTCTTCTCAAATTTGATGCTAAACCATCCTCGCGCTAGAGTTTGAATTTTCGAAGGTTTTCCAGGGGCATCCAACCATTCCGAACCAGTCCATTCTGTGATATAATTTTCCAAGAATTTCCTTCTTCTGACTCTACCGATGAGTATGGTCTTCGTTTCTTCCATAACTTCGTCGATAAGGATGTCTACTCCAAAGACACAACAATGGCACTCATCTTTTCTCCTGATAAGCTTGTTCTTTTTCCTTTTTTTTCCTGCAGCCCCACTCCTTCCTCCTTCCTCACCTTCCAATGGCCTTTCGAGCACATCTGTTACTCCTAGCAGAGGCGATCCAAGTCGCCTTCCCTCAGAAGGATGATTACCCTCCCGGTCCAAGCCACTAGCTTCTACCTGCCTTGCTTCAAATCCGAGATCCTCCTCCCGACTTATTCCTTTAAGAGTATCCGAAGACCTTCCTTCTTCTTCCCCTACTCGCGAGGAAAGTAAAACCCCCGCCTGTCCCCTGCCCATTTGATTCAACCCCGAAGGATTTCGAAACAAACCCTCTGCCAACACCGGTCCCGAGCTTGCTGCTTCGCTTCCTTGCGAGAGAAGGAAGTTTTCCAAAAAATTGAAACCCTACCACGAAATAGGGTTTCTTTGTGGAAATGGATCTTCCCGAGGTATTCCTATATCCCACTTCTGACCCCTATGACTATCTTCCATAAAAGCTTTGAGACCCATAGATCCCTGAAACCCACAACCTGCTACAATATCTTCTAAACCCCCTGTAAAAACTTGAATTGAGAAAATACCTAGCAACGATGAAATTTGAGGGGATTGCAGGTTTTTCTGTTGAAGATTGCCTCCTAACTGCTCCGGAAGAGTCACAAGATGAACTGACCCTTTAGCACCCCCAACCTTCCACACGCAGTTGAAGGTGCTCTGCAAACTTTCTTCCAGCAGTGCAACCTCGTTTGTTAAACCTCGGGCACTTTCCGAACCTTTGGTCCTCTGCTCTGTCTCTGCAATGACCAGAAAGTATAATTCCAGGTTTTTTGGTGAAACCTCGTGCCCCCATCAAGTTAGCAGGTCTTCCAGCTCTGGTTCAACGTCCACGTGATCCCCTTCAAACCCCATCGATAAACAAAGCTTTAGGTCTTAAACTAACACCCCGATAGCGCAGAAATCGCACCTGCACAGAACTCGTTTGCGCACAACGTCGTCTAGCAGGTTTGTTAGGGTTTTTGAAAACTAAAACCGCCATCCTAACCTCGTTTGTCCGGTAGCGATCCCGAAAGATCCCATACAAGTCGTGTCCTTCTACAGAAAGCACAGATGGCCTCGGTATTATGACAAGCCCGAATGCTTGTCACATCCAGAGTATTCACACGTGTAGTCACTGTAGCCTATATCAGGGTAGAACCTACCTGTGCCTTCCACCATTTTTAGGGTTTTTCACCATTCCTTCAAGAAAACACCTTGAGGAAAGGAAACCTTTAATAATTTTGTGTGATATAGCTCTAACTTTTAGAGATGAAACAATACAAAACTTGAATCTAATAATGATAGAATTTTAAATGGTAGTACGAGTAAAGGACACTCATATACTCCCAATAATTTCATATTGTTCATCTTAATCACAGTTGTTGGTAAGTATTGGATTCTGCAATTCCATATCTTCAACTCTGTCAACTCGCTTAATCGTTCAACTGAATTTGGTAGGTGTTGCAATTTTTTGCAATCACAAAGCCACACTTTCTTTAAATTTGTTAGGCGTCCCAAAGAAGGTGGCAACACTTCTAAAAAAGGGCTTCCTAATATGAGGACTTCCAAATTGCTTAAGGATACAATATCGCTGTATAGGTGACATGTTAAATTGCCCAAAGAAGTCGGCAGACTCTCCAAAATATTGCACCCAACAAGATTGACATGTTCAAGATTTGTTAAATTGCCCAAATAAGCTGGCAGACTCTCCAAAATCTTGCACCCAGCAAAATTGACATGTTGGAGATTTGTTAAATTCCCCAAAGAAGCTGACAAACCCTCCAAACTCTTGCACCCCCTTAGATAGAGATGTTGGAGATTTGTTAGATTCCCCAAAAAATCTGATAGACTCTTCAAACCCTTGCATCGAGCCAGATTGCCATGTTTGAGGTCTATTAAATTCCCCAGAAAATACGACAAAGTCTTCAAACTCTTACACCCAAACAGATGGATATTTTTTAAATTCCATAATAAATTCAGAAACACCTCCAAACTATAGCCACATAGTTTGATGCAACTCAAATGTGCTAAACTGTAAAGGGTTTTCTTGTAGTGGAAGAAACAGGTGTCCATAGACATGAATAGATTGAGTAAAATCGAGAGGAGTTATAGAATGCATTGTTTGAATTTCAACCTTCCACAAGATATATCCAAGAAGAAATATGCACCTAAAGGGGACAAATGTCATTGTCATGCATGAGACATATGTCAGCCCAAAGACAAAAGGGTAGAAGAAGGTTGGTCTGATCATTTTCAAGAAGAGATGCATATCAACATAAATATGGGTAAATATGTGATAGCTCGATTTGGACCTCCTTCCAAAACAAGGCAACAATATTGTAATAAAGAAGATACAACAAACTCTTTAACAGGAAATTAGGAAGCAAGGTCAGTATGGAAAACAAGAACAAAGACTCAAATGTGAACCTTGCATGTAAAAAAAAATAGCAATCAAGTCATACCCAAGTTTCCTTAAGTTTAGTTTGTTGGAACCACAGAGGTTATCCATGGAAACAAGGACTTGGGTTAAGGTCTATTGCAGAAGATAGAGTCATAATTTGCCTCATAGAAACACCTGAGCATGAAGGGTGTAAGACACCTTTGTTTGAAGGGTACTAAAAGATGGCAGTGTGGAAAAAGGCAACAGGGAATGGCAAAGGACATGGGGGTATCATGTTATTAGTGAGAGAAAAGGAAGGATGTTTCATTCAGCTAGAAAAATAAGACTCAAATAAACAATTCATTTGGTTTAAAATATCAGAAAATGGAAATCACGTAAGAATTACAGCATGCTATTTTGCACTGCAAGTTTCAGAAATTTACAAAAGTAGAGGGCTTGACCACAAAGATCCCTTTGCAGCCTTAAAGACATATATTGCAACATATTCTCAGCTAGGTCAAGTCATTATAGTGGGTTATTTCAATGCTAGGACTGCAAGTGAGCAAGCTAGCATTCTTTGTTGTAAAGAAGATTGCAACCCTAACTGGCTTATAGAAGAGATTAATCATTAGTGGGAAAGAATTTCAAAGGACAAGGGATGCAATCTCTTTGGTGAAAATTTTCTTACTCTATGTGGGGCTTTCGATTTAGTCTTTTTTAATGGTTTGACTATATGGGAAAAGTCTGGCAATTTCACTTGCAATACTTACAATGGAGCAAGTGTAGTAGACTGTGCAATTTGATCACATAGTTTATTTGAGAAAATGGAGGAAGTTTTGATTGGAGATCAGCTTTGGGACTTAAAATCATATCACAAACCAATTTATTTAAGCTTCTATTGGACTTGAAAGAAGCAGTTAGGGTCAAAAAATTAGTGTGTTCAAAAAAATCTTCCAAAGGGAAGAATTCTTTTGACTCCAGAAATTTGTAATACATTCGAATTAGCGTTAGAGAGGCTCTTAGAGAAGGAGAAAATCCCATTTCACAACCTGCATTGTCATGAATTAACACATTTAATTCAAAGCGCACTTACAGAGTGCAAAAGAGAAAAAAATAAGAAGTCTGAAAAAAATAAATTTGCTTTCCGGTCAATGCTTGGTTTGACAAGGAATGCAAAAAGGCAAGGAGAATGTGGAAAGAGTCAAACAAGGATAGCATAAGTTCAAAGTTTACAAGCATATATTAAGAAAGAAAAGGACTGATTTCATGGTTTTGAGGAGAGAAGAGCTAATCTTCCTTGGGAAAAATAACCCCAAATTATTTTGGAAGGAGATCCAACAGAGAAAGATGCAAACTGAAAACAATATTACAATGTCTAAATGGTTTGACTATGCAAGGAAACTTTATGAGCAGGATCCCAAGGTTGACCCTCCTCCTTTGGTTAACACTGATAAAAAACTCTTCACGGTGCAAGAGGTAGAGATGGGCATCAAGAAGCTGGGTGTTGGAAAATCACCTCACATTACAAAAAAAATTCAACAACATCATACAATAGGGGTTCCCCACTTATTGGGCAACTAGTTTGGCATACCTCTTTTCAAGAGTGGTGACATCAATAATCCCTCCAACTATAGGAAAATAATGATAAACCCCTTGTTTGTAAAGTTATTTGGAAGCATGTTAGAAAATAAAATCAGCAAGTGGGTAGAAGAAAGAGATAAACGTGCTAAAGGACAAGCAGGTTTTAGACCTAGACATTCCACAGTTGATCATGGTATAACTTTAAGGCACATCATTGAGAAAACTTGGGAGAAAAAGGAAGAAGTCTTTTGTTGCTTTGTTGATTTTAGAAAAGCCTTTGACATGGTTCCTAGGGATAAGCTTTGGCGTAGAATGGAGGAACTTGGGGTTCCCAAGCATTTGAGAGCAGTTTTGCATAGGTTGTATGAAGAGGTGAAAGTCAAAATTAGAACTTCAACAGGAATTTCTGAAAGTTTTAGAAGCGATATCGGGGTCAAACGAGGCTGCCCATTATCTCCTACCCTCTTTGGTTTATATATCGACA
The DNA here is from genome assembly GCA_034641835.2 of Pinus albicaulis. Lineage (NCBI taxonomy): Eukaryota > Viridiplantae > Streptophyta > Pinopsida > Pinales > Pinaceae > Pinus > Pinus albicaulis. The sequence goes on from CM076569.1 coordinate 445,106,046, forward strand.
AGCTTGAAGAGTGGATAAATTTGCAAGGGGGTGACGGTATCCATTTGGGCAAGTTTGTTATAAGGCTTCTTTTGTACACAGATGACCTTATTCTAATTGCTAAATCTGCTCTTGGTTTGCAAGAGCACTTACTTTCCCTTGAGCATTTTTGTAGAAATTTGGGGGTGCATGTCAATACCAACAAAACGAAAGTAGTGGTTTTCTCTAAAAAAAGAAAACATAACCATCATAAGTTCTACTTTGAAGGAAAAATTTTGGAAGAAGTTTCGGATTACAAATACCTCGGAATTGACTTCAATAGAAATCTAAGTTGGGATGGATGTAGAAAGAAAATAAATTTTGGGGTCTGGAAAGCATTTTATGCTTTTCAAAATAGGTGCAGAGAGACAGAGTTATGGGACTGGAAAACCACTACAACTCTTTTTGGGCTTTTAGTGTGTCCGGTGATTCTCTACGGTTGTGAACTATGGGCCAGTAGTACATCCGACATTCAGTGGAAACAAATTGAAAAAATTCAGAAGCGTTTGATTACAAACAAATTCAAGATTAAAAGTGCAACTCCTTATGCTATCTTGTTAAGTGAAACAGGGGTTACTCCTATTGAAGCAATAGCTATGTGCGGCTCATAAGGTATTTGAAAAAAATTGAGCAAATGTAAGAGGGCAGATGGCCTAAGGTTGTGTTTAATGACATATTGGGCATAAGAAATAAGACTTAGATGCAGAAAATTAACAAATGGTTGATAAAATGGGGCATTTTCTTGAGCATGTTTCCCACAAACAGTAAAGAGATAGAAGCTTTTGTTATGGATAAGTTCCACAAAGGTACTTGGGAGAAGGAGCTAAGGAGAAAGAAAAAGTATTATATTGAAGAGTTTAATCCCAATCATAATCATCAACATAAAGTGTACATAGGGTCCAATATTTCTTGGAGAGCCAAAATTCTTATTGCTCAATAAAGGACTAATTCGCATAAACTTCGTTGTGAAACAGGGCACTAGAAAAGGCCAAAAGAAGTGTGGGAGGAAAGAGTATTTGCTCTTCCAGAAAAGTGGAAAAAGAAAAGCATTTCATTTTAGAATGTGAGGCCTTCAAAGACATCAAGGAAAGTTATGCATATATTTTGGTAGCTAGCTCTTGGGATGTTCTTTTCAGCAAGGGCTTTGTCGAGAAGCTGATAGAGTTTATTGTGAAACTTCACAGGAAAAGGGCAGAATACAAGATCCTGATAGAAAAGCAATTTGTCCCATAGGTTATCTTTAGTCTCGTGGACGTTAACATGACTTCTTCTTCTTCTATGGTAAGTGGTTGTGTTTGGTATTTTAGAATAATTTAAACTCTGGATCTATCAAGCATATAGGGGGATCAAATCTCCTTTTACCTTAAAAGTGGTTTGCATCTCAAGAGATTTTATCTCTCTCGGCTTGGTAGATTCGGAGTTGACTCAATAAAATATAAGTTTTTATTATATGCAACAAAATATCTTGAAATGCAAACCACTTTTAGAGTGAAAGGAGATTTTATCCTTCTGGACACTTGGTAGATCTAGAGTTAAGATGAATCTTGGTTGGTTTTATTATTATACCTCTCGTAGGCATGGTATCACGCATTCAATTTTCCTTTGAAAACTTATTAGTTTGTCTTTGACCAAAAATTTCTTCCACTTATCCATAGTTTAACATTGAGAATTTATTTTTTATTATTTTTATTATTATTTAAATTCATTTATTTCTAAGGTGATTGGTCGAGGTCTTATTATGGGGCCGCTCTTTAGTAACTTCCATTTTTATTAGTTATTAATTTTTTGTTTTTAGTTCTATTTCCTTTTTATTTAACCTTTTGATTTTATTTTTATTTTTATTTTAATACTATTTCTATTTTCATGAATTATAGTTTTTACTCCATATTTTCAATATAGAGTGACTTATTAGTATATTATTTTTTTAATAAATTTAATTATAAAATATTATATATATATATATATATATCAATAAAAAATATAAAAAAATAAACACACACATATAAACAGTATTAGTTAAATATATTTCTTAATTTTTGGTAATGACATTTAACAATACAATATTTTATTTTATTAGTTAAAGCACAGAGGGCCTCAATGGTCTTTGTCTGTAGGCTTTGAACAACACGAATGTGAGCCTCGATTTCATTCCGATCCTCGTACCTCTGCTCACGCAGGGTGTCCAAGTTGAGTTGAATCTGGTGAAGTTGGGTGGAAATGGCATCAAGGGTGATTGGCGCCTCATTGTCGTCGAGGGATTGAGTCCGAGAGATAGCCATGGCTGCTGCTGAGTGTGGGCTCTTCGTTGACTCCAAGTGTAAACTGGGTTCTTCGGGAGCCACTCTGGGATCCATTCCTCGACCGAAACCACCACGACAAGCTCGTCCATGTTCTCACGACATGCAGGCTGCCCGCTTTGCCTCACTGTTGGTTCTCCCTTATGGTCAAGCCTTAAAGCGCATCCTTGGGGAATCAATAATCCAGACAGCCGTGTCTCATAAGTGGCCTTTCAAAAAAAAATTGGGTTCTAAAGATTCATTTCCAAGTCATTTCCAAATTGCCCGTTCGAGACTCCCATGTTCCATCACCTAACCCTTGGCTGAGGTTGCTTCAGACCTCGACCTGCGTCTCCCGGGTGCCGTAGATGAGATACACACAACCACCCTTGCTCTTGCCACTATTTCCCAGGGAGGTGTAGAGGGACCACCACCCAAAAATTAACATTGCTGGTAGGCTAGATTTCCTCGCCAGTTCGAGGCATAACCCCAGGAGCTGCGATGCTGAGGGGTTGTTGATATGCCGACCGCAAAATTAGAGCTGACACCGAGGCGGTGAGCCCAATTCGCGCAGTCAAGAAAACATCCGTCGTTCTAAATTCCTTACCTCCTCCCTCATCTTCCTCCTGGTGCACTCGCACGTGCTAGAGCCACTGCTGGGGTACCTTCCCGCTTCCCACCGATCACCTCTACTTCCTGACGAGTATGTTCCTATGCTTTGTCCAATCCGACGGAGCTCAAGCCAGGGCTTGAGAGCTAGCAGGTGATCGTCAACACAAGCCTCTGCTCCCACCTTCACCATCGCCCGTAGAACAGAAATGAGCCAGAAAACGTCCTTCCTTCCTCTTAACATGACCGCCCTGCCGAGATTTTGCCTTCCTTGAGGCTCTTTACCATTCGCTCGTGCGAGCATGGTGAGTCGGCAGGCGCGTGGCTTGGGGTCGGGTGGGCCTTAAATTCCCCCCACCCACTTGTCCAAGTGTTTGGACACCCCCAATGGGGAATGTAGCCCTTGTTAATTATCATTATAATGATTAATTTTATATCTTATATTTTAATTTTATGTAATTTGACGAGTCAAAATGTTTTTTGTTTTTTGTTTTTGTAGTTTAGACTAATTCTAATCACCCACGGGTTTCAAACCGGTGACCTTGCAGACAAAGTGCCTTAACAAAGCACTCCATCACCGACTACTCTACACCACATGGGCTGAGTCAAAATGTTTTATTGATAATTATCATTATTAATTATTTTTATAAAATTATTTTATTTTAATTTTAATTTATTTTACTAAGTCAAAATGTTTATATTACAATTCAACATCTGTAAATACTTGGCTAAGAGGGCCTCTCTAGGCAATTATTTTTAACATTTTAATATTTTTTTATGGAGCTAACATGTAAATGTTTACAAACATTTATACTACTACGACATCTCCCCATAGTTTTTTGTTTTTAGATTTAATTTACAAAATGTTATAAAATAAAATATTTGTAAAATATTTTGATTTTGAAATGAGTTATGGTTTTTGGGCAAGTGGTATTGATAATCCATGGTATTTCTCCACGGTACTGTAACAAAGCTTATTTACAAGTTAATAATATTCATGATAAAATGTGGGTGAATACTCATAGTTAAAAATCTTGATATATTGTATTTTTATTGTAAGTATTAAGTTTTAATTAAAAAAAAGAAGTTATATATATATATATATATATATATATATATATATTAAATGAGTTATGGTCTATGATTTTAGGCTTTTGTGATTATCTTGTTTTTTGATATTGTTTGATCACTCTTTGAGTTATGTTTTTTGGATATGTGGTATTGATAAATCATGCTATTGGCCCATTGTATTGTAATAAAGCTTATTCAAAAATTAATAATATCCATGATAAAACGAGGGTGAATATTCATGGTTAAGAATCTTGTTATATTGTAAATATTAAATTGTTATGTGCTTATTAATTAAATTTAAATATGGTTATATAACCACTATTTTAACTTATATGGTAAAATGGAAGTTAATTTATAATTACTATTGATATATTATATACTATAATGTCATATGTATATGTTGATTTTCTTTTATCTAAAAAAACATTATTGATAATTTTATTAATAAAAGAAAAATTACAATATAAAAAAATTGAATTTAAAAACTATTTACATCTAACACCTACACATATGTCTTATACTTGACTATAGAACGCAAAAATTTGGATTAATTTTAAATACATTAATGGATATACAAAACTTTCCGTTACTTTATATATATGTTTTGTATCTGATAAAAAATCCAGTACTTTACTAATCAAATGGTGTGTGAATAATAGGGCTGTGTTTGGTATTTTAGAATTATTTGGATTAATTTAAAATTTATTGAGGGATATATATATATATAAGTTAATTTTTAAATATTTTAATTTTAATTTTGTAATGTTTATCTCCTCTCACACTTATATAAGTAATTGGCCAACCGGGGTAAACATGAGATGAGAGGCAGTTAAGACATATTCAACCTCTTTGGTGACTATAAGGAAGTGGAATTGAAGCGGAAAACCATAACATATACCTATACCACCTGCTACAAGACCCCTAGAGGCTATCCTAGTCATCCACCTGACTTGTCCTTAGGCCCCACTAAGATTTCATGAAGAAAACCCCATGGACGCATGCACAAGCTTGCATCCATGCATCTGGGAGGCCTTGGATGCATGCATAAGCCTACATGCCTACTTCCAAGGACTAAATTGCCCAGAACTGTGCTCATGTCCGTGGGATTTAAGGCACTTTTTAAGCCCAAAATCCCATACACTACCCAAAACTTCATGTACGTTTTAGGAATCATTAAACACGTGTCAATAATGCCAAATAACCAAAAAATGACTCTATGACTAGGCCTGACCATCCCTAGTTGGGACTGACATTCTATCAAACACTTGGCATGAATGAAATCTACAGGTCTAGGATACAAGGCAGAGCATTAATGACTGAAGAAAACTTATGAAACATTACAAGAAGGATCCTCACCCTCTTCCTTAACCAAATATGACATTAATTAGGTCTTACATCCATCATTTTAATAGTTACAAGTAAATACATGAAATAACCATGACGTGAACCAATAATTTAAACATTCTTATAACCAACATAAAACCATGGAAATAACAATGATAATACAACCATTAAATCCACATAATAATAGGTACAAAAGCAAGAGAACTTAGCTTCCATTAAACATAGGAAAATACTGACCAGGTTCGGGACTTCAACATTCTACTTGACCATAGACATGGCTGACCCAAATCTCTCTTCAACCAATAACCCCCAAGCCATATTCCAAGCATGAATGTGGGATCTCATGGATAAACTCATCCAAAACAAAACCAAGGGAATCCAAAGGTTAAACCACCTCCACCCTCACCATACAGTGATCACACCAAACCGATGCTCTAGTTACAAAACTGAGAAGAACTTGGAAATTCCATCTGAAATCCATCACTGCCTTTGAGGAATTTTTCTTCTCCCTATATCTCAGGCTTTACCACAATCCAATCCTAGATCACTAGGCCATAAACCGAGACACCTCCCTCAGGTTTTACTATGTATCCTGCCAAAACCGATCAAGGGATTCCTAGGCCTTTGGGAATGAACCTTGAGACCACCTCTTCCCTGGATTATGAAATCCATTTGGAAAATCCAAAGCTCAAAACGAAGATCAAAATCACAACACACCATGGCATTCAAAAAAAGGCAAGGTAAGGATGAAAACCATTGTCATAACCCGGAAAAACCATGCCACCGACAACAAGATAACCAAATACCAACATGCATAAGCCATGCATGTCCAAACCAGTGATGAAATCACACATGCAATATGTTACCTGCAAGTATTCTTGTTGAAGTTGCTAGATCCTTCTTTTCCCTGCTTGAACCTTTCTTTCCCTTCCTTTCTTGTCCTTCCTTTGCTTGCTTTCCTCCTCCTTGTCACAATGTTGAATTGCTCCAATAAAACTCTAGGTATCCAAAAGTGAGAGAGAGAGAGAGAGAATAATGAGAGAGCTCCAAAACTGAATTGACAAAAGGTACCAACTAATCCTCAGAAGAATTTTTATCAAAGAGGCCTCTAAATACTACATTTTCCATTATTTTCCTTCATTTTCCTCCTCACATGCAACCTATACCTTTTACCTTACTTTTATCCTAAATTCCCTTATTTTCATAAATAAATGTGCCAAAAATACTTTTTGCCTCTTTAATGCCTTTTTTGATTTTCCTTATCCATAAACACATACCTAGTGATGCCCACTAAGATATTTTTCCCACCATTATACTTGGAATAAGTGTCCCTTAACCATGGTCTTATTTTTCCTTTATTAAATTTTTATTACATGAACTTTTTCCTGGGTCTGTTACAGAACCCTCCCCCTCGGGGAACACTGTCCTCGGTGGTAAATCACACATACGCTTCAGCAAAAACGCTGAAAAGCAAACATACTACTCATGGAGCTTTATAACTTAGCTTGATGCAACATTTACAAGAGTGACCTGATCAAAAGAAAAACCATGATAACATGACCATATAACATCTTGTTGTGGTAAAACACAACCCCCCCATTTTTGACTTGTTCACTTCAAATAATGGGGACCCTTTCTATAAATTTTTGACTAAACGCCTTTTCGAATTTTTATTTTATTTGATTATCCTACGCGATTGTTAATTTTTTATTTTCTTTGGATTTTTGTTTTGATTGCTTTGTTAGAATCAATTTTTTATAAGCTTCCCATTGACGCTTGTTTCGCCTTATTTGGTCAACTGGTTTGAAAATGGTACTCCTTTAAAGTCCCATCATTTATCTAAGTCTGGGTTAAAAATGTTATTTTTATTCTTTTTATTTATTTTCGGAGTGGCTGTAGTTAAGACAATTTCATAACTAAACTAAACATCATTAAAATAAAACCAAAATAAAAAACTGATATTTAACATTAAATTTTGAGATTAATTAAATTAATTATTATAATAAAATATAATTAATTTAATTAAAATTAAAACTTAATATTAAAAAATATATATAAAAAATAAAAATAAAATAAAATTTACATTGCATATCGCAATATCGCAATATCAAGATCCATCGCAATTTTTATAACATACACATTTGACATAATGCGATATGCGATAAGGCGATATGCGATGTGTTAAAAGTTTTTAATATAAAGTTTTTTTTGTTTCACCCCTTATACCTCTCGTACCTCCATCTCACTCACCCTCACGTCACCCTTATCTCACACTCCACTCACCATACCCCTCCACAAACTCATATGGATGAAGTAATAAGTTTAAATTGATTTCAATGGTTTGTTTTATGGTTGATTTCAATGGTTTGTTTAATGATTTTGGGTTTGGATTGATTCCAATGGTTTGTAAATTAATTTTTATATTTTTATATTATAATAATTATATTATAATTATAATATTTATTATAATTTTAATATAATTTGAATTATAATATTAATTATATTTAAATTAATTTTTTCAAATCATTTGTATAAGATGATAATTAATTAGAATTAATTGTATATATTTGTTAGTTAATAATTAATTTAGAATTAATTATTAGATAATTATGATTCTAATTTAGGATTAAATTTTTAATTACAATTCTGATTTTTAACCAAGTAATAGAATTTCCAGATTTATGCCAGATTTGACTCATCAACTTTGGAAGCTCATAGAATGAGTTTTATTTGGCCAAATGAGGCCCAGAACGGCTCATTGGAAAGATAAAATCAAGGAGAACATTTCTGAGGAAGTTACATTAATAGATTTGGTCATTAATTGGGTCAAAAAATCATGCAAAAGATCAACCTCCGAAATTCTAAAACAAAATCAATTTTATGCATTTTCATTTGTCCTAAGCCTCTTCTAATTGTAAATTCGCTCATCAATGATATCTTTGGCCAATTAAACTATCCTAGGCATCAATAGAGAGCTTATATTTTATTTTCAATGATTTATTTAAATTAAATTTGATTGGATTTGTTTTAATGCCAGAAATAGTATTTTGATTTTATTGTTACATTTTAATTCATTTTGATTTCTTTTTGCAGGAAAACAGTGGAAGATATATGGAGAAAAAGACCTCAATCAATGAGAATGCTCCAGCAATTAAAGATGAGAATTTTGAGCAAATAAATTTGGATTGGGCAGATTTCTCTTCAGCAAACTTTCATCTCAAGGATTCCTTTGCAAAAATTATAAATAGCAGATTGCAGAATGTAATAGGGGCTGCTCTCCTCTGCAATTCTGAAATTCTAAAAGCACTTTTGTAATAGAGATTTAGAGTTGTAGGTGGGAGGAGTGGAATCTCAGATCTGGAGATTATTGAGGTTTTTATTTTACATCCTGAGTTATGTATAATGAACAGAGTTTGCACTATTGTAGCTCTGATTTTGAAAGCAGAAGCTTAGGCATTGTAAAGGACTATTAGAGACCGGAGCTGGAGAAATGGATTCAATAAATTGGTATTTTGAATACTATTATTTTAAATGCTGGTTTTATTTTATGATAACAGGAATGGTGTCAATTTACTTACATATTTGTGCACTTTTGTCGGTATGGGTAATTTGCTTCTATTTTATGTTGTTATTTATCTATGCTCTTATGGGCTGAATTCTGATGTATGAGTAACTATTTATTCATAAATCTGTCTTTTAATATTGGATGAATAAATAGTGATATGTTATGAACTTCTTCCGCATATTATTGTTTAATAATTCAAGTTACTGATTAAATGATCAATACCGTTTTGTGAACTACTTCCTGAGTGTTGTTGATTGATTATTTCAGTTAAAAGGTCTCAATAGGATGTGTTTTGCTATCCATAATGTCAGTTAATTGAACTATTTCATTAACTTGATATTTATTATAAACAAGACATATTTCAATCCCAATATTATAAATACCTGCTCTTGGTTGGGTTAGATCTATATCTGCCTAATTAAGATATGATTAAGATAGTTTCTTTTGCTTGCATCTTAGAATAAGTTTGCATTTAGATTAATTTCTACATTCTTTTAAGTCCTTTTTCCAAAGAGGCAAACTTTATTAGTGGATTGGCTGAGCCTTAAATCAGCTTAAGGATCACTTTCTTACCTGATCAGCAAGAAGGTTGATCTGATGTCTATTTTCCATTGGTAAATGAAAGTCATATTTTAAAGCCATTGGAGATTGAGAGAAGGTAACTGGACCTAGTTGAACCAGTCGGAACCACCATTCCAAACGGAAAAGGAGCTGCTTTAAGGTCCGGACCGGGTGGTCATCCCCCATGTTGTTGCAGCGATTTTCGAGCTTCAACATTTTGGCGCTAGAAGGAGGGCCTGAAACTTGTTGTCTATTGGAGTCTTTTCAATTTTAACATTTTATTTAATCACGATGGTTCATTTCAAACTTCCAATTTGGAGTTGTATCCATGGACGTGCATCTTCCAATACTCCACCCGAAGTGGTAAGACTCTTGTCTCAGGTAAAATTCAATGGTAAGAGAAATTCTTCTGCTTTTAATCATATCCTTCAATTTATTCAAAATGTTTCAAATTATGATTTTCAAGGAATTGATGAAGGCATCTTATGCATAATTTTTACTCACATTTGCGGCAGAAGCCAGAAACTGGTGTAGAACTCTTTCGGTTGCCTTAATTCACAGCTGGGATCAATTTGTTATAATTTTCGTTTGTAAATTTGACCACTATGATTATGATCAGGTATGTGATGAAATTGAATATCTATGAAATGAAAATGAGTCTGTTAGAGATTTTAATATTCGACTTCATTTGAATTGTTTAAAATTTAATGTCAAAGATGAACCTATGAAAGAAGAATCACTAGATTGGTTTGAACATAATTATTCTATTCCCCCTAGTCCTGATCCATATGAAATTAGTTCAAGCTTTGTTCCATCCCCTTCTAACATAAATGAGAATTCCAGTTTGGGTGTGCAAATAAATTTTGATGAAGAGGTTTCAAAAAGCTTGGAAAATATTTCTAATCAAATGCAAGAAGACAACAACAGCGATTTTGGAGAAAGAGCCGCCTTGAAATCTGAAAGCTACTTTGAGGTAAATTCAGAAAATCAGATTGTAAATCAGCAAGTGCAAGCAACAATCAAAGTAAATAATAGCATGCAAACAACTGTACAAATTTCTGAATTTTTCCATGATGAGCAAATGCCGAAATCAGAGTAGCAAAGCAATCTTCTTCAAAAAAGCATGAGCACACAAAGGAATGATCTGGAATTTGAAATTTACAATGAGCATAATGTACAAGAATTCTCAAACTGAGACATTTTTAAGTGCATTATTTCAGATTCACATTTTTCCCTTTATCCTGATATTTTTAATGATGGTAATTTTTCCCCTCTTGGTATTAATGATATTTCAGAAATTAAAGAGGATAATCTAAATGAATTACCATTAAGTTTTTATCAAGATAGAAAAGACATTAATGATCATTCTTTTGCCATTAATGAACATCAAATTCTTGTCCCTCCTTGTTTTGATATACTGGATGAGATTGAAGGGAAATCCAGAGAATCTTGTAAAGTCATTTATGATAATTACTCTGACATTGAAGATGTTGATTTTTCTCGAGAAAATCGTCATCAGAAACTTCAAATAACATCTGAGAATGAGAGACATTTTAATTTAGAAATTATTCCAACCAATCCTCATTCTAAAGCAACAAATTGTCTTCATGATTTCACTATTCAAGAAAATATTCCAATTTATGATTCATATCATGATCAAGCTTTCATTCCTGTTCATAATCATAAATCTCTTTCTAATTCACAAGTTGGAATTCAGAATTACTCAAATTCCATAATTCTGGCCAATTCTTGTGAATTTTTTTTTATTTCAAAACGATCCCAATTGTGTTGTAACATTAGTTGTACAAAAAGTGATTTCATTTTATTTTTGTTTCCTCACTTATTTTGTATTAAATCAGATTTATTTTCAGATTTTATTTTTCAGATTATTGATACATTACGCTGGCATATTGAGCACTTTATTATCAAACATTCAATTGATACATTGCCTTGTTGGAAAATTGAAGTTTTATATTATACTCAAAAGCTATTTCAATTTCAATTTCAATCAATGCTAATGTTTTATCAAAAGCTTCTATCTTCTCAAAGGCAATATCAACAAGAGAATGTATTTTTAGAAGTCTGCCAGCAATCCAATTTAATTAATAATTTTCCATTTCATTTGAAAGATTTCCATCCATTTTTCATTAATTCATTTGAAAAATATTTGGAAATTTTTCCTTCATGGAAGATTGTCAATAGCTTAACATTTACACATAACACTAACAGTCTCTTCCAGGCCTTTGAATCTGAAAGCTCATATCCACAATCTGGCCTTTCATCTCCTCTTTTGAACATTTCTCAATTATTAATAGAAATCCATCCAGATTTCTATGATCCAATTGGTATTCAATTGGAAAGAAAATTTCATGAGAAGGAGATTTTAGATAAGCTTCTAACAATAGTTGTACATTCCGATTTCAGGTTTAATTTTCTTAGTTCAATTAGATTTGTATTTTTATTACTAACATTTGAATTGTACATACATGCATGGATTAAAATGAGAAAATGGTTACACTGGAAATATGACTATACCTAGTCATTTTTCAAGTATATGGTTAGAATAGGAGTAGAGTTAATGTAGTTAATTTATTTTCAACAGTTCTGTAGATTAAAAATAAAACAAAGCAATCAGCCATTTTCATACATGTTTAGTGAAAACATTTTTTCCCAATCAAAAAATTTTAATTATTCCTTTTCTTTTTAAATTTTTTACAGCAATACCTCTACTCTGTCTATTTTGAATAATGTCTCGATTAAATTCAATTAAGGTTGTACTTGACATCAATCGCCTCAAAGCCACTTTTCTTAATTTCGGGATTTCCTTTTAAGGTTTTCTTTTGAAATTTATATGATAAAGGTTTTGATGATAGAAAAGCTTCATGATCTCATTATCCCATAAAATGTATGACTCTCTATGATAAGCCTAATTCTGACTCAATCATTATTATTCAGTCTAACCTTTCGTGGTAATCATATGAAGTTCATATTATCTTCCTCGAAATTTGCTAAGCTAACCTGAAGGATGCCCATTTTGCTGTGTGCACACATTCAAATCTGTTTTGACATTTTTGCACAATTAGTGGCTTTATCCCATTCGGAACTTTAGTTTCTTATCTGATGTTGTAATACGCATCATATTTATTTACTAAAGGAATTTTTGAACAGTCACTATAACAATACAGATTTTTCTCAAGTTAATTCGAAATAAGCAGAGGTAATAAATTGTTGTTTTAATTCAAAAGGGAAGACTATTTTCATATTTATTTCTGGTAAATTTTATATTTCCTGAATATGAACAAGCATATTTTATTTAGGCTGATTGCTCACTCTGATTTAGAATAAATGATGAGATGATTTTGAACAAAGGCAAAATTTTGATAAATCGAAGGAAAAATTTGAAGACTCATGAGGTATAAAAAAAAAAAAAAAAAAAAAAAAAAAAAAAAAAAAAAAAAAAAAAAAAAAAAAAAAAAAAAAAAAAAAAAAAAAAAAAAAAAAAAAAAACTACAGAGAATTTCCTTCCAGGTACGCATTCACAAGTTCATTCTCATCTATTATTAGTTTCTCTTTTTCTTAGTTCATTTTTTATTTTTGTTTTGTTTTATTTGCAGGTTTTCATTTGTTTTCAAAACTTGAAGTAAGCAGCAAACCCATTTCAAATTTGCAACAGGTTCAGGGAAATTTTATTTTGAGATTCATTAGAATTTGAACATTTTTAACTTTGCTTTCAACTATCAAAAAACTCAATTGAAATTTCAAGCAATATCATAGGATTCAACTTGATTTTCATATTGTTGATACTTTAGTGAAATTTTTTTCAATACCATCCCACTTGTCTTTGTCAATAATTTCATTCCGATATCACATCATTCACTTCACAACCATTTGTAGTGAAATATTTCATTAGAAGTAGCTTTTAACATTTTTTGATAGCAAATTGTTCATAAAATATCTCTGATGTATTACCTCGCTCATATGTCATATCGCATTTTGCATATCAGAGGTTTGCAGTTGAATATACTTCCATTATCATGAATCGCCGATCTCCGATAAACGACTTTACCATATTGCGATGACCACATAATTCCGGACTCGATATGAAATTCAAATCAAGTTTATAAAATATCGCGTCCATTCAATCGCAAATAATGGTAGGAGCATAACTTTAAAAGGGTCTATGTCGCGGATCCGATATGTTACTAAATTTTCATCATAAAATTATCGGGTCCACTCTTCATCGCATATCGGCGTATCGAGAATTGTTACATCATGTGCTTAAGATTGCCGATCACGATCACTGATTAGCCACGTCATTCATCGCATATCGGCATCACAAGAATCATATTGTGTTACATCGGGTACCAAAAATTCGCCAATCGCCGATTAACAATTGTCGATATTGTAATCGCTTCATCGCATTTTTATTTATGCTCACATCACAATTCAAAATCTGCGATGTGTGTTGTGCGATGTGGGAAGCACAATGTAAATATTCCCCGATCCCAGATATTATATTTCTTCAATGATGCGATCGCTCCATCTTATCACACATCTTCTCATTACATGTTTTCATGTCGGCAATTTTCATTTGCAATCTCTGATGTGATAGTTTCCAATGCATGCCTCTGAGCCATTAACATTTAATCGATATATGGCATAGCAACAAAGGTGGAGTCTTGCATGATGAAGAAACATGTGATGCGAATCATCCAATACGGCGATGTGTTATTTTAAAAGCGAGCTTGGGTAACCACTATGGTAAGAAAGCTGTTAATGAAAAATTTGCAGCATATTCAAATCATTCCGATTTCTCATATATTTCAGTTTTAAATATATAATTCCATAATTAAATATGGAATTCAAGACATCTCTATTTTCATATTTAAATTTTCATATTTTGGATTTGGTCTTGATTCCGGACAATTTATAAAATCATGGAGTTTATATGAAACTTATAATATTTTGAGAAACATTCGTTACTGCAAATTCGCATTCTCATTTCTGATGCATTTCTTTTAATTTCAATTCCCTTGAGCACTAAACATTCCATTTTTACATTTTACTGCTTGCTTTAGTTTAGATAAAATAAATAATGATTTTGGGTTATAGGATTTTGGTTAGTTTGACTTCTTCAAGTTTTTAATATTAATTAAAATAAGAAGTCAGCTAGTTTGGAGAAACTGATACCTTTCAGGTAAGATCAAAAGCAATTATCCAATGGTAAGATTCATGTACCCACTTTCATTAATTTCCATTTCGTTACTTTAGTTTCAGTTTTGTTTTTTTGATATATAAATCTGTTTTGCAGTTCTTCATAAAAGCTTCCAATCCTCCGCCAGATCATATTTTCGAAGTCCATACTCTTCTCCTGGCTTAATTTCAAGAAGCAGCGATAATCCTCATTGAAATAGCTACACCAGGAAGTTTTAGAACCTTTAGCTTTTTCTTTAAGCATTCCTTTCATTAGAAAATGATTAAGTTGATGCTTTGAAACAGAAGATTGATATCAGACAGAAAGTTTTCATTGTGGCTAAATTTTATCGCCACTGCTATCTAAAAAGCCTAAAACACTTACAACCCTGCAAGGTATGATTTTTCTAAATCTCGACATAAGAAGGATTGATTACACGATTATTTCTTTCTTCATATTGTTGAGACATTGGTATAAACATTCTTGTTTGAGTTTATCCTGCAAAACTGAGATTTTCCTTTCCATTTTTAAAATTTCTTCATTTTTATTTTTGCTGATTTCTTTCTCATTTTAGCATAAGAATTATTTTTCCTTTGGTTTTCAGTTTTGATTTTGGTGACTTTGCCATGATTTATGTAGAAGGCCTTCTTGTTACCTAACTATGGTCAGTATACATGGAGAAAAATTGTTAATAGTCATCTATTAACTTTTTCTTAAATCTCTTAGTAAATTTTGATTTTCTTATTATAAAGGTAGACATACTTAAGGAAGAGATTACCAATTTAGAGAAGTTGACAAAGTATCATAAAATTTGGAGAAATTTCATTTTCATCAAAATTGTAATCATTTTGAGATTTCAATATTTTATTAAGATCTTTCAAAGTTCTATTATCAATCAAGAAAAGTTATTTTTAACCAAGTAAAGACACTTTACAGCAAAGCACCATTTAACTCTGAAATTGTCATTTTTAACTATTAAGGAGTTAATGATTCTCCCTGTCCCGAAGAGTCTTATTTTTCTAGAGTATAATCCAGAGATATATTTAAACTTAAAAGATAAGAGGTCTCATCATGAGCCTGCTTACCATGATCATAGGGGAAAAATAGGCTGACATTACCAACACTGCTAAACAAACTAGGGTAATGGCATATGATTGCAAAAATTTATAAGACAAGGGGTCTCATCACGAGCCAGCTTGTTCAGTCTAATTATAACCAGTGAATGGCATTGTCAGCTATCTGGCTACCAAACCAGGACAATGACTTTTAAGATTTATAACAATAATAATAAAAAAAATAAAAAATAAAAAAGAAAAAAGAAAAAAAGAAATAATAATAAAAATAATATAAATGGATTTATCTCTAGGTCAATAATTCTTAAAGAGATGGGATTCTGAATCATTGGTGATTAAAAGGTAAACCTGTCGAGACTATAGATGTTCGCTGGCAACAGTGGCTCTACCTGTGACAAATGAGTATATTTTAAAAGCTAAGCTGTAAAGTGAATCCTGCTTTATCTCTACAACTAATTAAGGATTGATATAGAGTTTTGAAATATTTTAATTTATGAGAAATTTTAAGAAAAAATATAGTTAGATGATTCTTGCTTTTATTCAGACTAATGAACCTAGTCAAGCATTTCAAGCATAATTCTCTCTTCTTTAATTAGTTTTACTTTGATTTTAGGAAAATCTTATTCATATCAAATAGAGATAACTGGTTCTTCTCCCGTGTGTCGCCATTGTTGTGGTAAAACACAACCCCCCCATTTTTGACTTGTTCACTTCAAATAATGGGGACCCTTTCTATAAATTTTTGACTAAACGCCTTTTCGAATTTTTATTTTATTTGATTATCCTACGCGATTGTTAATTTTTTATTTTCTTTGGATTTTTGTTTTGATTGCTTTGTTAGAATCAATTTTTTATAAGCTTCCCATTGACGCTTGTTTTGTCTTATTTGGTCAACTGGTTTGAAAATGGTACTCCTTTAAAGTCCCATCATTTATCTAAGTCTAGGTTAAAAATGCTATTTTTATTCTTTTTATTTATTTTCGGAG
The DNA here is from genome assembly GCA_034641835.2 of Pinus albicaulis. NCBI lineage: Eukaryota > Viridiplantae > Streptophyta > Pinopsida > Pinales > Pinaceae > Pinus > Pinus albicaulis. The sequence goes on from CM076569.1 coordinate 445,122,743, forward strand.
TGGCTGTAGTTAAGAAAATTTCATAACTAAATTAAACATCATTAAAATAAAACCAAAATAAAAAACTGATATTTAACATTAAATTTTGAGATTAATTAAATTAATTATTATAATAAAATATAATTAATTTAATTAAAATTAAAACTTAATATTAAAAAATATAAAAAAAATTTTTTACATCGCATATCGCAATATCGCAATATCAAGATCCATTGCAATTTTTATAACATACACATTTGACAAAATGCGAGATGCGATAAGGCGATATGCGATGTGTTAAAAGTTTTTAATATAAAGTTTTTTTTGTTTCACACCTTATACCTCCTGTACCTCCATCTCACTCACCCTCACGTCACCCTCACCTCACACTCCACTCACCATACCCCTCCACAAACTCATATGGATGAAGTAATAAGTTTAGATTGATTTCAATGGTTTGTAAATTAATTTTTATATTTTTATATTATAATAATTATATTATAATTATAATATTTATTATAATTTTAATATAATTTGAATTATAATATTAATTATATTTAAATTAACTTTTTTCAAATCATTTGTATATTAATTTAATTTTGTAACTTAATTAATTTTTAATTAGATGATAATTAATTAGAATTAATTGTATATATTTGTTAGTTAATAATTAATTTAGAATTAATTATTAGATAATTAGAATTCTAATTTAGGATTAAATTTTTAATTAAAACTCTGATTTTTAACCAAGTAACAAAATTTCCAGATTTATGCTAGATTTGACTCATCAACTTTGGAAGCTCATAGAATGAGTTTTACTTGGCCAAATGAGGCCCAGGACGGCTCATTGGAAAGATAAAATCAAGGAGAACATTTCTGAGGAGGTTCCACTAATAGATTTGGTCATTAATTGGGTCAAAAAATCATGCAGAAGATCAAGCTCCAAAATTCTAAAACAAAATCAATTTTCTGATTTATTTTCTGCATTTTTATTTGTCCTAAGCCTCTTCTAATTGTAAATTCGCTCATCAATGATATCTTTGGCCAATTAAACTATTCTAGGCATCAATAGAGAGCTTATATTTTATTTTCAATGATTTATTTAAATTAAATTTGATTGGATTTGTTTTAATACCAGAAATAGTATTTTGATTTTATTGTTACATTTTAATTCATTTTGATTTTTTTTTGCAGGAAAACAATAGAAGATATATGGAGAAAAAGACCTCAATCAATGAGAATGCTCCAGCAATTAAAGATGAGAATTTTGAGCAAATAAATTTGGATTGGGCAGATTTCTCTTCAACAAACTTTCATCTCAAGGATTCCTTTGCAAAAATTATAAATAGCAGATTGCATAATGTAATAGGGGCTGCTCTCCTCTGCAATTCTGAAATTCTAAAAGCACTTTTGTAATAGGGATTTAGAGTTGTAGGTGGGAGGAGTGGAATCTCAGATCTGGAGATTATTGAGGTTTTTATTTTACATCCCGAGTTATGTATAATGAACAGAGTTTGCACTATTGTAGCTCTGATTTTGAAAGCAGAAGCTTAGGCATTGTAAAGGACTATTAGAGACCGGAGCTGGAGAAATGGATTCAATAAATTGGTATTTTGAATACTATTATTTTAAATGCTGGTTTTATTTTATGATAACAGGAATGGTGTCAATTTACTTACATATTTGTGCACTTTTTTCGGTATGGGTAATTTGCTTCTATTTTATGTGTTATTTATCTCTGCTCTTATGGGCTGAATTCTGATTTATGGGTAACTATTTATTCATAAATCTGTCTTTTAATATTGGATGAATAAATAGTGATATGTTGTGAACTTCTTCCGCATATTATTGTTTAATAATTCAAGTTACTGATTAAATGATCAATACCATTTTGTGAACTACTTCCTGAGTGTTGTTGATTGATTATTTCAGTTAAAAGGTCTCAATAGGATGTGTTTTGCTATCCATAATGTCAGTTAATTGAATTATTTCATTAACTTGATATTTATTATAAGCAAGACATATTTCAATCCCAATATTATAAACACCTGCTCTTGGTTGGGTTAGATCTATATCTGCCTAATTAAGATAAGATTAAGATAGTTTCTTTTGCTTGCATCTTAGAATAATTTTGCATTTAGATTAATTTCTACATTCGTTTAATTCCTCTTTCCAAAGAGGCAAACTTTATTAGTGGATTGGCTGAGCCCTAAATCAGATTATGGATCACTTTCTTACCTGATCATCAAGAAGGTTGATCTGATGTCTCTTTTCCATTGGTAAATGAAAGTCATATTTTAAAGCCATTGGAGATTGAGAGAAAGTAACTGGACCTAGTTGAACCAGTCGGAACCACCATTCCAAACGGAAAAGGAGCTGCTTTAAGGTCCGGACCGGGTGGTCATCCCCCATGTTGTTGCAGCGATTTTCGAGGCTTCAACACATCCATACCTCTTATTGGAGCTTTATAACTTAGCTCATGGTGGAATTTAAAACCATATATATATATCTACATATACAAAAAACATCACCAAAAACATATGCCAAACATATACCAAACACCAAACCAAAAATGCTTTGCCTCAACAGGAAAACAATGAAGGATACATGACCCGCATTTGATCCACCATCTCCCATGTAGTTTCATCGGACCCAAAGTTCTTCCATTGCACTTTAACTTGCTCGATGGCTTTGTTCCTGAGCATGAGTTGCTTCCTCTGCAATATGCACTGAGGTTCCAACTGGAATTCTCCTTCTTGCTCCCCTACAATATAGACCAATCAATAACATGATCAACATCCTTTATATACCTTTGAAGTAATGAAACATGAAACACATCATGGACTTTCACTATTGGAGGCAGTGCAAGTCGATAGGCCACTGGTACAATCCTCTCAAGGATCTCAAAAGGCCCACAATATTGTGGTTCCAACTTGGCACATGATTTGATCCTTAAGGAGCTCTTCTTGGGCTTGATGTGCAAATAAACATGCTCCCCAACTTTAAATATGATGTGTCGGTCTGCATAAGTCGTCTGTGTCGTGTGCTACCTTTAGGTTCTTCTTTATAACATGCATTTCCTGCTCCATGTTTGCCAACATGTCTGATCCAATCAACACCCTGTTAACTAGATCACTCCAACTAATGGGAGTATTACAACTCCACCCATATAGTGCCTCGAAGGGACTCATACCCAATGACTCTGAATCCTGATACCCATTTTTGTATGCAAACTTGACCAATGGTAGATACGCTTCCCATTACCACTGTCAATGCATCAGATACATCCTCAACATGTCCTCCAATATCTTGTTGACACTCTCAATCTGTATATCTGTCTGTGGATGATAAATTGTGATGAAGGCCAACTCGGTGACCAAACCTGTAAATAACTCCTTCCAAAACTTGGAAGTGAACTTTGCATCCCTGTCTGACATGATCTTCTTTGTAACACCATGCAATCTAACTATGTATTTGATGAACACCTGTGCTACATCATTAGCTGAATACATAGTCTTCACCGGAATGAAGTGCGAAACCTTTTTCAACCTGTCCACAACAACCATGATAGAATCATGATATCTCACTGTCCTCGGCAAAACTGTGATAAAGTCCATGGAAATGACCCCCCATTTCCATTCTGGAATCGCAATAGGTTGTAGTAGTTCACATGCAAGCCTACACTCTGCCTTTACCTGCTGACAGTCTAAACACCTAGCCACGAACTCTGCTACATCCCTACTCAGATTCAGCCAATAATAGAATCTCTTTACTGCAGTCAACATCTTCTGATAGCCTGGGTAACCTGAATATGGTTTCACATGAAACTCCCTCGAGATCACCTTCTTGATCTCACTACTGTTTGGAACATATATCCTATCTGTAAACCTGACCAATCCATCTGTTGAAAGACAATAGTCCAAACATGTATATCTACACATGTACCTGTACCTGTACCTGTACTCTACTACAATATGTGTCTAAGCTCCATATATCTGACATCCTACTGACCTACCTACAAGATCCTATTTTGTAAATCCATCCCATAAGAACTCATAGTTGCAATGTGATTTACCTATATCCACCTGCTAAGGGCATCTACGACCCTGTTCTCTTTACCTTCGATGTGCTTGATCTCAAAATCAAACTCACTAATCGTAGCCAACCATATAGTTAGCCTGACATTCAGATTCAATTGGTCAAACAAGTACCTCAACCCACTGTGATCGCTCATCAGTACAAACCTCTTGCCAAAAAGATAGTTCCTCCACATCTTCAATGCATAGATGATCGCTGCTAGCTCGAGATCACGTGTCAGATAATTTTGTTCATGTTCATTCAGTTTCTATGACTCATAGCATACTACCTGTCCCTCCCACATAAGGACTCCACTAAGCCCTCTCTTGCAAGCATCTGTACACACTACAAACTCTTTGTTCAGATCTGTGATCTTTAACACTGGAGCATGTGTTAACAACTGCTTAAGCTGCTAAAAACTAGCCTCACACTCTTTTTTCCACTCAAAATTCTTACCTTTCCTCTGTAATGATGTAATCGGGTAAGAAATCCATGAGAAGTTCCTAATGAACCTCTTATAATATCCTGCCAATCCCATGAAAGATCTCACCTCTTCTACATTCTAGGAGTTTCCCATTCCATGATGGCTCTTACCTTTTCTGGATCTAATGTGATGCCTTCCTTGGAGATAATATGCCCCAAGTAATGTACCTTAGTATGAAAGAAACTACACTTGTTGAGCTTAACATGCAATTGATGCTCTTTTAACTACCTCAACACTGTATCCAAATGCTCTACATTCTCTTCCTCAATCTTGGAATATAACAAGATGTCATCAATTAATACAATCACAAAATGTTCCAAATAAGGACACTACACAATATTCATTAAACACATAAATGTAGTTGGAGCATTAGTCAAACCGAATGGAACTACAACAAACTCGTAATGCCCATACCTATTCCTGAATGCAGTCTTGTAGATATCCTCTTCTTTGATGTGTACCTGATAATATCCTGATCTCAAGTCGATCTTAGAGAACACTGCTTCTCCCTTCAGTTGATCAAACAAATCATCAATCCTTGGAAATGGGTACATATTCTTGATGGTCACTTTGTTCAACTTCATGTAGTCAATGCATAGTCTAAGAGTTCCATCATTCTTCTTCATGAACAACACTGGTGTGCCCCAAGGTGATACACTTGGCCTAATGTATCCCTTGTCAAGCATCTCTTCAGGTGTACTCATTCTATAGGTGACTTTGATGCTGGTGTTTCCCTTAGTACCAACTCAATAGAAAAGTCTACCTCTCTGTGAGGTGGCAACTCTGAAATATCTGCTAGAAACACATCTTAAAATTGTTGTAGAACTGGATACCTACTCAACACATCTACAACCTCGACTTTCTTAACTTTGTCACTAGAGATATGAACTATAAATAACACACACCCTTTCCTGCGATTGTGCTTGGCCAGCATGGCTGTCACCATGCTAACTGATGTGGCTTTATTCTTTCCTTGCAAAACTCTCGGTTCCCCATTGTCATTTAAGCACTCAATGGATTTGTCATAGAAACCTACCGTGGTCCTATGAAGGTATAGCCAATCCATACCCAATAGCATATTATATGATCCCAATGGAAATATGTTCAAGTGTGTTGTTGTAGGCATACCATTTAACTCAAATGCACAAGCTCGTACTCAATGATGGATTCTTTTCTTCATATCTTTAGCCAACTGCACTAACAAAGATTTTGCATACATTGATTTTCTCAAACCACACTTATCCACTAGGTCAGGATTATTATAACTATAGATAGATCTAGGATCAAACAAAACATAAAAAACTAGATCTTAAAGCTTATTGTCCATCTCAATGATAAAATATTGATGATTGTCCTGCCTGTTTTCCACAACTACATAAATCCGAGCAATGTTATGCCCAACATCCGCAACTGTCTATGCCTCCTATGCACTATATGTCTGGGTTATACCACCATGATACTGCAGATAGTCCCTCTTATGATGATCCTTACCACATATCCAACATTGCAATGATGCTCTACCATCACCTCTAGTTTTATTTTCTCAATATCCTTTCCCAATTGTGTTGAAATTCTTGTAAGGAACCACATTTTCTTTCTCACCCGCATCTTGCAATATTTCCCGCTTTGGTGGCCATCTTCCCTTAGCTTTCTCATTTCCTTTCAAATCATGCTTAGGCTCGATTTTGTGTTTTTATTTCTCATAACAATGCTTTAGCTTTGGAATGGACTCCTCTAATGATCTAGGCTCATCGAACTCAATCTGGTATCTGTAGGATAGTGGCAGCCACTGATGAATCTTTGAACCTTGTCCTTCTCCTCCTTGAGGTAAGGCACATATCTCAACAACTCCAAAAACCTGCTAGTATACTCATCATCTGTGATGGAACCCAAATGAAACTCTTAAAAATCCTTAGCTCTATCAAGATAGTACCTCTCCGACAGATACTTCTTCCGAAATAACCTCTCGAATTCACTTCAACTCAGCGCCTCCTCATAAATACCCCTGAAATTCTTCACATCTTCCCACCAAATTTCTACTTTACCTTTGAGACTGAACGTAGTTATTTTGGAATTCATATTTTATGAATAATCATGCAACCTGAATAATTTCCTCATAGCAAGAAACCATGCATCTGCATCATGTGATTTATTCATCTCTCCATCAAAGGTAGGTGGCTTTTCTTTCTTAAACTCATCCAAAAAAAACCCCCTGTCACTCCTCCTATGAGGATGATAGCAATGACGATCATGATGCCTATCTGAACCAGAATTAGAATGGTACCTGTGTCTGTCACCTCTCCTATCCGGAGTGTCCAAGAATCTGCCATCTCTAATCACTTCATCTCTACTCAACCTATAACCATAAAGAGACGTGCTACTGTAAGCACCATTATTTCCATCCTACTGTCCATAACTAATCCGAAGTGGCCCTTGTCGCTACAAATCTAACAAACTTTGAAGGATTTCCACATCCACTTATACTTGTTTTTCATGTGCTTGTATGATCTTGTCATTTTCCGCCTTACAACTCCTTATCTCTTCCTTCAAACTTCTCCGTGTATCTCCCAAATTATATGAGTTCCCAACACCATGTTGCTCATCGGATTCATAAGGGGAATCCTTGTAGTCTACCATCTTGCTAGCCATCTTTGATTTCTTCCTGCAAAGCATCTCATGTTAGGTTAAACCAAATGATAATAAACCAACATACCTTAGCATAATTTGGGGAGGATATCTCATCTGCAAGATCAACCAATTAGTGTAATACATGCATATACATAATCATGACAACATATAGACTTGTAACTCATGGTATATCAGTGCATAAGCATCATTATAGCTAGAGTCCAATCATTAATGCATGACCATACCAACTGCACACCATGACCTTATCCATAACAACCTCAACCATACCAATGCAAACATGACCACATGTAAACACTTGACATGTATAACCAGTCATATGGTCGTGAAAACACATTGAAAACTACATCACCAACCCTTCCATGGAGACACCACTGCCACCATGAAAAACAACATGTGGATGCAACAAGTACATGAACCATAACGTGAGAAACACATATACGAAAGACATGAATACTTGACGACACAATATTGACAACATCAAAATTTTCACAAGGAGAGTGCAACCATGCTCTGATAGCACCTATAACGTCCAACTCCCCTCACACCTACCCAAGTAACCGACAAACTCAGGTAAACATGAGATGATGGGCAGTTAAGATAGACTCAACCTCCTTGGTGAATTTAATGAAGTGGAATCGAAGCAAAAAACCATAACACAAACCTATACCACATGTTATGGGACCCCTAGAGGCTATCCCAATCATCCACCTGACTTATCCCTAGGTCCCATTGATATTTCACGAAGAAAACCCCTTGACGCATGCACGGGCCTACATACATGCATCTAGGAGGCTCTGGATGCATGCATAAGTCTGCATGCCTGCGTCCAGGGAATAAATTTTCCATACTTGTGGATGTGTCCATAGGATTTAAGGCACATTTTAAGCCCATAATCTCAGATGATCTGAATCTGAATGTTAGTTTTGCTATGGTAATTTCAACTTCACAATTATAAATAAATTTCTGATCATTTTCTTTATGTGCATAGGTTTCTTGAGGTGTTTGTGAGTGTTAAACAAGTAAATGTATTGATTTTTATGTTAAATTTATGAGGATAATAACATTATAACATAATGTTGAACAACAAAAATAAAATGTACAACAAACCCTCAAATGATCCACTAACACAGTGTTTTGATGAAAGAGTTTACCCCTCTTGGGCTACATATCCTTGGTCTAACTTCCATGGCTTGGGCATTTGTCTCAGCTAAAAATGGAAAAAAGTGTTGTTTACAATCCTCTACTGCTCCTGAAACCTGCTCCAACATGCTCAGAATGTCCAAATAATCTAGGATAGACTCTTTATGAGCCCAATTTGGTCGAATTTTGAAAAATTAGGACATAATCAGCTTGGCCTAGGAAATATCCTCCAAATCTGGAGAGAACTCCAGTTAGTGCCGACAATTTTGGAGATCCCGCCGAAATTGGCGGACTCCATCGAATTAAACTAGGCTTAATTAAAGGTTAAGTGGGAGATAAACTTTTTGTTTAGTGCTAAGCGTGTGTTTAACATTATCTGCATTAAATAATATGATTAACGCAAATCCTTGTTTATGGGTTAATAAGTGTGGTTTAATATTTAACTCTGCTACTTTAACTATAGCCCTCCACTCATGGTTGTAGCTGAAGGTTTTGTGTATGAGGGAGTTGGCCCCCTCTTCTGCCCGCCAGTCCATATGTATTGAAACATACATCGAAGACATAATCTATTAAGTTCCATTGGTGTGGCATATTGGTATGTCTTGTGGTTTGTGTGGGGGAGGTCACGGGGTTGACCCCGACCTCCGCCCACCCTCCAACATAAATTTTGCTCCACCACTAATATGTATAATCTGACCTTTGCACTTAACCATAATTAAATTCGGCCTTTGGGAGGGGGCACATGGCGGCCTTCAAGCTAACCACGTGTCCTCATCCCATTGGTTCCTTAAAAATCGACCACAATTCGACACATAGCCAAAAATTCATGCCAGCCACAAAGTGACACTTGTCATAGTGTCATTTGGAAAATTGAAGGAGTATTCCAAGAATATTGTTTTTTGCTGACTAGGTTGCCATGTCACCATTTTGTCCTTTCTACAAAATTTTTAACTGTTTAGGAAAATGAACAACATGCTTTTTCTTTCTCATACGGAGTCGTTTTTCAATGAAATGAATTGCACCGGATTCCTGGCAATGAGCACTTTGCAGTCGTTCAGGTTCTGATCGATTTTGAGCACTTCCATTTTTAAGATTAACACTGAGCACCTGATCATTCCTCCCCACTCGAAGCCTTTTGGACCCCAAAATATCTTTGATTACTCAACATGTGGATGAGGGTACAATACACTCACTCTTCCGGTCTCAATCCACTGAAAATTTCCCATTTTCATCAACTTGAGATTTTCACAAAAACTAATCTTTTTCCTTGACTCTTGAGACCCTCTTTTGCTGTTGTAGACACCGTCATGCTGCAATTTCCCTGAATTTGCAGAACAACAAGTTTTCCTTGTAGAAAAAAACTTGTTCCCACCTCTGTTGTTAATCAAAGGAAACTTGGAAACTGTCTCACCTCAAACATTGTCATCATGACGATTCTTAGCTTGTCTTGCCTTATACTTGCGTTGAATTTTGACCAAGTATTTTCTCCATTGCCATGTACCCCTTGGAAACCAAAAACAAGCAATTATGGTACCTATGCCTTCTTTGTCAAATTGCTTTGGCGCTTTCTCTTTGATTTTTTCTCTCTCTTGCACCGACATCTTGTTTCCAACACTGCTCGACACTGATTTTGACTGCTGCAAATATTTCACATCTTGTTTACCTCCTTTCAAAGGCAAGCTGTTAGAGTCCTGAAACATCTTATTACAAGCATAAGCAACTTTAATGAAATCAACTTGCTCATTTGATGCATATTTTTGAAAGGTATCATTCAAAACATCCCTATGTTTGATCATTAACAAAGTCAAATTTTGACTTGCATTCACTATTCTCTTCATTTCTCCTGCATGTAAAAGAGACAAACTTATCTTCTTCTTATGCGCTCTAACTATGTACTAAATTCCATCTTTAAACAAGTGATACTTATTCTCATGGCGATGAAATATTTCTTTCCTATCATAAAGACAAGGACTTCCCAAAACAATACCTGAAATCTCAAGCGACAATACATCAAGTTCAACTTCATCAAGAAAGTTTGAATTGATTGCAAACCTTAGAATGCACTTCCTTGTTACCTACAAGTTTTAATTCTTGCATATCCACCCTAAAGAATATGGTCTTGGATGTATAACAGTTTCAAGGTTAAGCTCCTTAACTAAGTCTTCATAGATCAAATTAGCTTGAGAACCACTATCAAAAAGTGTGTCTATCTTGGTATGTTTATAAATGACTCTAATATGAAATAGTTCAATTCTTGTATCTTCATCTTGAGCTACATTGGAACAACTTGAAGAACTAGTGCTTTCTATGTTCGTACCTTTCAAACCCATTGTTGTAATCTTCCTGTAATCTCCTGAATCTGAACCTAAGTCATTTTCAATGATTGCAACAATTTTCCCCTTCTCTTTGGCTTTAAGTTTGTCTGGCTTCAACTCTGGATGAAGTTTCCAACAATGGTCTTCATCATGGCCATTCTTTGAACAATGTATACATGTGATTTTCTCTTTCTCTTTTTTGATAGATCTATTTCTCTTTCCTCTTCCATTAAACTTTCCCTTCCCTTTACCCTCATACTCAAGGAGACTATCACTTTTCTCACCTACACTCTGTTTCCCTCTTGCTTCAAGATGTGTGGTTTGAACACAAACCTCATCTAATTTTGTGGGATTGAACATGGGAATAGTATTTCCAAGGTAACTGTGTAAACCCCCAATATACTTTAACAAAGTTTCTTGAGAATACAAATTGACACCCAAAATAAGAGCTCTTCTCCTAAATTTATGAGTATAATCTTGCACACTTTTCACTTTCAATTGTCTAAAATTCTGCCAGTCCATAATGGATTTTTGCATGTTAGTTAGAGGAGAGAATTTCATTTTAATGGAAGCAATAAAATTTGACCAAGACATTGATATCTTACCATGGTTTTTAATCTCTTCTTGAATCCTTGCTTCCCACCATACAAGTGTTGATCCCTCTAGCCTCAATGAAGCCAACTAGATCTTTATGTCATCTTCTTGTAGGTTATGAATTCTGCAATAAGCCTCTAATTGACGAATCCAAATGTCCAACTTCTCTGCATTTACCTCACCATTGTACATGGGAAGTTCAAACTTAATGTCCAATTTGAGTAAGGGAGTTTTTCCTTTTGGGGTTTTTGAGTGAGTATGGGTGGTTTTTGTGGTGGAAGTGGAAGATGATGGTAATGGTGATGATGAGGATGATGATGAAGATGGTGGAGATGGAGGAGGTTTTCCTCCATGACCCTTTGAATCCTTCTCTTCATCCTTTTTTTCTTCTAAGGTTTCCTCTCCATGTGGAGACTTAGAATTCCCTTCAACCATCCTGGTGCTCCTCTCCTCAAAGAGGATCTTAACCCTTTTAGTTAGGTCATAGAAATATTTATTGTATGATTCCTATTCTAAAAGAACTTTAGTCTCTCCTACACATGACATGATGGCTATGGATTCAAGCTTAGCTTCTAGTGCAACGGGTGCAACTTGTACCACTTCAATCTCAGCTAGAGATAAAACTTGAGGTGCTTCAAGTGCAGCCGGGAGTGAAACTTTGGGTGGAGATGGTGGCCTTGTGGCTCTCCCTCTTCTGGTCCTAACCTCAAGACTAGCAACCAACAATTTCCCTTCTCTTTGCAACTTCAAGCTTGTAAGCATCACAAATTTGCAACCATTAAAACCCTACTTGCACAAAACTCAAGAAAATAAAGCAAATAACCTGTGCTCTGATACCACCTTGATTTAAATCTGAATGTTAGTTTTGTTGTGCTAATTTCATCTTCAGAATTATAGATAAATTGTTGATCATTTGCTTCGTGTGCATAGGTTTATTGAGGTGTTTGTGAGTGTTAAACAGGTAAATGTATTGAGTTTTATGTTAGATTTGTGAGCAAAATAACATTAAAACATAATGTTGAACAAAAACAATAAAATGTAAAACAAACCATCAAATGATCCATTAACATAGTTTTTTGATGAAGGAGTTCACCCCTCCTGGGCTACATCTCCTTGGTCCAGCTTCCATGGCTTGGGCCTCTATTAGATCAAAATGGAAAAAAGTGTTGTTTAAAATCCTCTACTACTCTTGAAACCTTCTCCAACATGCTCATAATGTTCAAATAATCTATGATAGACTCTTATCTAAGCCCAATTTGGTCGAATTTTGAAAAATTTATGGCACAATCAGTTTGGCCTAGGAAATCTCCTCCAAATCTTGAGAGAACTCCAGTTAGCGCCAACATAGTATATTAAGTTCCACCTGTCCTCCAACATAAATTTTTCTCCACCACTAATATGTATAATCCAACCTTTGCACTTAACCATAATTTAAATTTGGCCTTTGGGCTAGCCACGTGTCCTCATCCCATTGGTTCCTCAAAAACCAACCACAATTCGACAAATAGCCAGAAATTCGGGCCAACCACAAAGTGACACTTGTCATAGTGTCATTGGGAAAATTGAAGGAATATTCCAAGAATATTATTTTTTGTTGAAGAGGCTGCCATGTCACCATTTTGTCCTTTCTGCAAAATTTTTAGCTATTTAGGAATACAAAAATCAAGACCTATCTTACTCACACAGATTTGGTTTTCGATGAAACGAATTGCACCAGATTCTTGACAACGAGCACTTTGCAATCGTTTAGGTTTCGATCGATTCTGAGCACTTCCATTTTTGAGCTTAACACTGAGCACCTGATCGCCAGACATTTACTAGAACTTTCTGTAGCTTTAAGGAATCATTAAACACATGACGACAATGTCAAATAACCAAAAAATGACTCCAGGACTAGGCTCGACCATCCCCAACCGAGACTGACATTCTGTCAAACACTTGGCATGAATGAAATCTACAGGTCTAAGATACATGAAAAACATGAATGACTGGAAAAAATTATGAAACATGACAAGAAGGATCATCACCCTCTTTCTTAACCAGATATGACATAAATTAGGTCTTGCATCCATCATTTTAACAATCACAAGTAAATACATGAAATAACCATGGCATGAACCAATCATTTAAACATGCTTATAACTAGCATATAACCATGGAAATAATAGTGAGAATACAACCATTAAATCCACATAATAATAGGTCCAAAATCAAGAGAACTTAGCTTCCATTAAACATAGGAAAATGCCAACCAGGTTCGGGACTTCCACGTTCCACCCAACCATAGACATGGCTGAGCCAAATCTCTCTTCATCTAGTCACCCCTATGCCATATTCCAAGCATGAATGTGGGATATCATGGATAAACTCATCCAAAACACAACCAAGGGAATCTAGAGGTTGAACCACCTCCACCCTCACCATACTGTGATCACACCAAACCGGTGCTCCGATCACAAAATTGAGCATAACTTGGAAATACCATCTGGAATCCATCACTATCCTTGAGAAATTTTCCATCTCCCTGTCTCTTAGGATTTACTGCAATCCAATCCCAGATCACTAGGCCCTAAATAGAGACACCTCCTTCAAGATTTACTATGTATCCTGCCAAAACCGGTCAAGGGATTCCTAGGCCTTTGGGAATGAACCTTGAGACCACCTCCACCTTGGATTCCAAAATCCATCCAGAAAATCCAAAGTTCAAAGCCGAGATCAAATCCCAACACATCATGGAATCTGGAAAAGGCAAGGAAAAGCTGAAAACCACGGTCATAAATCGACAAAGCCATGCCACCGACAACAAGATAACCAAATACAAACATGCATAATCCATGCATGTCCAAACCAACTAGGAAATCACACATGCAATATGTTACCTGCATCTATTCCTATTGAAGCTACTAGATCTTGCTTTTCCTTGCTTGATCCTTGCTTTCCCTTGCTTTCTTGTTCTTACTTTTCTTGCTTTCCTCGTCCTTGGCACAATGCTGAATTGCTCCAAGAAAAAACTAAGTATCCAAGAGTGTGTGTGAGAGAGCTCCAAAACTGAACTGAAAAAAGGTACCAACTGATCCTCATAAGCCTTTTATAAAAGAGGCCTCTAATTTCTTCATTTTCCTCCTCATATGCAACCTGTGACCATTCATTTTCCTTTTCTTCCAATTTCCTTTATTTTCATAAGTAAATGTGCCAAAAATACTTTTTTCCTCTTTAATGCCTTTGTCTTTGCCAATTTACCTTAGCCATAAACACATATCGAGTGATTGCCACTAGGATATTTTTCCAAACATTCAACTTGAAATAAGTGTCCCTTAACTGTGGTCTCATTTTGTCTTTATTAATTTTTTATTACATGAAATTTTGCGCGAGACTCTTACAAATTTAAAAAGTTTGATTTGATATTTTAGTAGTTTGTTTTCAAAAAAATATAACAATGTAATTTGAAAAAAAATTTTAAAATATATATTTTGGAAAAAAATATTTCATAATATAATTTAAAATTTTGAAATAATTTATTCTTAAACAAATAAATAAAAAGATAATTTTATAATCATAAAAGTAATTCCAAAATATCTAATGTTATTATTTTAACATGCATATAGTACACAAGACCAACCTAGATCCATCTTTTCCCTGGATCTATCAAGCACTGAGAGGGATCAAATATCTCGACGTGAAAACCTCTTTTTTCACTGCAAAACTTGAGGAAATGTTTGCACCTCGAGAGATTTGGTCCCTCTCGGAGCTTGATAGATTCAGGGTTAAGATGGATCTAGGTTGGTTTTAGTCGTGTGTGTTCATACAAAATTTGTTGAACACCTAATTATTTTGATCATTTTAAATATGCTAAATATGCCTAATATTAATTTGGTCAATTTAATTTTAAATTTGCCTAGTTACCTTAGTTTTTTGAGATGAGAGAGATTCTTAGTAACTTGAATGATGAAATATAAATTTTGAGTGCAAAGCAACAATGTAACAATGTTGAATGATAGAAAATGTGAAAAATAAGAATATAGTCAATTACAAACAATATTTATTGCGGTCAATCTAAAACTATTTTCTTCTATTCTTCTTATTGTCACACCTATTACTTTTTCCATTTTACCATATCGATCATATGAAAAGGATAGTTGAAATCATATACCATTCAAATATTTAACTCAAGCTATTGTAGTAAACGTCATACCTTGTCTCTATTACTCTCCAATATTAATAGTAGTTTTATCCAAAGTCAATCATTGGGATTTATGGAGTGTTAAACCCAAAATAATTTTCAATGGTAGTTATTTTCTATTACCACATTTCCGAAGTGATTAACAATGTTGAATGATGAAAAATTGGAATAATAAGAATGTAGCCAATTGCAAATAGTTTATAGTTTCAGGAAGCAAACATTTCTGGTAAGTGAACATTTTATTTAGGATGAAAATTCAAGTATTGTATTTATGGTTGAATTATTGTAACACAAAATCAATTCACATCATGAATAATTTTTATGTGCTTACACTTAGAGAGAGTGTGTATGTTTTGGGGTTGAGAAGGGGAGACAATGGGAGATAGAGATATAGATGGAGAGGGGGCGGAGAGGGAAGAAGACACACACACACACACACACACAGAGAGAGAGAGAGAGAGAGAGAGAGAGAGAGAGAGAATATGTGCTTACACTAAAATAAATGCACAATATTAATCTAATTACTTTGAAATTACTGTATATCATACATCGAATTGCATCAAATCAGAAATCAACATCTACATTGAAATCATTGCATCTATTGCAAACAATCAAATATGATTAGAAATCAACATCTACACTGAAATCAATGCATCTAGTGCAAGCAATCAAATAGGATTAGAAATTAATATCTACACTGAAATCAATTTATCTAGTGCAAGCAATCAAATAGGATTAGAAACAAATATCTACAATGAAACCAATGCATCGAGTGCAAGCAATCAAACAGGAGTAGAAATTAACATTTACACTGAAATCAATGCATCTAATGTAAGGTATTAAATAGGATTAGAAATCTGTAGGTTTTAACCCTAAACAAAAATTATCTGCAAATGAATCTTAAAATAGAAAGTAAACAATAGTGAGATCATAAAACATAAAACAGATAAACACAAAGATTTTCCCTTGGATCCCAAATCGGGACGACCAACTTGATTTTTCATTATATTCCTTTTAGTGTTACAACACATAAATATACATGTCGAAGCATAGATAAACCCCAATCCATTAACCCTGGATTAGAACATAACCGTAGTTCCCTTGAACAAATATACAAAATATTAGGGGCCGAAAACCATCATGCTCCAAAACCATGTGCAAACCCATGCACGAAACAATGGGTAGGTCCGCCCATCGAAAAATAAGGTCCAAATTTTTTTTCCTAGGGTGCTGCCTCGGACCTCGAACAGGGGGGGGCGACTCCCTGTGACCTCCGTGCTATGCCTGATGCAACGTACAAGGGGGGTTGTCGCCCCCTCTATGACCCCCCCACCCATGACTAGTCATGGAAAGAATATAACACATACCCAACATTATCCCACTTGTTGTTTTCTTTCCGCAGGGGGCCACAGGAGAGCTGAGTCATTAGCCCAGCTTTGCAACAGCCATTGTTTCTCTACACCAAGATAACTTCTGAGTGCTCACAGACTTCATCAATGCATCTGCAACATTCTTCAAAGCGTCCACCTTTACCAGCAACACCCTTTTAGCCTCAACCATATATCTCACAAAGTGATATTGAACATCAATGTGCTTTGTCTTTGAATGATAAGCAGGGTTCTTAGCCAAGAAAAATGCACTTTGGCTATCATAGTCTATCCATATAGCTTGCTGCACCAACCCCATACTTGAACACAATATCTGCAACCAAATTGCTTCCTTGCTTGCATGAGTGGCTGCATGTATTCTGCCTCTGTAGTTGAAAGAGCCACTACAAACTGTCTTTTACTCATCCAACTGACTGCACCTCCAAATAGGCTAAACACATACCCACTTGCAAATATTCTTTGGTCCAGATCTCTAGCCCAGTCTGCATCAACAAAACCACGAATGTCCAACACTCTTTCCAATCCTGGTCTTCCCTGGTAGCATAAGCCATAATCACTAGTGCCACACAAATATCTGAAAACTTGCTTCATTGCTGTCCAATGCTCCTTCCCTGGGTTTGACATAAACCTGCTCAATACTCCCACTGCATGTGCAATGTTTGGTCTAGTACAGACCATTGCATACATCAGGCTACCTATTGCACTTGCATATGGAACACGGGACATATCCTCCTCTTCTTCTTGTGTCTTGGGACACTGTTCAGCAGACAACTTTACACCTACAGGAATCAGAACATTCACTAGTTTACTATCCTGCATATTGAACATCTGCAATATAGTCTTGACATACTTCCTCTGGTTTAACCAAAGCTTCCTCTTTGCCCAATATCTCTTAATTTCCATGCCGCACCAAGATCCTTCATGTTGAATTTGGAGAACAATTGGGTCTTCAAATCTTGGATAATTTCTTTGTCATTTCCAATCAACAACATATCATCCACATACAAGACTAAATAAATAACACGGTCACCAATTAATTTAAAATAAACACAGTGATCCTCTTTGCTTCTGGTGAAGCCAAGTCCCTGTATATAGGTATTAAATTTCTGATACCACATCCTTGGTGACTGTTTTAACCCATACAGGGACTTCTTTAACCTGAATACCAGTTCTTTCTTCCCCTTCACCATAAAACCTTCAGGTTGTTTCATGTAGATCTCCTCTTCCAGATCCCCATGAAGAAATGTTGTCTTCACATCCATCTGTTCTACCTCAAAATCAAATGCAACAACAACAGATAAAAGTAATCTAATAGAAGTAACTTTGGCAACAGGAGAAAAAATATCACCAAAATCAATTCTCGACACCTGGGAATAACCCTTTGCTACCAACCTAGCTTTGTATTTCTCCACCTTGCCTTCTACTTCATCTTCTTCTTCAATACCCATTTTCTCCTGATGGGCTTCCTTCCAGCTGGCAACTCCACCAGATCCCATGCCTCATTTTTATGCAAGGATGCCATTTCATCAACCATGGCCTCCTTCCAGAGTTTTCCATCCCCTGAATCTACTGCCTCCCTGACGGTTCTGGGATCATCATCAGTTATAGTTAAAGAAAAATTTGAACAGAAAGCAGATGGACTATACCTTTCTGGTTGTCTTCTTTCCCGAACTGATCTTCAAACAACTGGAGTTAGTGGCTCTTCCTCTTCTATGTCTTTTTCTGTTGTAGAGTATGATTCATCCTCCTTTAGCTCAAACTCTATCTTTTTAGGTTCCTTTGGTAGGACTTCATGTTTAACAACATCTTTCACCTCTCTAAACACCACATCTCGGTTTTACACAACCTTCCTTGTTTCTAGGTTCCAAAGCTTGTAACCCTTTAAACCATCCTTATACCCAATAAAGATGAACCTTTCAGATTTATTATCCAACTTGCTCCTTTTCTCCTTTGGAACATGTACATATGCATCACATCCAAATACCTTCAGATGTGAAAGAGAGGGTTTCTTACCAGTCCATACCTCATGTGGAGTCTTATCCTCCAATGCTGATGAAGGTGATCTATTAATCAAGTAACATGCAGTCTCCACTGCCTCTGCCCAGAATTCTTGTCCTAACCCGGTACCACTGAGCATGCTTCTTGCCTTTTCCATCAGCGTTTTGTTCAGTTTTTCTGCAACTCCATTTTACTGAGGTTTGTATGGAGTAGTATTCTGCCGTGCTATACCACACTTCTTACAGAACTCTTCAAATTACTTCTTGTAGAACTCCCCACCATTATCTGTCCTCAACAACGTTATCTTCTTCTCTGTCTAGTTTTCCACCAGAGCCTTAAATTCTTTAAATCTGTCAAAGACTTTATATTTCTTCCTCAAGAAATATATCCATGTATTCTTTGAGAAGTAATCTATGAATGAAACATAGTACATAGACTTACCCAGTGATGGAACCGACACAGGTCCAAACACATCACTATGTACAAGCTCTAATATATTGTTTGCTCTCTTAGCACCAAAAGGAAAACTCACCCGATTCTGCTTCCCATATACACAATGTTCACAGAAATCAAAATTCAGAGAGCTATTAGACATACCTTCTACCATACCATTTCCATGCAATATCCAAAGGCCCTTCTCTCCAATATGTCCAAGCCTTTGATGCCATAGCATGGTATTTTCTCCAGAGACCACTAGGTTTTCTGCTCCACTTTTGGGAACCATAGAACTGTTGCACCCATCAATAATAGTGCTACCCTGAAGCTTGTACAAAGTTCCAATCCGAACTCCCCGCATTAATACTAGTGCTCCTCGAACCATCTTACAGGTATCTTTCTTGAACATTGTTTTCACACCTGCATCATCCATCTTGCTTACAAAAATCAGATTTCTGGCCAATGCAGGAATGTGCAGAGCACCAGGAAGTGTTCTAATCCTTCCACCTTGTAGCTTCAGCTTGAATTTTCCACGTCCAACGATTCTGGCCTTCCTATCATCACCTAAGAATACATCACCGCCATCATATTTCTCATACTCGCAGAAGATGCACCCGAGTCAATCAACCATGACTCATGATCTACATGTGTATTTGAAGAAGAAGCCAAATACACATCCCCACCTTCATCCAAGGTGGTTTTTTCCTCTGCAGAAGGAGCATCATCAGTTCCCTTTTATTTCTTAGGAGCTTTAGATCTGCAGTCCTTTTTGTAGTGCCCTTCCTTTCTGCATTTCCAGCACACCTTTACAAACTTTCCAAGAGATTTAGATCTCCCACTCGAAACCTTATTCTTGTTTCTGTTCTGGGACCTTCCTCGTACAGATAAGGCATCTCCATTCTGACCCTCCATATTTCTCCGTCTCATTTCCTCCGACAGCAAGGCTGATACAATGTCATCAAAATTCAAGGTATTTGTATTGCTACCTATTGCAATAACCAGATTGTCCCATAGGTTTGGTAGAGAACACAACAAACTGATGCACTTATCTTCATCTGAGATTTTAATATCAACAGATGACAACTAACTTACCACAGTATTGAAGGCATTCAGTTGCTTTGTCATCGAGTCTCCATCCTTCATCCTCAGGTTATAAAGCTTTTTCCGCAGGAACAATTTATTCACCAGAGACTTAGATTGGTACAAAGTCCCTAGCTTGTCCCACAAGGTCTTCGCCGTAGCTTCCCTAGATACATTCAACAATATTGAATCTGAGACACACAACCGTATTGTGCTCTTTGCCTTCCGATCCAGCTTCTTCAAGTCTTCATCTGACATTGTCGTTGGTTTAGTACCCGAATCTACCGCGATCCACTGATCTTTATTCACCAACAAATCCTCCATCTTGAGCTTCCACAACTCAAAACTCTGACCATTAAATTTCTCGATCTTTATCTTCCCGCCGCTTGCCATCTTCTTTCACCGCAAGAATCGATCCCACATATCTCCCACTGAACAGGGTCTACCTCAGGCCCGAGCAAAAAACCCCTCAGCAGCAAAGGCATCCCCTTGAAGCCGAAACTGCTCTGATACCAAATGTAGGTTTTAACCCTGAATATAAATCATCTGCAAATGAATCTTAAAACATAAAATAAACAATAGCGAGATCATAAAACATAAAACAAATAAACACAAAGATTTTCTCTTGGATCCAAAATCGGGACGACCAGCTTGATTTTTCATTATATTCCTTTTAGTGTTACAACACATATATATATACATGCCGAAGCATACATAAACCCCAATCCATTAACCCTGGATTAGAACATAACCATAGTTCCCTTGACTTGATCTACAAAATACCAGGGGCCGAAAACCATCATGCCCCAAAACCATGTGCAAACCCATGCACAAAACCATGGGCAGGTCCGTCCACCGAAAAATAACAAGGGGGGTGCCCCCCTACTGCACCTGGCACAACGTACAGGGGGGACTTTCGCTCCCCCGCCTGTGACTATTCGTGGAAATAATATAACACATACCCAACAAAATCATCATCTACACTGAAATCAATGCATCTACTATAAGGTATTAAATAGGATTAGAAATCGACATCTACTGAAATCAATGCATCTAGTGCAAGTGATCACATAGTGTTAGAAACCAATATCTACACTTAAACCAATGCATCCAGTGAAAGCAATCAAATAAGAGTAGAAATCAACATCTACATTGAAATCAATGCCTCTAGCATAATGTATTAAATAGGATTAGAAATCGACATCTACACATAAATCAATGCACACTACAAGGAAAATACCCTCTAGTGGAGGTTATAAAGGAGATTTCTAGTGTTATAAAATTGGCCAAAATTGTCAAAAAAACATATGCTACAACATCCGTTTATGGTTACAGAGGTTTTGGTAGAGCTTTTAACGGAAATTCAACACAACTAAAAAAAAATGGGCGGCCGGAGGTAATTACGGATGTTTTTTTCATCGGTGCACTAATCAGGATTTAACGCACCGGTGCGTACCTGTAGCCGGAGCCCCGGGGCGGTCGAAGGAGAATGCACCGGGCCGTTAAGGTATAAAACAACACCGGGCATAGTGTTGGTGATACAACACACGAGGCCGTTCTAACTGGTCTTGGGAATTGAGCAGTGCCCATAGGTCGTATCAACGGGCCGGTGCATAGACTTATAGAAATGCACCGGTGGATAGTATCACACAAATTCATCGAGATTTATAATTGGTATTAGTATTCATGCGGTGCCCATATGTCATACAAATGCACCAGTGCGTATAGACACATAAACGCCCCGATGCGCAATATCACACAAATGCACCGAGGTTTATAATTGGTATCGGTATTCATGCGGTGCCTATAGGTCGTACAAATGCACCGATGCTTATAGACACAAAAATGTCCCGCTGCATAGTATCACACAAACGCACCGAGATTTATAATTGGTATCGGTATTCGTGCGGTGCTCATAGGTTGTAAAATGGCACCGGTGCGTATATAGACATAAACACACCAGAGCGTCGTACTGCACAAACGCCTCGATACTTTTAACTGGTTTTGGTATTTGTGCGGTGCCCATAGGTCGTAAAAACGCACTGGTGCGCTTAAGAATACAAGTGCACTAGTATAAGAATACACGCACCGATTTTAGTTTTGTATTTTTTAGAAACATTGACATGTGACAGTGCAATTCTTGTGATTGTTTTAAATTCATTATTCATCAAAAGTCGACACATCTTTTAGCAATATTCATATTAATTAAATTTTTATTAATGAATTTGAATGTGATGTTTGGATTAATTTGTTATATCATATCATAATTATTGTGGTTTTTTGAAATTCATTATTCATCAAAAGTCAACACATATATATCTTATAACAATATTCATATGAATTAAATTTTTAGTAGTGCATTTGAAAACGACAATGGAGAATGCAATAGCGACAATAGAGAACACAATAGAATAAGTTAAAACATTTTATTATATATATATATATATATATATATATATATATATATATATATATATATATATAAGACATTCTTTGTCATACAAAATGGGACAGTTATTGGTATCTCTTTATCTTTCAATTGGGACACTATGTCCATTAAATTAAAGAAAATGTCTGATTTCACAGACATTTTTCAAAAAATTCAACGCCTTGCTTTGATATCCAAACATAGTGATCATCATTCTTCGCTTGAACTGTTGTCACTGCTAGAGCTACTTTCATGATTGGTTATGTTTTGTTCACGATGTTGATTGTTTTCTTCTTCTTCACCTTCCATCTACAAACATAAAAATAAACTGTAATGAGTGTATATACATTGGTGAGAATAATGAAAATTGCAATATTAAATAATATACATCAATGTAAATCGAAAATAAATGATGTACCAATACAAAAATTGACTCATAAACTATACACATTCTTTCAAAACCATGTAACATGCCATCTTTCAAGATTTGATCTGTTGGCGCAGTGCCATACTTTATTTCCTCTAAGTTTTATACCCCATAACAAATCATATATTTAATATAAAAGATTTATTTTTTCTATTAATTATAGACGGAGCTAAGTAAAACAAGATTGATAGATTCTTACAAATTCCACAATTAAGTTCTGATATGCCAACATATACTCACAACCCATATTTAACCCAATTTCAATCAATTCCTTTGATGGTTTTTCTTTGTATGTTAGCACCTATTTGAAGACATTCAATGATGATTTTTGTAAAACAATTTAAAAAATACAAAAATGAAATCTAGTTAAGTTGTTATAAGGAAGTAATAATTACTCACAAACTTAGATATCAATCCTTTTCTTCCTTGTTGTCCTGTTTTATGTGCTGAATGGGTTCCATTTTCTTTTCTTTTCTGCAATAAAATACTTGAAAATTAATATTTAATGCTAAATTGTTTATTTATTGTATCTAATGATCGAAAAATTCAATGATCACATATTACATTTGAAGCACGTTGTTGTTGAGATGGCTCCTCCTGTGATGCCATTTTGTCCATTTCTTTGACCATCTCCTTGTACACCTTTTTGGACATTCCTACTGGCATATTTCTGATATCAGCTCATTCATCTTTTGAGATTTTCATAATCTTCCTGAAAATGTAACATGATAATAAACTATTTAATTTTTATATTGATATATGAAAAGTAAGTATAACAAAAGTGATATTTATAAATAATTCTAGACAAACATCTAAAGGAATATTACTTTTTCATTCATTCCTTTTGTTGTTGTACGTTTTTGCTATTAAAAGTCTGACATGTCTCAGTGACCAATTCTCTGGAAACTCTTCTTGTAGTTTAGATAAAATTTGGTTCTTGGAATCATTGGATTGGTTTTTGTATTGTAAGTGGAAAGAACGTCTATACATTCGTTCCACTAGATCCCTCAAACTTTTGTAAAATTTTTTCCCCCTTTCGTTAACCTCCATCACCACTCTAGATGAGCTAAGGAGCAATTCATTTTCATTTGCATGTTCTATTTTCTTTTCTTTTCTTAGAACAACATTCATTTTCTGAGCTTTTGGTCCCTGTAGAACATTAAATAGATGTGAATTAATAGACTGTTTCACACATGTTATCTAATAATTTTAACTGTATTATTAATGAAAACTAAAAAAAGAAACTTATATTGGATCGATAGTATTTTTTCATTCACCTGATTCATCCTTTTGCAATTTTTCCATCGAGATTTTACGCTCTTCTGGTCTTAGATCAGAAATAATCTTATCGAGCTTTGTCATTTTGTGGCTTTGCATGATACAAAGTAAAAAATACATATTAGTTAAACTTACATATAGTTCAAAAATAATATTTTTTGTAAAAAAATTACAAAGAACTTGCCTTTTTTTCTTTTCTTGATGTGTTATTAGTATTTTTGTTACTTGATATCTTGTCAGTCATTTCTTTATCAATCTCAAAACAGTACCATATCATTCATTAATATATTTATAAATAAATTTTCAAGTTTTCAAGTAAAAAAAATCTCAAGAAACTGGTGCGCCATTCATGGTATATGCACCGACGTCGGTGCGTGGTTGTCTTCCAAACGCACCGCACAAACAGTATAATAGACCGTACGGTGCTCTATGTCAACAAGGAGCACCGGTGCATTACATGTCAATCACCGCACTGGTTAACCATGATAAAATAATAAAAATCGTCTAGTGTTAGTTTTTGTAGCATAAACTGGTGCCATATTTTACATATGGCGCACCGATAATTTTTTTTTGTTTATTAATTTTTTATCACATTAATTATGTGGTGCGCTTGTACAATACAGAGCACCGATGCGCTATGTTATGCCAGGTGCATCAATAAAAAAAACAGTTTTTTATTTAAATTCACGCAAAGGCTCACATGGATTGGGATCCGACTATGCTAATCGTCCCGTCGGTTGGATGTCTTAGGCTTATATTTAGCAATACAAACCCTATAAATCTAAATTGAAAAGCCCTAATTATGAAATCACAGAAAATGAAGAAGAAATGGTAGAAACAAAAAGAATGTAAGGTTTGTATTTTTTTATTTTTATTTATTATTATTATTATTTTTTTCCCGAAACAGAACATTTGTGGTGCGCCATAATGAAATAGCACACCGGCTGCATATTTTACAAATGGCGCACTGAGAAAAAATATTTTGTTTTTTGAATTTTTTTTATCACAGTACTTACGTGGTGCGTTGGGATAATAGAGCGCACCAAAAAAAAAAAAAAAAAAAAAAAAAAAAAAAAAAAAAAAAAAGGGCAAGGGCCGACATGGATTGGGATCCGACTATGGAGGTCATCTCGTGGGTTGGATGTCTTAGGCTTATATTTAGCAATACAAACCCTATAAATATAAATTGAAAAACCCTAATTCTGAAATCACAAAAAGAGGGAGAAGAAAGGGCATAAACAAAAAGAATGTAGGGTTTGTTTCTTTTTTTTGCAAAACAAAACGTTTGCGGTGCGCCATAATGAAATAGTGCACCGGTGCCATATGTTACATATGGCGCACTGATAAAAACATAATTTTTATTTTTATTTTTATTTTTTATCACTGTACTTTCGCGGTGAGCTGGTATAACAGAGCGCACCGGTGCGTTATGTTACGAAAAAAATCTGTTTTTTTTAGATTGATGCAAGGGCCAACATGGATTGGGATCTGACTATGCAAGTCATCCCGTGGGTTGGATGCATTATGAATATACAAACCCTATAAATCTAAATTTAAAAGCCCTAATTCTGAAATTACAGAAAGAGGGAGAAAAAAGGGCAGAAACGAAAAGAATCTAGGGTTTTTGTTTCTAAAAATGAATTTCTTTTTTTATTTTGTTTATGAAAACTGTAGAAAAGGTAAAAAAAAGGTAAAAAAACAACAAACTTTGATTTTTTTATTTTACTTCATAAAAAAACTATAGAAAAAGTAAAAAAAAAAAACAATAGACTTTGATTTTTTCTTTTACTGCATTAAAAAAACTACAAAAAAAGTACAAAAAAACAATAAACTTTACTCACATTGCTTGAAATTCTATGGTACAAGGTTTGAATCACCAGAGGTTTGGAATTCTGATTGTCTAAATACTTTTGTTTGAACGTATTTCCCTGCTCCATAGTGTTCTCGTGCTTTGTTTGCTCCAGGTATGTATCCTGCAAATCTCTAGCTGATTTTTTTTGCAAAAATAGTGAAATAATGAAAAGTGTTTAGTATTTAAAGAAATGTTTTATGAAATTATATTTTCGAAAATATATTGCCGCCCATTTTTCAATTTACCGTTTTTTGTTTTTGTTTTTGTTTTTTTGTTTTTCACTTAAAGAAAATAGGGTTGCGCTTTTTTAATTTGCGGTTATTCGTTTACCAGTGCGTCTTTTAATCGAACCACACCGGTGCATCGGGTTATAAAACGACACTAGTGCGCAATACCAAAAACGCATCGGTGCGATTATCTATACATTACGCACCGAAATTACATTTAAGTTTTTGCACGAAAATTTATTGTTGTTTTACTCAAATGCAGGGAGAAAACATCATATATTATATGGAATAATCCAGGTTGTTCTATAATATTTCTTAAAGTCCATCGCAGAGTTCTCCCTATCCATTTGGAGACGTAATATTTACTTCAGATTTGTTTTATTTTTTCACTATCTAATTGTTGAATTCTTAGTTAAAATGAGAGGGGGGGGTGGTGAATCAGTTTAACACATACATGAGCTTTTTAAACTTTTCACCAGCTTATTTACAACTTACTTTTATAATCAACCTTAGTATATGAACAGTCTTAATATGTTGCAGCAAGTATTAAATTAATGTGACATCAAACTTATTATGAGAGCATCAAACATTAAACAGATTTGGTAAATCATCTCAATACATAGGCAACACAGATAGAGACAACAGATATAAGTGGAAATCCATAAAGGGAGAAAACCACATCTTATTATTGTTGTGATGCAAAGGCAGGCTCCAACTCCTTCTCACCACTGATTTTCTGCAGGCACCAACCTACAGGAGGCTCCAACCTCAATTCTGCAAGCTACAACTTGCAAGGAAGCTCCGACTCCCTTCTATTTTCTGCAGGCACCAACCTACAGGAGGCTCCAACCTCAGTCAACTACAACTGACAGCTATCAAGCTTCAACTTGATAGGGAAGCTCCAACTTCCTCAATTAAAATATGTTTGCTGATTTACCTCAGATATTAGCTCTGTTCTGTAGCATCTCTTTCTGCTCCTCTCTTCCTTATCATCTCTGCCTCAATCTTCTATACTTTACATTCTCTATCCTTACTTTCTCTAACTTCTTTATGCATATCAAGGTGATATTACTTATAGAGATTTCCTGATGACTGTTTGTTTTCCTCTAGGAATTCGAAATGGATAGTCATACCCCTTGGTCTTCTGCCTTCTCATTTCTTTTCAGCTCACTCAGAAAAATATAACTGTAGGTACTAATTTTAATATTACAGTGGGATTTTGTTTTCTTCTGGAGACTTGCCAATGCATCACAAACAATAAAAAACAATTACAACATTCACATTTTCGGTTACATAAAAACAATTTTACTCAACCCATTTTCTGGCTTTGTCTTTTCTGCTGCTGTCAGGTAACTATCCTGCCTTCTTCTGCTCACTGTCTTCTGCATATTTTCCAGTTTTCTGTGCTTGTACACCTGTCAAATTCATTCCTGTACATATTCCCGTTCACCGTGATTGTGTGTCTGTCATATATATATAACTGCGCAATTCAATTCTCGGCATTATACAGATAATAAAACGTTTTAATACTTAGAAAGCCCTTACGGGCCCACTCGCTGAACTTGCTCTATTCTCCGATGCGATGCATTACTGTCCTCATATTGGAAATATGTGCGTATCTCTTTGCATATATATATGTGTGCCGCGGTGCTTTATTTTCCTCTTTAGATTTGGAGTAATTAACTTGGAGAAAATCTGTTATTACTCTTAACTTTTGGATGGACCCCACATGTTAGCTATACTCCGCTCGCTTATTTTAATCGCAATCGCAACATTCACAATGCTTGTGCAATTTGGTCTTTTGATTTCCGTCGATGCGATTAGCAAAGGCCCACCATATAGCCAGTCGAATCATCTCTGCTGTCCATCCCTTAGTGAATCTAACGACTCTCATCCAATCGCTAAGTCACAATCAGAACTTTCAGTTTGTCGATACTCTTTCACCTCCGATGCGATCAATTACTGTACATTTCTCTGCCCCGAAGCGATGTATCACCTTTCAAATATTTCCGATTGCGATTAATCGCAATCACGACTTCCATTGAGTTGTTCCGATTCTCTACTGCTTTTTGAAATAGATCAACCACTTCAATTGTTACAAACATTAACGCGCCGCTGACTTATATTAAAACCCAACAGCAATATATCCATATAAGCTTTCGGGCCCTACAACAATATTTAATCTTCGACTTGGGGGTTAAGACCTCGGCATAACACAACAACGTATATTGAACCAAGAATGCGAAGGGAAATCGGGTCCCACACCCTTAATACATTGTACAAAGGAACCGACCTTGTGTCTAAACCCTTAGCACACCTTGTAATCATACATGTATCGGCAACAAGACTATTATGCAAACCAATTCATATGTGTACAACATTCGCACCTAAATTAAATCTCGACTTTGAATTAAACAAGCCAATAGGCCATAAGGTCCGCTAGTCCCACTAATCATATAACGTACCTTGGCATTATGTCTCCCTTCTCATCCGACGGCAGAGAGCACATCGCCTTGCCCCATACAATCCGACGGATATCGCTCGAGTTAACTGCATGAACTTTAACTCGCGATGAGGGGTGGTTTTCCAAAATTGCTCGGGGACACGTGTCGCCCAGCGTATGGAATTGCGCTGATTTTATAATTACCACTTGCCCGATGAAGGCGGTGCGATCAAAACCAGAAACCCGCCTTTACTGTTCACTCCAATCACGGTTCCGCTGCTTTCTCCCTTAGGGTTCCGTCCGCCTTTATTATTTATGAATTCCACTCTTCTTTCTCAAGGTTCCACGTCCTTTCGTGAACCGGTTCCGTCTAGTACAAGGTTCCGCCTTTTCATTTGTTGACCTCTGTTTCATTTACATTTTAACACAACGCTTCCATATGTTTAACGCCCAACTCCATCAGGTTTTCACTGCGCATTCACGGTTCCTCTCTAGGTTCCATTCCTTACCGTCGTTTACAATTGCACCTCTTTCATTACTGTTCTTCATGCGTGTGTTATATTTATGCTTCCATTTTATTCAATGCTGCCTCTGCTACTCATTCACAGAATCGATCTGATCAATAAGATCCTCTCCACTTTCTCCATTGCTTTGATGTCTAATACCTCTACGACTTGTAACCATTCTAACTGTCCACGGGTTCATGCTCCTTTCCGCCTCACATTGCACAAACTCTATTCTTCTCATGCTCCAAACTGAGAGCCCTCTATTCTCCTGTAAATGTTACCACACCATTCACCAAAAACTTGTGCTCCTCTTCTCTACTTCAATTTGCTGCTCCTGTCTTCTCCTTTTCCTTGTTGCTATTTCAGGTGCTACTCCTTTGCCATCTCCTTTGCCATCAATGACAACATTTCAAACACTAATTGAATTTATGTTTTTTATCCATGTAGTCAATAATGCACAACTTAATTAAATTTATAATGTATACAAATTTTCAGGTTCCTGCAGATTCAACATCGAGTTTAGATACACAAAATATTCAAACTGCTCCAAAACGTCAGAAGTTCTTATCAGGAGCTGCATACCGCAAGGCGCATTTGGTAGATGAAAACGGACAACCGCTTCACCCTGCCAATTGTAACAATATTGCATTTTCTAGCCACAATCCGGGGACAATGATGGTAATTATAATTATAATTGTTTGGTATATATATTGATTAATATGTAATTATTTAAACATCAAACCAATTTATAATCATGCAATATTGTCAACGTGATTACTAATTGATATCATATATTTTGTACTAATCATGTTCAAAATTATTATTTTTTAATTATTAGGATTCTAGTGATGATGAACGACCTACCTACCATCTTCCGTTGCACCCCACGACAATGTCAAATCGAGAGAAGACTGAATTAAGAGAAAAAATCAGAGAGGAACGATACCAAGAATGGTTGAATCAACCACTAATTCAATTCTCGCTACATCCAGATTCACCAATTAGGAATGACTACAACAATAGTTGTTCTTCACAAGATGGAAATGGAGGCAAACAAATAGAGGGTGGTATGGATGATTACTTAAGGGATACAACTGCCATGGAGACAATGTTGTTAGATGCATTCAAAAATGATGATCAACTAGGGGATGATGCTCATATCGTTGACACCTTTTTCGAAAGCCTTAAATTTGCTTCCACCACCCCTCTCTTTGGACCTGGAGGTCAGTCAAAGTCTACCAAGTTAGGGACAACAATGTTATTGTAAAACTTGACAGCAAAGTTTGGCTTGTCGAATGCATGTTTCTCGGAACTTTTGAGGTAAGTTACCATAAAGTACTCCCCTTATATAA
This sequence comes from Pinus albicaulis, assembly GCA_034641835.2. Classification (NCBI taxonomy): domain Eukaryota; kingdom Viridiplantae; phylum Streptophyta; class Pinopsida; order Pinales; family Pinaceae; genus Pinus; species Pinus albicaulis. The sequence goes on from CM076569.1 coordinate 445,153,575, forward strand.
ATTTGAAATATAATCAGTACACTGCAATGAACATTACAAATGGTAAATTTTATGAAGGTTAATAATTACATCGACATTAATGTACATTTATTAATATATTTTTCCATGATCACCAACTACAGGTTATTCAAAGATAATGTTCTTCCGAGTGATAATGTCTTGCCGGGTAGCTGTGAAGAGGCAAAGAAATTGTTGAAAATATTGGGTGTTGAGTACATATCATATCATCCATGTCAAAATGATTGTATTCTATATAAAGGAGAATATGCAAACAAAGAGATGTGTCCGAAATGTGGGCATGACAAGTATGATAAATAAAAAAAGAAGGGTAAATCACGTACTGGTCCTCCTCTTAAGATATTGAGGCACATGCCTATAATCCCAAGGATTCAAAGGCTCTTTCATTACAAAGAATTAGCTATGTTGTAGGGATGGCATGCCTCACACAGAAGTGATTTGGGAGTTAAGCGAATCCCAACTGATTCAATAGCCATGAAGCATATAGAGGATACATGGCTTGAAAAATTCAAGGATGAAGTACGAAGTCTACGACTCAGCATAGCCATGGATGGCGTCAATCGATATTCCCTCCAAAACACCAAATATTCTGTTTGGCCTGTAGTAATGATCAATAACAATATCCCCCCATGGTTTTCCGTGAATAATGAACATCTTATGTTGGCTCTCATAGTCCCTGGTAGAAGACAAGTGAAGAATATGGATGTCTACTTACAACCACTGGTAGATGAATTGAAGGAATTATGTTATGGGATAAATGTATACGATGTTTCAAGTCCCATCGCAGTAGAGATGAGTTTTACGTTGTATGGCATATGTGCTTACATGACACATGATTATCCAGGCTTAGGAGTTTTTTTTGGTAAATTGCATGTTTAATTTATTGATTTGTTTATATATGTAACAATATTCTTTCACATATTAGTTATTTAATTCGTTGTAATATTTGTTCTGATCTTCATGATATTATTTAACGTGCCATGCATATTAATTAATGTATAGAAATATAATCTCGCAGGTCTTGTAACAAAAGGGTATTTTGGATGTAAATGTTGTGGACCTTCTTTGAAAACTAGATGGTCCAAGGACCTACAAAAGCCAGTGTATGATTGCTCCAGGGAATTCCTACTAGAAGAACACCCTTACAGAAGAGCAACATCCGCTTTCAATGGTAAATGAGAGAGAACCCAAAGGCCTCCAATAATGACACCAACTAAATGGCTTACAGCATATGAGAGAGAGAGAGAAGGAGAAGGAGTTCCTAGAAATGTTCGATTCAAATGGGGAGCCTATGTTTGATGATCCAAATTTATTCGACACCCATGTTGAGAAATTTCCCATTGGGATGAAAAGGAAATCTATCTTTTATGACCTCCCATATTGGGAGCATCTTAAGATTTCTCACTTATTAGATCCCATGCATATATTTAAAAATGTTTCATCTTCTTTATGGAGGCACATATCATCGAAAAAAAGTGACACATTGGCTGTTAGGAAAGATCTTATTACTTCAAAAACTAAAAAGAAACATTGGCTAAGATGATTAGAAAGTACAATATCAGAGGCAGGCGTTGGTCCCTCTAATTCATGGTTTTTAAAAGAAGGTGATGTTCCATGGATTTAAAAAAAAGATGATATATCTTTGGAAAAGAAAGTTATAATGGATGTGAGGGTGCCAACTTCATACAGGTCTTCACTATGGCACTGCTTCACCGTGGATGACCATTTGTTGGGGTTGAAATCGCATGACCATTTGAATCTTCTAAGAGTACATATAATGTGAAAAACATGATTTTGTTATTTGTTATATTAATAAATTTTATCCCATGCGGGGATCATAAAACATAACTAATTTTGTATATTATTGCATGTGTTTATAGCTTTGCAGTGTCATTATCCTTTGTTCATGCGTGGGTGTGTGAAACATGAATTCCCTCAAGACCTAGGACGTGCCATATCTAAATTATCTGCATTTGTACATTGGATCACGTCAAAGGAGATTCATGTGGCTAGCATTCCACGGTGGCGTCAAGAGATAGTTGAGATTGTTTGTATGTTTGAGAAGGAACTACCGACGAGTTTCATGGACTTACAGGTTCATCTTCTAATCCACTTGGTAGATGAGGTTGAATTAGTTGGGGTTGTTTCTTGTCGTTGGATGTTCTTCTTCGAGAGGTACATGAAGAAATTGAAAGGTTTTGTTTGACAAAGGGCAAAACCCGAGGGGCCTATGGCAGAGGGGTACATATCGTATGAGTCTTTCTATTATGCCAGTGAGTACATCAAGCAGATCGACAATAGACCAGGTGTGGTGAAGACGATGAAATGGATGAAAACAAAACAGAAGGAGGGTTTCTCCAAACGAGTGGAAAAAAGCACTTGATAAAGAGTAAGTGACTTATAATTTTTCAAATTTACAAAAATTAATTAATATTCATGTTGAAATTCGATATAATGTACATTTTGTTCTCTAAGTACTATATAATGCTGGTTTGATTTCATCAAGGAATGCCGCGAAATTGAAGCAATCAATAAATTCCTTCTTTACAATTATGAAGCGACACAACCGTGGGTCGCATTGTACGAACAAAACAGGATGAAATGGGATAGTGACAGGAAAGAATTTAGACATTTGAATGGTAGAAGTGTACCTTATCCTGATCATTTAAAATAAAATATGCCAAAAATATGCCCCAACAGTTGGGTTTTTGACCAAGTCAGAGAGAAATACGATGCTACCGGTCGTTACCTGCGTGTTGAAAAGGATGCGCTAAACGTAGGGATTAGGTGCAGCAACTTGGTAATAGTATTTGTAATTTGTATGTAAATTTGAAACTTATATTAAGACATCTACATTTCATATTTCAACTATTGGATTATTATTTAGAAGACACATGACACTATGATTTTTTTAACTTTTTTTTATAATAGGTGCATTTGTTCCCATCTATGTCGGCATATGGACACCATTTTTGCACAGAAAATGTCGATGCTGGAAACATCACATAAGACTGTGGAGTGGAAGTCGAGTTCGATCAATCTAGTTGATCTAGCCACCGTGATCAAAACCTAGTACGAGGGACGTTAGGTTACGTCGAAAAGATACAAGAGATCATTGAAGTGGATTTTTCTTCTTTCCAATGTGTTATTTTTAGGTGCAAGTGGTGGGACACCTTTGATCGGAATAATGTAAAGGAAGATCACGATAGTAGGCTGATATGTATCAACTCTAGAAAGATGTGGGTTGAAGCTAAGTAGCCCTATGTTTTCCCTAAACATTGCAACCAGGTGTTTTTTTACCCAGATGTGTTGGATAGGGATTTGTGGTTCGTATTGACACATGACCCTAGATCAAAACATATTTTTGAGAACAATAGTGTTATCATGCCATCTGAGCTAGAAGATAATGAGGGCGATCATCAGAACCGAGAGTGATATGGTACATGTGTTATTTCATCAATATTTATACTTTTTAAGTTGGGTTTTTCGAAATATTAAAATAATATGTATTTTGAATCAATTGGTAATTTGCATTGTGTTAATGTTAAAATCAATAATTCACTTGATAATTTGCAATTATGTTGATCTCAAAAACAATGATGTACTATATAAATTAATTATTATTATTTTTTTGTATCTAAGATCATAATAAAATAATGATAATTCTAAAGTACATGAATTTATTTGCATTATTTTCTGAACTTTATTATGTTACAATAAATCATATTATTCTAGATTTATTATTTTACAATTATTTAAAATTTACAAATTTACAAATTTAAAATTTTTAATAAATTCATTTCACATTAATACAATTAAAAATTTACAAATATTTTACATACAATTAGAATTAGAATTACAATTTTACAATTTCACGTACAATTACAATTACAATTTTAGAATTTTACATATATACAACTACAATTTTACAAATTAAAAAATTACAATTACAATTACAATTTTACAAATTTACATATATACCATTACATTTACAATTTTAGAATTTTAAATACAATTAGAATTACGAATATTACAATTTTACAATATCATGATCATTTAATATTAAATTAATTAATAAACATCATGTTCATGATAACCATCGTACAAACATCATGTTTGACTAAAAAACACATTCAAAATCACTAACTGCATCATCGTGATCATGATCATCTAACAAAACACAATTAACATTATATATTAACATCATCACAACACAAACATCAAATATACATCTCATTTCAAATAACTCATGCTATCACATACACATCTATCTGCAAGCTGCACATTAAATGAATATATCTAACATGACCTAACAACATGCACATCATGATGATCACCAACATGTAAATTAAGTACAATTGCAACATGAACATAAAATACATGGACCATATATATATATATATATATATATAACTGAATAATGTTAAAAATATACAACTGTAATATAAATGTCATGGATCAGATGGTGGTAGTACAACATCAATATCATTACTAGTGGAGGGCTGCTCATGAGTCAATGATGCCTGCTCATGATCATGAGTACTGATGGGTGTTGCAGGCTGCTGACTGGACGTGACCGATGGTGTAGCCTCATCTCCATGATGACTGTTGGTAGATGCTAGTGGAGGCTCATGCTCATCTCGTGCGACGCGAGGTGAACGATCATGAGATGATGGTACGCTGCACCTCACAGAATACCCATCACGTGCTGCAGCTCGATCATAATGTGCAACAGTCTTCGTCAGTCGCGTAAAAGCTATCGTAACTCCTACGACATGCCGCATTAGGCTGTACATGTCATGCGACATGCCTCTCCACATCCGTAATAGCGTATCATCGGCCTCTATGTCTCTGTTATGAGCAGGCCTGATGCCTGCCTCCACAATCAATGCAATGAGCTAGTTGCCCAACTCCATCCTGTATCTAGCATCACTAAGTCGACTGCGCACCGACACACCAGTAGGAGCAGGTCTCTCTGCACTAAAATCCTGATGATCCTCGACATCTGGCATGCCCTCATCGTCATTAGAATCCACACCTAGATCATGTGGTGGTGGCAGAATCTCCTTGCCATCAAAAGACCCAATGTCTGTAAAATATATACAAGTACACAACAATAATTAGACAATTTCATTACACAATTTAATAAAAACAAGTTAAAGAACATGTTAGAATAAATTTAAATAAAACAGTAATATTACCTCTATCATCTGGCGGCTCATCAGCTGTGAAGAGGATGTTGGCACACCCTCGCCAATCCAACCTAGCATAAGGACAGGGGACCATAATGAAGGGATGCTCATCAACACTGGCTAGCAACTCCAGTGCATCATCTGATATCCTCGCTGGAAACATAGTTTCCTCCCTCTTAGGCATCATCTGCCCCCACATGTGCGTATGTGCCTCAGTAATCGACCTACGAGGCTGCCGAAGAAAACTAGGCCTCGTCTCTAGAAACCTCTCAAAAAATAAACAAAAAAAGCTTTGAAGTAATAGGGAAGTTGACCCTCCCTTGTGCATGAGCACAACATCTATTTAATGCTGTACAAAACTGTCGCAAAAAAATGGCAGACCACCTGACAAGTCGTGGCTGCTGTACTAAAGAATCAACAAAATATAAAAGTGAGCAACTAATGAGTTTCCTGTCACTGGTGTTGTGTGAAATTGTCGAAATGATAAGTAAGAGACACTGGACCTCCTCACGACCAAATGCACCAATACGTAACTTCCCTCCAGCGACCCGAAAATCTGCAGGAGATACTAAATTTGCTCCTATGTATCTCTGGGAGTAAACTAACCGAATCCCTGTTACAGAGCTAGCTAGAACCTCAGGGAACGAGGGAAAATCCACCCCTATCCTCTATAGCCCTGTAATAAAGTATATATCCTCCTCAATGGGCATGTACCACTGGTTGATACCAACTCAGAAAGTCTGTTGCTGGGCATTCCACCTTCGGATAAGATGTCTCAAAATCAAACTATGGGACTTTAGGGAAGTAGCCTCCTCATAGAACTTGAGGAGGCCTACCTGCCTTAGGAGCTCCTGCGTCGCTACTATAATAGGGCTAGGGTACGCATCTCTCTCCCTCTCTCTTGCCTCCCACAGGCGAACCGTGTTATACTGTTTTGCCTGTTGTTGTTGCCCCTCTTCTCTCCTTTCACGTCTCTGAATGATTGACATATTAAACACAAATTTTTTATTAAATGACACATGTATTTAGAAATATATGTATATAAATATTTTTTGAAAAATAAATAAAACAACAGTCGGTGCGCCAAAAACATAGTCACGCACCGGTACTGGTGCGTCTTTCAACAGAGCGCACCGGGGACAGTGCACCTAATGATATTCAACGCACCGGGGGCAGTGTTCAAGAAAATGTTTTTAGCGCACCGTTGACTACGTGCAGTGTCAGGAGGGTGTCGTGCTGACTACACTATATGCCCCGGGGCGTATAGCTAAGTCAACACACCTCCCTCCTACCACCGTACATAGTCGTCGGTGCGGTATTTTAAAAGGCCGCACCGTTGACGCAGGAAAATAAGTTAAGCCATGCACTGACAAAAATATCCATCCCGAGGCAGTTATTTCGGTCAACGCACCACATCACCACTATTCAACTAGGTTAACGGTGAAGCCAGGTAATTGATTGCACCGCTCTTTTTAAAAGAATTTAAAATAGTAGGGTGCGCCTTTGGTACGGCCCCAGAACCGTTGTGGATACACTTAGCATCGGCTTACCAGGCCGAACCGTTGACAATGTCGAATTGCGGTATGCAGTGCGCTGACAACATTACGCACCCCAGGGTGGATAATTCCGTCAACGTACCGTGTTGCTAGGATACCACATTTTCACCGGTGCGGCCTGGTAAACGACCGCACTGCACTTTTTATTTTTATTTTAAATAACATGGTGCGCCTATCGGTACTGGCTTGAAACTGGTGTGGATACCGTTAGCACCGGTGGCGGTGCAGCCTATAAATTTACAGGAAACACCACAAACTGGTGCGAGCCGAATGGCTCGAGCACACCGCGCGACAAATATATATATATATTAATATTAATGGTTAATTTTAGGGTTTTTTGAAATTCTAATCTGCTAAAAGGCTTAATTATGGAAAAATAAGAAAAATACCTGTACATTTACCTGTCGGGGAGGCATATTGGCTGTAGAATTTGCAAAAGAAAATTTGTCCACCGTTTGAAAAAATTCAAGCTGGAGATTGGTGGCAATGCACAGCCGCAGTGCGTGCAATGAGTGCAATAGGAGCATGGATGTCAGGGCAGCTCAAGAAAGGATAACTTGCACCGAAAAAAGTGAAAAATGTGGTTTTTTGGCCATAATTTTTTTTTTTTTTAACCCTGTTTCGGTGTGCGGGGTTTGCGTTAGCGTACTAGTGCGTTTGCACTATGCTGCCTTTGGGTGGTTTCTGTTTTCGTGTGCTTTTATGATGCACCGGTGCGGCGTAGTTGTAACGCATCGGTACTCTACAGTAATATGACGCACTGGGCATGATTTCCAGTGAGCCAATGTTTTGTGCAGTTTTTTGGCCATATATATATATATATATATATATATATATATATATATATATATATATATTTATTTATTTATTTATTTTTGTTATTTTTGTTATTTTGTTATTTTTATTTTTTAATTTAACCCTGTTTCAGTGTGCAGAGTTTATAGGTTCTCCGGTGCATTTCCGTCATTCCGTCCCAAGCAGTTTTGTTTTTCGTGTGCTTTTTATGACGCACTGGTGCTGACGATTTGACACGCACCGGTGTGGTTCCTTAAGATAAGGCACCAGGCGGGTGTGTATGGAGTGCACGGTTTTCGGTGTGCCAATGTTTTGTGCGATTTTTTGGCTGTAATTTTTTTTTTATTTAACCCTCTGTCGGTGCATGGGGTTTATGGGCGCCTTGGTGCGTTTTCTTTATTCCACACCAGGGGGTTTCTGTTTTCGCTCATGTTTTCTGAAGCACCAGTGCGGAAGAGTTGTGAGGAACCGGTGCTCTACAGGAATATGACGCACTGGGTAGGTGTGTTAGGAGCGCACGGTGTCTGGTGTGCCTATGTTTTGTGTGGTTTTTTGGCCGTAATTTTTTATTTATTTAACCCTGTGCCGGTGTGCGGGGATTTCAGGGCGACCCGGTGCGTTGGCGATCCAGTGCGTTTAAGGGTGACCCAGGCGGTTTCGATTTTCGTGCGCTTTTTATGAGGCGTCGGTGTAGAAGTTATGTAAAGTACCTGTGCGCTACATAAATATAACACACTGGGCAGGTGTGTATGGAGCACACGGTGTCCGGTGTGCCAATGTTTTAACTGCACCGGTGCTTTCTCGTGTTGAACACACTGGTGCATTGTACGGTTATAGGAGCACCAGAAGAAATACATCTGCAAAAACCTCCGCCCGCCAACCTCCTCTAGGAACCTTCGGTAGAAACGGATGTCTGGGGTATTTTTATAATTGGTTCCTCAAAAACATCCGCTAGAGGGTCTTTTCCTTGTAGTGGCATCTAGTGCAAGTGACTAGTTAGTATTATAAATCAACAACTACACTGAAATCAATACATTTGTTTTAGTGAAAAACCAAAATATTCATAAATTTCTAGATCTAACTTCTATGTCTGTATTTGTCTTTGTGTGTCTCTTTATTCTTCCCTCTCCCTCCACCTTCCATTCTGTGTCTATCTCCCTCCCTCTCTCCTTCTTTGTCCCCCTCCCTCTCTCTCCACCTTCCATTCTGTGTCTATCTCCCTCCCTCCCTCCTTCGTCTCTCTCTCTCTTTGCCTCTCCCTCCCTTTCTCTATCTTTCTCATATTCCCTCTCTCTTTCTCTCCCTGCCTCTCCATCCCTTTCTATATCTTTCACTTCTTCCCTCGACCTCTCCCCCCCTCTCTCTCTATTCCACTTATCTCTCCATATATATCTCTTTTCATCCCCCCTCTTTTTCCTTTCTTCTTCCCTCTCTCCCCCCTCCATCTATATCTCTATCTCCCCTTGTCGCTCCTTCCCACCCCCAAAACATACACACACTCTCTCGATATATATCTATCGCACTCTCCCTCCCTCTCCCTCTCTCTCTCTTTCCCTTCTCTTTGTGTATCTTCCCCTTCTCTCTCTCTCTCTCTCTCTCTCTCACTGTCTCTCCATCTATCCCTTGTCACTCCCTCTCTCTCTCCACCTTTCTCTCTCTATGTCTTTCTTCCCTTTCCAACTCTATCTCTTTCCACCCTCCAACTCTGTCACTATCTTCCTCCCTCTCTCCTTCTCTCTCTCCTCCTCTCTCCCTCCTCCATATTTATGTCTCGTTGTCTCTCTCCTCCCCTTCTTTCCCTATATCAACCCTCTATTTTATCTCTCTTCCCTCGTCTCCTCTCTCCCTCATTCCATCTTCATCTCTCCCTTGCCACTCCCTATCTCTCTCCACCTCTACCTCTCAATGTCTTTGTTCTTCCCTCCTCTTTCCCCCTCCAAATCCATATCTCTCTCCTTCTCTCTCCCCCCTACTCTCTCTCCTTATCTCTCCCCCACTCTATTCCCCCCTCCATCTCATTTCACATATGTACCTAATATCTGGGAATATTTTTAGTAGCCGTGAGGATGAAGGGTTTAAATATACCTCAAGAGTAATTATAACTTTTTCTTTCTTTCTTTTAGATTTAATTAAAAAATGTTACAAAATTAAATTAAAATAAAGTATTTGTAAAATATTTTGATTTTGAAATAAGTTATGGCTTTTGGGCATGTGGTTTTGATAAGCCATGATAATGACCTATGGTATTGTAACAAAATAATTAAAAGCCTAGATCCATAACATAATAATCAAAAGGCGAGGTGGGCCATAATATTGTAAAAAAAGTCTATTTAGAAGTTAATAATATCGATGGTAAATATTGATGATGAAAAACCTTGTTATATTGTAAATATTAAATTTTTATGGGCTTATTAATTAAATTTAAAAATGGTTATGGAATCATTATTTTAAGTTATATGGTAAAATGGATGTTAATTTATAAGTACTATTTATATGTTATATATTTTAACATGACATGTATATTATATTTTCTTTTATCTAAAAAATTGTTCGTAATTTTATTAATAAAAAACAAAATTACAATATAAAAATAATTGAATTTAAAATATATCTCACATCTCACGCCTTCACATCTACCTATACACATCTAACATCTCACATCTAACGCTCACACATCCAGCCTCTCTGAGCAATAACATTAGTATCATTTTGGACTCCTTCATTAACAAATAAGGAAGTCATTTAAAAGGTATTAAGTGTGAATGACATCAATTACCAAATATGTATGAGGTGGTGTGGTAGCTAATTTCCATAGTTAAATTTTTTTATATATGCGTGAGGTGGTTTTTTTTCTTATTCACAACATATATATTCATATTTCACTTTGTAGGAAAAGTACCTAAAAAGAATTTTGTTGAAGCTTTCCCTTAACGAGATTAATAGTTGCAATGCAACATAGTCTCTGCCTCTACCGTTAATTAATTGATTAAGGCAATGTGTCATCGTTATTCGATATATTTTTTTGCACTCGCAATATGTCATTATTCTCACCTCCGCACATATCTCCTCTACACATATGCACTATGCACAATGAAATCCACCTCGGCACATAATTATTATTATTTTTAATTAAGACAGTTAATATTTTCTTAAAATAGGCAAAGGCCAATCCACTGAAATAAAATTAAATGAAGTTATTTATTGCTAAAAGATAATACCTCATTAAAAACCAATAAAATTAAAGTTGTATGCATTACTAAATTAATAATAATTCGTCATATGTTGCGGAGGAAGCTCATTGTGTGTAAGTGTGGATAAGTGCAGAGCTTCCGCACTTCTCCACTCTCTTGCATAGTAAGCTTCCTCTGCATAATGAGCTATGCTCTGCATTGTTTGTATGCTTTGTAGGGACCACTAGTATATAAAGGCATGCCAAAATAATTATTTGTGTTAATTAAAAAGGTTAATATTTTCTTAAAATAGGAAAAGGCCAATCTCTTGAAATAAAAATAAAATGAAGCTATTTATTGTTAAAATATAACATCTTGTTAAAAAAATAAAATTATTGTATGCTTTTATATGCTAGTGGTCCCTACAAAGAATATGAACATTGCAGAGGATAGTTCATTGTGCGGAGGAAGCTTATTGTGCGGAAGTGCGGAAGCTCCACACTTCTACACTATAAGCTTCCTTTGCACAATGAGCTATCCTCCACATTGTTCATATGTTTTATAGGGACCACTGGTATATAAAGGCATGTCCTTGGTCATTCATTATGTTTCCCTTATTTGTCTTTAGTTTTTTGGATACCCTCGTTGAATATTTATCGCTTTTGTACGTATTTATAATCCTCGTTCATCTTTACAAATTTGATTTTTATTGCATAATTAGTTGAAACCTTTTATAGAGTCTAGTGGTTGGTTTTAGTCCACACTTTGGATATGCTTTTATTAAAAAACATGAATACATTAATTTCCAGTTTTGATACAAATCGATGCAAAATGTATGTTTCATGAACAAATAGTAATGAAATGAATGCGATCGTTGATTCTAAAATGACCAATAACTTACTAATTATGTGTTGTTAATAGGATGTTATAATGTTAGCTTATGAGTTCAAAGTACATTATGTTCCACCAAAATGCTATGACTGATCAACTGAACAACTTGGAATTCGTTGGTACAATTATTTGCTCCAGCTAAGCGAATTGTGTATCCAACATTGGAGGTTTTGAAGTAAAACACCGGATAAGAAAGTTTTGAGTTGATCAAATTTCTAATATGTGAAATGAGCTAAACAAAATATACTAAACCAAATAAGTTTCATAGAGCTCTGATCAACTTCATATTAAGTATTTCCTTGTTGAGCGAGCTGGTATGTTTGTGTATGTAACTGTGAATTTGAAGTCCATATCACCTCAAATACACTGTGCAGGATTAATATGTATATGTTGATTATGGTGAATTAGGCTAGTTAGGTTCAACATTTGATCTATTTTTTCTAGTTACTAGAGGAAAAAGTACTAGCAGTATATATTACGATGCATGTAGCTAGTGCCTTTCTTTGACTATTGACTTAAGAATGAATTGATTCAATGATTGACCATGTTATCTAAGGGAAGGGTATTCAGGATCTGTGTAAGTTCTAGTGTATGGACTAGATTCAAAAGGGTTCTTTGTATCTTTGATGCACCCACTAGCATATTGACATTAGATATTTCAAGTGATTATGTAATTCCCACTTCAACTAATAAATAGTTGTGATTTATAATAGGACATGCCAGATTGCATTACCAAATGGTCAGGCATGAATAACCAGTGGATGTTATTAGAGAATCAAGTAAGTAGCAGTTTTCTGAAGGTCACGAATTGAAATTATCTTGATGTCGAAGAGATAACTGCAGGAAGCCAGCTAGGTTGGGTCGGTGTACTGATCAATGGGTAGTTAGCTTGATTTAGAATAACCATTGTTCCACACGGCACTCCAGGACCTTTTATGCGCCTCACACCTTCCTTCTCCATACTATCTCTCATACAAGGTGGAATCCAATGGGTGTTGTAACACCCTCCTCCCACATCTACCCAAGTAACGGGCCAACCGAGGTAACACATGTGACAAAAAGTTACTATGATCTTATTCAACCTCCTAGGTCACCTTAAGGAAGTAGAACCAACACCACACAACTACACAAACCTTCTGCACCTACTACAAGACATCTAGGAGCCATCCAGACCTTCCAGGTGGCTAGCCCCTGAGACAAGCTGACCTTTTAGTGCATCAACCCCCCAGTCGCTCCCTTGATATGGGAAAGAGTGCAACTATAAACCTCCATTTTCTCACACAACATGGGAATGCGTTCGACTAGGGACTTTTCTAGGTATTTCTAAGTGTGCAACCCCGATTTTTGTGCCACTTTTTTAGGTCAAGGTCTCAGGTCACTACCCAGAACTCCATGACACTTTCAGGAATGAAAGATAATAGTGGAATAATGATACAAATGCAATTAATTGAACAAGAACTTGACTAGAACCATACTAGACATGACAAAATTTTTGTCAAACATGTCACAAATATGCATTCAATAGGATTAAAAAACAAATCTGAGCATAGGAGTCTCATAATTATATGAGATTCACTATGAAGCATTGTTCCCTTATCACATTAGATGTATTTTCATGTATTAGGTCATAGATTCATTGTTCACTCATTTACAAATCAAAACATGATGAGAACATACATTTTCACTATCATAAAACACATTTATAACCAACATATAAACAACAAAAATTCTGAGGATAAAACAACCATAAATGCTACATAGAATCCATTACATTTACATATAAACTACCAAGGACAGTTACTCTTATTAATGAGTGAAAAATCCAACTCGGTATGGGACTACCACGTTCCACCCGATCATAGATTCATTGAGCCAAACTCTCTTCAGCCAATCACCCCCATTCCATATTCCAATAATGAATGTGGGACTCAAACCAAAAGAAACAACTAGAGCTTCCCAAGGCTAAACTACCTCACCCTAACAATAGAAACAAGCTTTACTGCAATCCTCACCGAATCACTAGGCCAAACAATAAACATGTAATACTAGGCTTTACCATGATCTCCACAAGATCACGAGGCCAAAACAAGCATGGATGCCACTGGATTTTTCCCCCTACACCGTGAGGAATTTTCCTGTCTCATGGTCTCTATGCTTTACCGCAATCCACACCGGATTACTAGGCCATAACCAAGACACCAGTCTCTGGGATTTACTACAATCCACATAGGATCATTAGGCCCTAACCGAGACTCCACCCTCTAGGATTTACTGTATATCCCATCTCAGGATTCCTAGGTTTGATGGAGAGGACCCACCTCTAGTCTTTACCGTATATCCTGCCATTCACTGGTCGTGGATTCCTAGGCCCACCAAGGAAACACAAAATTTGGCTTTACTGCAACCCACAATCCAGTTCAGGGGTTACTAATTCATGTGTTATTTATTTCAGAGATCCACCTCACTCAACTTCGAATCCATTCGGCAATCCAGCTCAACCAAAACATGAGAATCCCATCACACCATGGCTATTCAGAAATGGAACGGAAAGGCTAAAGAACACTGTCAGACATGGAAAAACCCTTGCCAATGATAACAAGAAAACCAAGAACACACATGCAACATCATGCATGCCAAATCTAGCAAGGAAATCACACATGCAAATCGATACCGGTGAGAAAAATCGTTGTAGCTGCTTGATCCTGCTCTTCCTTGCTTGATATTTTATTCCTCTTTGCCTTCTTTTCCTTTCTTGATCCAAAGCTGAAATGCTCCAAGAAAACTCTAAATGTCCAAGAGTATGAGAGAGAGAATAGAGACAGAGAGCTTCAAAACTGAATTGACAAAAGCTACCAAGTGATCCTCATAAGCCTTTATATCAATGATGCCTCTATTTTATTCATTTTCCATTATTTTTCTTCAATTTCCTCTTGATATGCAACCTATGACCTTTCACCTTCCTTTTCTCTTAATTTCCATTATTTTCATAAATAAAATGCCAATTAATGCCACTTTGTGATTCCAAAGCCTTTTCCTTTGCTTTTGTCTTTGCCAATTTCCTTTAGCCATAATAACTTAAATGAACACCCACACTGGGATGTTTTTCCCAACATTCAACGTGGAATACATGTCGCATGAACATGGTCTTGTTTTTGCCTTTATTAAATTTCACATGGAATTTTGACCAGAGTTGTTACAAGTGAAATGTGCACCACACTAGTGTAAAGCTAACTTGTACTAATTGTGGGTTGATACTTCTATCGAGGAAGAGTCGTCGATGAGTATCGAGGAATGAGAGACAAAATGTTGAGATCCTAGAAATTCCACTCTCACCGCGATACTTGATATATTAGGTTAATAGAAAATCGATCACAGCTCAAATGACCAATATCAAGTAAAAGTGATTGAAATGTGGGTAGGAGGCGATTGGTGATTTCTGCCTAGGAGCTAGCTGGAAGAAAACAAGTGAAGGCTTGTTGTTCCTAGTCCCTAACACTAGTGGAAGGGAGAAAGGTTGTTCCTGGAATGATTGAAGCTAACCCATCCCATAAGTATTCGTCATTGGAGTAATTAAGTAAAGTAATATGACCTGAATTTGTTGGGAGAAAAAGATATTTGAACTCTAGTTCGATCATTCCATGTTTTATTGAGATCGGTCTTTCATATACGATCTCCTTACTTATGATAGCCAAATGCAAGCTCAGATCCTTCACTTTTCATATTCTTGCGGTCGAAGCCAAATATTATTGACTCGAAGGCAAGATCCTGGTCCTTCTCCTACTTGTCCATTTCCTAAGGGTGATGGATTGAATCCCTTAGCGATGAACATATTGATCAGTTATTTATTCGCTTGTGCAAAGGGGGATTTCATTATATTATAACAGCGATGACCCTATTCGTTATCCATAAATGTTGGGACGAGCAATGGAATAAGACTGGACCAAGTCATAGTCACAACGAAGACCTTATTGATTATTTTTTAGGCATTCCAAGCTCTAGAGCCGCCCCCTTCCCCTGCAATACACCTGTTAGAGCATGAATTTATACATTCATTAGTTCATCCCAACATATTCGATAGCAGGGGAGACATTGACTTATGGTTCGAGTTCAACATTGGATGTTGTTTATTCAACTATTATTAATTTTTACTTTAGATCATATTGGATTGGAGGCGTCATAATTTATTTGGGAGAAGGTGCAACAAAGTGAGTTCGAATTGGTTCATTCGATTGAGATAGTCTCTTGTTGTACTCGACTCAACGATTAAGGACACTAAGCCTATCTATTCAATTCCATATGAGGAAAGAAAGAAAGAAATATAGTTCAAAGTAGTAGCAAATGGAAAAGCACTTGGGAGAGGAAGCTAGATTTGGCTTCAATGGAGAATTCCTTTGAAAAGTGGGTTGCCTTCTGGAATTTGCTATATTACTGCAATGCAAGGTTTCTTGAGTTTGATAAGTTAACAATGGGTTGCCTTGTGCTTCACACATTGAACTTCCGTAGGTCCTTATGCAAGGTTCACGTAAATAATTTTGTAGATAACCATTAGCTCATTTATTTTCAGATTCATTGTTATGTGGCCACTACTTTGATGATGGAAGTTTGATGCTTTTCGGGCAATAGACAAACTTCTATTTATAATAAAAATAAAAAATCACTTCTCCTATGATTTTACCATTGTACATTGAAAAACAAAAAAAGGTCGTTAAAAAATCACTTCTCTTATGATTTTACTATTGTACTTTGAAAAACACAAAAGTCATTTAAAAAGAATTTCAAAAGGTATGGTATCTACAACATAGATTTTGTTAGTCATAGTTAGTGGAGA
This sequence comes from Pinus albicaulis, assembly GCA_034641835.2. Lineage (NCBI taxonomy): Eukaryota > Viridiplantae > Streptophyta > Pinopsida > Pinales > Pinaceae > Pinus > Pinus albicaulis. The sequence continues at coordinate 445,170,025 of CM076569.1, forward strand.
ATATTTGTACAAACTCTTCTCATATAAGTGTAGAGGTTTGCTGTTACACCAAAATTTTTAGGTTTTGGTAGACTTTCAAATTGGTAACAGGGGTGGAAATTATGGATTCCATAGAGGTGCAGTGATTACTGCAACACCCTTCTTAAACACAGTTCAAAGGAATCAACAACCACCTCTCAAACTCACTTTGAGAGAATCGAACCTAAGTCCAGGCTCTGATACCATATAAAGGGTTGAGGTTACACTAAAACCCGCAAATTTTAATACACTTCCAAAGCAGTAACTAAGATCTCGTGAGTAAGAATTATGGATTCTATAAAAATACGATGATTACTCCAACAATAATAGATGATTGAATTAAACCTACCATTTATTATTGAATTTCTACATAAAAGTTCATTCCGATTGTTCGTTGATTTGTATGTACACGTCAGTCAATGCGATGGTATCATCTTTGGGAGTAATTCATTCTTGATTCATACAGAAGATTGATTTTTTCTTACATCTATTAAGTGTTGAGTAATTTAGTGGTGAGACATAAATATGATTAAGATCTTGTAAGACTATAAGACCATCTTTTTATAGTTTTTTTACTATGTCCATATAGTCAAAAGGAGCATCGTTCTCCATTGAGTTGGGCTAACCAAGTCTATAAATCACAAGCTCACGAAATTAGACTTTTTGTTGCCCATCAACCCCACCAGAGCAAGTGTGGATTAATATTAAGCGGTTAGGGAAACTTGTAGGGGAACTCTTATGTTTTTGTGGGAAAATTAATATTGATCTGTTAAGGAAACCCGTAGGGGATCTGTAATGTTTTTGTTGGAAAATTAATTACAACCATTGCAATGTTTTTAATTTTCTGACCAGAGCCATTAAATTATTAAAATCAAATAGAAATGCATAGTTATTAAAAGCTTATGTGCAAATATTTAATCAACAAGTGCTATCTTCTGTGTAATTCAAAAAGTCATGTTAGCAGATTTTGTGTATTAAATTATGTTTGTCATGAATTAAATATTTTAGATATATATGTTTTGATTTTACATGTTTAATATAGTGTGTTGTGTAAAGTGGCGAATGTAAGTCTGGAAAGACAAAGGGAGAAACTCGTGAAGCAAATTTTGGTGGGCTTGTGAAAACATAAGTTATAGGTTTTACTCTGTGTAACCTCTGTATAATTCAAAAGTCATGTTAGCCCACCCTGTCTATTAGATTATGTCTGTCATGAATTAAATGTCTTAGATATATATGTTTGATATAGTGTGTTGTGCAAAGTGGGGACAAGGGGAGAAAATTATGGAGCAAATTTTGGTGGGCATGTGAAATCACATGTAATTGTCAGTGAGAACAATATGTTGCGATTTGGTTCTTCACTTGACGCAACGCAACACTCTGTTTCAGAGTGAATAAAATTATTTGAAGTTTAACACGAGTGAGTAAAATTATTTGAAGTTTAACACTCTGCTTCACTGTGAGTAAAATTATTTGAAGTTTATTTGCTATTTATAATTACGATTTTAATCTCAGCCACTCTGGATTAAGTGAATTTTACAACTTTGTGTAAACTTCCCTAATTGTGTTGTCTTGATTAAAGTCATTTCCACAACTCTATGTGAACTCCTTATAAGAGAAAAATATTTCCCCAATCCTTTAAATTTTTCAACATAATATCGCAACATTTGAAATTTTAAAATGGTATCAAAACATTCGAAACTTTAACATTTTTAGAAATTTAACTTGATTCAACGTAACATTGGATTGTGAAGGTGGCTACTGAAGCATTAAGTCTCTTTGTGAAATTATTAAAATGAATTGGTGGTGCTTTTCATTGTTCTTTGCGATTATTTCTTCAAACGGGGTTAGGAATTTGCATATAATTTTTAATTCTTAAATTTATTGAACCAAGAGAAGAATGTTAACGTAACATGCGTTTATGGCTGGCAAACTAATTTAAAAAATGAAATAAAAACCTGCAACGAACGCCTTGTTGAAATTCAAAAAAAGGAAAAAATTACCTTCACGTTTTTAAATTAATTAAAAAAAACACGGCGGTTAAGTTGTATCTATGCTAGCGATTTCACTAGCATATGAAATGAGAACGTTCCAACTTTTATTTTGTACATTAAATTTTCTTATATGCACTAATAAATTACCTTTACTCATGGCTTGGGGTTTATTTAAGAAAAATGGTGTAAGCATTAGTAGGTTTGATGGTGTATGAATGTAGCTTATATTTGCAAAGCGAGGAAGTTGCTATCAACCATATCCTCAATACCCTAAACTTCTACTACAATATCTTCTAAGACTCTAAACGCTATGTGCCGTGGCAAAAATAAATTTAAGGAGTTTTTGGCCACACTATATTTATAAAAAAGTATATAACAATTTAGAAATTAAAATAAATAAAAACAATATTTCAAGTTTTAACAGTGAAATATCAGAAGCATTTTCTAAACTGGACCTAGTCAATTGGTGGTGACCATAATTTTTAACACCATCTTACCTTTCAAGTTTCAAAAGTGAAATATCGGAAGTATTTTCTAAACTGGACCTACTCAACTCCTCGCAACCATAATTTTTAACACCATCATCCTGGTTGAATATCCACCACGCATACCTTGCCCACAGACCAGCCGCCAAATTCAAAGATTGTAGAACAACTACGAGTATATCGTGCTCATTTATTTCCCAACAGTTAAATCTCTCTCGTAGATATTCACGTGGAGGAATTTTATGAGGGAGCGCGGGGAGTTTGAAGGGATCAACTCGTTGAGTGTGCTCACTTTTCCGGCACTCAATTTGCCTCCATCCACGGGTTAAGTCATCCATAGCATAAATATTCCCGATGGGATGGTCATCAGAATCCACATTTTCTGGGGCGTGAGATAGTGCATACAGTGTTCCGGACTTGGAGGATATCATACATCTCCCATTATCCTCTATAACTAGTTTTCGGTGACTTCCAGATTCATATGTGGGAAAAACAGTCATGAAACGCCGAGCAAAAGCTGTGTTCTCATCGCCTCCCACTACCCACATGTTGCTCTGAAAATCGAAGTGCATAGGAACGACTTGGGTAGCAACATTAGTGCGTCGGAATACCCAGTGATTAATATCTACTAAATACAATTTCCCTTTCCACGGGATGGGTGTAAGATTCACGTTGAACAGCTCCGGACTCTGTGGAAGAACTGACCATCTTTCAGTGTTTACGTCTAGCGACAACATGAACGCACCAATTTGATTTGTAGTGGTGAACAACACTATCAGCCGATCCCCGACTATTGCCTTCGCAATCCAATTCAAACGCTCCAATGGGAGTTGTTCAACTATTGGGGAAATATCCAAAGCCCGAAAAGCCCTATCGGAATTACGCTCTGCATTCAGAATGAAACTGAAGATATTCGGCCGATCAAAGTAAATCAAGAAAATAATTTTATGCCCGATCACTTCTACAAAGGATCCACCATAGGGGTGTCCACTGAAGGATTCTAACGGCGGCATATGCGGAATAGTTAACGCCGTGAACTCATGATGAGGGAAGGGTGACATCCTCTTGTCTCGGATAGCACACTCGATAAATTTCATTTCACGCACGCCTGCATCCGTCACGTCAGGAATCAGACGGAACAGAAGACTGCATTTTCTTGTGGACGGAGGCGCTGAGTCAGCCAAATGTCGAAGTCTATTTGCAATAAGTCCGGGCCTGGCATTGGCAATGAGGATCCGCAGACAGCTGTGAAGAGGTGGAATAATTCGATGGCTTATAAGATCGTCGTTCATCAAATTGAAACTTTCGATGGCTGTTGAGCTGCCACTAATTTCTCTAAATCTTGGAGGCAGTAGATCGAGAATCTCTTCTGATTCGTAGTTATCCTCATCTTTTTCATTGTGGATGTGAATGGGTTCCATGTTATCACTTATAAATTATTCCCTTCCCTTCACAAGACAATACTGTTGTAGAAAGATTCTCCAAGATTATTGCGAGCGAGCGGGTAGTACGAAATATATCAAGAATATCCAACTTGCTTATGATCGAATCTTGTAAAATATATCCTCAATTTATATACGGTTTTGATATTTACATCAAGCGGGTCCGACTCAGTTAAGAAGTAAATGTCGGCTCATCGAACATGGTGTGCCATTGCACCCGGGTCGAGTCGTCTTTTTTATTGTGTGCTTTGTTTTCTATGCTTTAGTTCTAGTATTATTTTTTAAGATGTGATTTGTTTTAATTGACTGTATAAATTTGAAGATGGTTGATATTGTGTGAAAGGAATGCAAATCTAAACAGATTGGCAGGTTTCAATTCAATTCTAAACCGATTGTCTTATGGAAAGGGCTCGGCTCCGTCATTCAAGGAGAGGCCGAATTTTTCCTTAACGAAAACTTGAGCCGGAGGTGGAAAATTGGTGTCGGACTTGACTATAACCAAGATAATATCCAAATAGATTTGACTTCGTTTTGGAGATTTTTTTATTTTTAGGGTTTTATATATTTTTTGATTTGATTTAATCTTTGGTGTTTATTTATCCTCCTCATACTGAAATTTGATGGATGGAAAGAAGATGCATCTAAATTCATAATTAGTTGGTTCCATGATGATGTATTTTACTCAAACTACTAGATTGAGATAATAACAAGTTTAATCTAGTGTATTACTTGTCTATCTCACATAAGATAGAAGATTGTACTCCCCATTCACATGAACTAGTGGATTCAAGAATGTCACCCAGCCACATATCAAGTGGACTTGCATTCTAGTTTTGCTATGCATTATTTTGATGAGTCTAATGTTAGATGTGAAGCTAAACATGTTGGAGGCAATTGGTTAGATTATTAGGTTAAATAAACAATATAATTATACAAGTCACATGTAGATATAGGTAGGTATATATAGTCAATACCCACTAAAAGGAATGTTAAAATTCAAATAGGGCCATCATAGTTTCCTCCTTGCTAATTTGGTTGGGTGAGAAAAAAATTCACCCATCAAGGAGACTATAGCCACCAGTAGAAGTAGTCTACCCATGAAGAATTGCAAGTGTTTTAGGACAAATTGGCCAAGGAAAAAATCTCTTCGTGCAAATGAAATATTTAAGAATGGGAAACTAACTCGAAGAATATCTCTTAGAGATAGTGATTAGTAGCTCAACACATTTGTCATACCTTATCTCTGCATCCCACATTTAGCTTAGTTTGGATATTAGCAAGGTATGGTACATAAATTTGGATTCTTCTTAAACTATATCAAGGTTATGCTTCTTAAACTATGACTAAGATACATTTCACTAACACACAGACAATCACACATATAAATATTGTTGTGGAAATGCTTATAGAAGATAAGTACATATATTTTAATGGTGTCCAACTAGCTATAGGCCATTAATGTTCCACCTAGCCATAGACCATGCAATTTGTTTTCTTTCAACAATGGGTCACCCTGAAGTTGGGGCTTTAACTCCATGGGTACCAAACCCAGTAGCCTCTAACTAGCAGACTCACATTCACCATAATCCTACAATCAAGTGGTGTGGGGCCTTCTCTGCACTTAGAGTCCCTTGGGTTATGCCACCACCGTCCTTTGTGTCTTACTTAGTAGGACAAGAATGTTCTATATCCCTGTGACTTCCAGGAGTTACGCTACTCTCATGGGTCTTCCTGGTACCCTTCTATGCGTTTATACAACCTAGCTACCAGATCCGATAACATCCAACCAATAGCCTTGGAGCTTTCAGGAGCTCCATTACCCTCACAGTTCTTCCAAATACCCTTCTTGGTATTCACTCAACTAAGAAAACAAACTTGATAGCCTCCAACCACTAATCCTATGACTTCTAGGAGTTCCACTTCCTTCACGGGTTTTCAAAGTACCTATACAGGCTTTCATTTCCACAATATTCTCCATTCTTCCATGACCATTTGCTAGAATCTATGAAAAATAATTGTCATGACTCTTTGCATATGCATGTCTATCTTATGCCACTTGTAACTTCCCCAAGCCCTCAATTAACTTTGGTTATATGCATGTCCACTTTTTGTGATTATTAAATCTTATATGCCTCGTATACTCAACCAGGGGGTCTCAACCCCCCATACCCTTTTATGTCTTTTCGGTTTTGCAACCATTGTATTTCTATTAATATGCATGTGTTTTCATAATTACATTACAAGGCCTTCTAGTCTCAAAATATAAAACATGTGCACATGGGCACACTCACCCCAACACATACAACTCATGCACATGGGAAAAATGGACCCCATAAGACATATACACACATGCACATGGGAACCATGACCCTGAAATGGCGTCGTCGACTCACACACGTATTTATTGTTTCATGAATCACCAACCTAGTTCTGCATAAATATGTTATTTATGTTCTAGGGGTTGAATAAGGGTGTTATGTTCCCGTCCCTCTTATTTAGGAAATTCCCTCAATGCAACACACACACACACACACACACATATAACACAACTTATACAAAAAGATGAGGGTGTTCCTCCCTCATCATGTGCTCATGCTCCCATGTAGCATCTTAAGGGCTAAAATGGGTTCACTACACATTTAACAAGGCAATAACTTGATTTCAGAAAGCCATGTATTTCTTGTCTAATATCCAAACTAGTTGGACCTAAAATTCTCCCTTAGGCTCCCCTTGAATCACGTTCCAATTAATCACATGGTTAGCATTAAGAACACATTTTTTAAGCCATGAAACATGAAAATTATTATGAATGTTCATGGATGCTAGTAATTCAATATTATATGCAACTTGACCTATCCTTTCCATGACCTCAAATTATCCACAATATCTTGCTATCAATTTTAAAGAACTACATAATCTTAAGAAACTTTTCCTTTCCTTCAATCTCAATAAGACATGGTCGTCAGTTTTGAATTCCTTGTCTAACCTATTCTTGTCTACATAAATTTTCTACCTATCTTGTGTAGCCTTCATATTATATTTAATTTTTGTTACTTTCTCTTCCATTTCCCTAAGAAAATCTAGACCAACAATGGCCCTCTCAACTCAACTATCCCAACTCACAAGTTTGTTTCATTTCCTGCCACAAAAGTCTTCAAATGGGTTGATATTCCAATATGCTTTGTGTTGCAGCGAAAATTGACCCAATTAAACAATTTTGACTTCTCTTCAATATTTTCTCAAAACATGTTATCTTCCTCTTCTTCTCAAGTTTTACAGCAAGATTCCTTTGATAATGCCTTTATGAACATGCTCCTTTCTCCTTGATAGAGAATGAGTTAACTTGTGGAAATGACATGAATAGAAAAAAATTGTTGGACAAAACGTTACTTTCTTGGAATATTCTCCTTTTATTACAGGGATGCCTTATGAAATTTGTGTGTAAAGGAGCTCTTACTGACTCACATACACTATTGTAGTTATAAAGTGCAACCCTAAGGCATCCCATGTAGCAAAGTTTTACAATCCTTAATTGGACAAAGTCCTTCTCCTTCGAATATTTATGGTTTTCGCTAAGGATACATTTATGATTAAATAGTGATAATGCAAAACATTTATTTATATTTGAATCATGTGTATGTTATATAAGGCTTATATGATCATTCTCTCTAGGAGTGTTAGCTTAGAAAGGATTCTAGAACACAATATTGAAAATGAGAGTAGTGCTAGCTAAAATATAATTTGTGAAGCTAGAGGTTATTACTAATATGTTTATTATAATGGAGGAAAGAAAGATTATTGCCTTTCATGAATCTTGTTATTCTATAAAAAGAAGGTTGAGAAAGATAGGAAAATAATTTCTCTGTGCTTGAGCAAGAATCAACAAAGAAAATTTCTTTGTTTGCAATAAGAGAAGGATAAAAGGGTCAGGAAATCTATTTCTCTTGAAATAATGAAGAATCATAAGCTTGGAGATGATGCTTATGCATTATTAAGTTCTTCTAGTAATATTGGACAGGTTGAAACTATGGAGGAGAAACTCTCCCGAGCAATGAAATTTCATAGAGAAATATTGTGAGTTACTTTAGACAACCCACTTTATTGTGAAAGAGTGACTCATTCTACCAGAATAGAAAATGAAAAATTTACTAACTAAATTTTGGCAGTAAATTATATTCTCCACGATAATATGTAGAAAAATTCCGAGATGTAATCAAAGAAGAGGAAACATGTTGCTTCCATGAACAAGATTCAAAGCCACATAACTTGAATAGAGAAAAAATTCAATTGATTTGATTCAAGAAATAAGGTACCAAGTTTCTAAAGGGGGCAGTTGAAATTTAGAAACAACAACCAATAGTGCTTCTACAAATTTTAAATGCACTCCTTTGGGAACTAATTTTGTAGTTCATGTTTCAATACCGCCAAATGTTGAAGAAAGAAGAAAAAATCCTCCAATAATTATGATGAGGTAGGAGATTATGGAGGCTTTCAATCATCATTTGGTAGTGATTATAGGTCAGCATTCTTCTTGGAGCCCTTTAGATCTTGGAGAATACAAAGTATATAATGGACTATAGTATTTGAGATTACTCACTTATTACCTTATTTTGTGATGTTTATATTGTGCATGTTGGTTGGAAATTGCATTTATTTGTTGAACACCATTTGTTTCATATGTAGCTTATATTGGTGGATCCACTAGGAATTTCAACAACTTAGATTCAAGCACACACCCCTCTACTCATCTAAATTTTAACGAGGGGGGCGGGGGGGTTTCACTATTTGTTTTTTTATAAAATAGTTTGTGACATCACAACAATAGATTCATAGTAGAGTCCCCCCATGTGGTTTCCAAAAACATTACGGATCCCCTTGTGCATTTAGCTAAAGTTTGTACAATAGTTTACTGCTAATGAAAATGAAAGTAACAACATCTCTTATCCTAGCTACATCACATCTAGATCAATATTTAATGCATTCATTGGGATAGTCATGACAATTCGTGATGAACTACGTTGAGTCCTACCATAATCCTGCTAAAAAATTTGGTGTCCTTAACACTCTTGTTGTAAGAGCCCTGAGGATATCCGATGAGAAGAATTTGGAGGATGAAATCTCTCATGTGACATATGTCTTCTTGGGTATAGGGTATAAGGAAAGAGAAATCAGAAAAGCCATAAACAAAGCAAAAAGTACTGTCTTATCCAAGAGACGCCAGGATCCTCAAGGGAACGGTGGAAGGGTTTTTCTGCCATATGTTAAAGGTGTGACAGATAATATTGCCAGGGTTTTGGGAAGGAGTGACATTTTTGCACAATTCTCAGCAGTAGGAACCATTAGGAAAAATATGTGCTCAGTTAAAGATAGCATTAGTCAGGGGCAGCTTAAAGGTGTTTACAAGATTGACTGCTCATGTGGGAAGAGTTATATTGGTGAAACCGAGCGCTCTCTTCAAAAATGTCTGAAAGAGCATGGTGTTGATATTAAACATGAGCGATCTAGAACCTCAGCTCTTGCTGATCACTCCTTGAAAACAAAACATCACTTATGTCTTGAGGATGCTAAAATCATTGCAAGGGAGGAACACTATTAGAGACAAAAGATTAGAGAAGCGTTGGAGATTATAAAACACCAGGATAACATAAATAGGGATGGAGGATACGAGATTAGTGACAGTTGGAGACCTCTAATTAGACAAATTTGCTCCTTACGTTCGTCCTCATCCCAAATATAATTTTGCAGGTTTGCTTCTTCTCCTAATTAGTAAGCAGTTTAGGGACATGCCATTAAAAAAATCTTATTATTTCACTCACTCGTAATAATTATCTTTATTAATTAATTTTTATTCTATTAATGAAAATTAATTAATTAATAATTATTATCAATGAATGGAAGTAAGTTAGGATAAAAATTCAAATCAAATTAATTTAAAAAATAAAAAATTAAAATTTGTTAGGATTTAATTAAATTAATAAAATATATTTAATATATTTAATATAAATTCATTAGTTGTATTAATATTTATTAATTATTAGCATTTATTTATTAACATACATTTAAGCGTATACTTAAATAGTTAATTTATTATATGGTAAAAATTTAGATTATAGTTAAAAATTTTAGACATTAAAATATAATTTCTTAACATATTATGAAATTATTATAAAGATTAAAAAATTTAAAATTTTTTAAGTTTTTGTAAGAAATAATTAAACAATAATTTTTTTTTTAAAATTTAATTAAAATTAATTTAGTAGCACTTAGGGTTTATAATAAATGAAAATTAAAAATTAAAATAATAAAAAAATAATTATAATTAGTTTTAAATATTTATTAAATATATATATGTTTTTTTAAATTTTAAATATTTATTATTTAGATTAATTAAAAAAAAATTGAATATTTATTATTTAAAATTAAAATTAATATATAAAACTTAATCTTTTTATTTTATAAAACTTTGAAATTAAAAAAAAAAGAATAAAATAAAATAAAAAATTTATTTTAAATAAATTATAAAATCTGTTGTAAGCTCTTCTCATCATCTCACCCCTTCACTATTTATACCTTGACCTTTTGCGACCTTCTTTCATTCGTCACTCATTCTCGTCTTGAAGATGGATCCCCGTTCAGATTTGAAACATCGACCATTGTTTTATGATACTATGGATAATCCGGATTCTGTAATCAATGAAAACCACATAAGTTTGAAAACCATAATTTGTTGTTGCTAAGACTCGTTGATTCAGGAACCCATGGAACTATGTTTGGAATTGGTAGAGACCTTGCGTTCCTATCTGCACAACAACCGCAGCAAGTCGAGCTCTTGAGGGTCCTCCCGATCCTGACACATTTCTTGGCCCTAAAAACCTAGGAAACTCGGTGACTAGATGTCCTTCAATAAAGCAGTGTGTGCACCATACATTTGGTCTCATTGGGCACATTGGCTGCATATATTTTAGTTTCTCTGTCAGGATCACAATTTGATGCTCAAACCCTAGTACATAAGGATCCTGTGTTGTATCCATATTATTTTGTGTTAGAGGTGTTCTCGTAAGAGGCATAAGTGCTTTGATGAACCAATATTATTGGTGGTTTGGGTCTATAGGGTAGCCTAAATTTTCGATTGCGTCTTTAAACCTTCTCATCAGGTCGCAAGTTGTTTCCCCTCTCACTGCTTAATCTCCCACATTTAAGAAAATCCTTGTTGGTTCATCTGAGGGAGCTTGAATTCTTGTACAAATTCCCTCTTCACATTATCCACAGCTAGGTTTTTATGTAATTTTGACCATTTAATAAACCACCGCAATGATCTTTCCTTGAGCATGGTTTGAAATTAAATCAACTTAGCAGCATCTGCCATTTGTTGGGCACTTCGTATGGCTTCACAGAAGCACCAATGATGCTCTACATCATCATTCACTTTCCCCAAGAATTAGGGATACCAAGTAAATGCTCCTTCCATTTCTAACTGGGATTGCGGAAGTAGTACGAATCCTCTTGATCCTGATTGTGATGTTACTTGTGGGATCTTTCCCATATTATTACTACCACTAGTACTAGGTTGGAATGTAGTTTGAACACTATGAACTCGGATTAATTTACACAACTTTAAGAAAATTTGATTAGGGTTTTTTTAGAGTACCAGGGGAAGGCTAGGAAAAGTGCTACCTGGGCATGGGGGGATAGTACTACCTTTCATCTTGGATGCTTCTCTTTCCTCAAACAATATTTCCAACGTGACATGCATGTCATCATCTCAGTCATCCTTTACTATTGTACCTTCCATTTTGTTTGACATATCTCCTTCTCTACATTGGGATGGGCTCCTATTATCTCCTTGATTCGTCACTCTCCTGGCATGCCCTTCCTTCCTTTTTGGTCTTACTATTACTTCTTCGCTTATCAGACTCTACAACACCTCCCCTACTTAGTGTGCATTATCCCTTTGCTTATCAAATTCCCACATTTCCCCCTCTCACCATATCTCTGCTATTTGTACCCTCTGATATGCTGTTAAATCCCTATATTTCTTGGAATATCGATCTACTCATATCTCCCTGTCCCATAGCATCCCTTCCTTTAAGACTTTCCCCCACTACTAGCTGTTTAGGCTTCCATGCTTGGACTTTGGAAGATCAACGAGCCTTCTTCTACCATAAAAAATTCAATCCACAATGGGATATCCTTTAAAAAGTTCCCCAAAACCATGACCTAAATATGTCTTCAGATTTAGAAAAGGACCGATGACTCTTTGTAGAGAATTCCACAATATATACTTTTAGTGTGGTATGTACCCACAAATTGAAAACTCAAGTTAGATACGTGTCCAACTGATGCAATTCCACCAGATCCGATTGTATCCAGATATGACGAGATTTATTTCATTAACCAATTTTCCCCTTGCTCTGCAGTATCCACAACCAATTATAGAGTTCCTCTGGGAATTTTCCCCAAAATATATCATACTGATCACTAAAATTTCATTCCTTCTGTTGTCGGATTTGGTCTTATTGTGAGATGAACCAATTTACATGATTATCCCACCGGCTTCAAAGTTCTCTCTTACAAATCCTCGATACCGTTATCTCTTTTCCAAATATCTAAGGTTGAAGAAGAAATCCCAACAGAGGTAACCACGGACCAATATTTTGGCTTGGTATCTAGCCCTACCAAACTGGAGAGGGCTCTCTCCATAAAATCATAGCCAAGAGGGCTAGATGAATTAGGGCCTTAGGCTAGGTATAAGTACATGGGTTTCTTTGTTTACTTTGGGTTGTTGGATGGGTGAATTAGGTCAAAGAGGCTAGGTCAGAGCAAATAGGATTAGGGTTGCAGAGATTCAATGGGGAAAGGTAGTTAGAAAACCTAGCACTTTAGGGTTTCTTGACTGGGATGGATTAGACAGGTGAGGTGCTAGAAAGAGCAAGGCTAAGCATTAATTATTTCTAAACTAAAGAAGATGAACAAACTATGAAGGTTTTCCCAAAGACAGAGCATGAGAGATTTATTTTGTTCATCAACTTAAAAATAAACATATTATAGAAATGAAATGTATCATGAAATAAAACATTCATACATACTGAGAAATAAGAAAAACAATGCTAAATTCTCATACCACAGGTATCCCAAAGATATAGCTGCAACCTTTTCATTAATTTCCTACCAAAATGATTACACTAGAGTCCCTAGTCAATGCCTTAAGATCCAAAAATTTCCAACCCGTGTGATGAGTCAAAAAATACATGATATAGACCTCAAAACAAGTCCTCCCATCCTTAGGGGTCGAATCCATGAGAGGAGGAGTAGTTCCACCTAAAACTGAGCTGAATACCTAGAGTGTAGGGAGGTCAAACTGACTCATCCCTCAATTTTTGCAATCTGATTCATTACATGTCATCAAAACTTTTCACCTAATGTATTTACCCTAGGTAAGTCAACCACATCATATTTAATTTTAAATTCATAATTTTTATTGGTAAAAATCCAATTGAACATGGTCATACTAGAAAAACTGAGAAAAATAGGATAATATCGACAAATTCAGAAAATTTGTCTTATGTGTAGCGCCAAATTCAAGTCGAGTTTTGGAGGGCTTCCCAATGTCCAAACTGAGCTCACTATAGCTCATTAAAAATATTATCCAGTCTAATTTCCAAATATGTGCTTGGTTTGCAATGTTGACCTATTTTGACCTACCAAAAAGTGATTCTCCCAAGACTACTCCATGCGCAACGATAGGCTCAAAAAAAGGGTAGAAGCATGAATTTTTGAGTGTTTTTTTCCCTTTTCACTATCTAGTATGTATCAAAAACCTTAGAAAATTGACAAGGTGCATGTCTTCATCATTATGAATCCAATGGTAGTCTCTTCTTGTCCAAAATATGCCTCAAAATTGTGTGCAATGCCTATGGCGCTGCGCATAGGACAATCCAACTGTCACATGACTGTCCAAGTATGCACAACACTTCAAAATTTTGTAAAAATGTGTCAAAGTTTCCAACATTTGCTGAAGGGTGACTGATGATTATGGATAGGAATGGAGTGAGGCTTCAAAAAGAATATCAAGCCTTCTTTTCTCTTCTTGCATGGTCAAAGCTTCAATTTTTGCACTGGCTTGTTTAAGTTTTGACCTTGCAATTTTGTTTTTCTTGGCATAGTGATTGGCCCTCTTTCTAAATATATCATTATCTTTGTTTGCCTTCTCTAGGTGCTGGTTAGCCCTGTCAAGCCATTGCTCCCTATGGTGGATCCTTGTCTGAATTTGAGCTTTCTAATATGTGGGCATGTTTGATGCACACCATTCCATTCTCATTGTGAGTCTTATTTATCTAATTTTCTAGTGGCGTCTGATAAAATTTTGATACAATACCTATCTCGTTCTATTTGTGGGCCCCTTTGTGTTCCGTTGTGTCTTTGTTGGGACAAGGGACCCACCTCATACACCAAATTGGTGTATTAGACCCCCTTATTTGTGGGAAAAGGGACCCACCTCACACACCAAATTGGTTTATGAGACCCCCTTGTTTGTGGGTCAAGTGACCCACCTCACACACCAAATTGGTGTATGAGACCCCATTGTTTGTGGGACAAGGGACCCACCTCACACACCAAATTGGTTTATGAGACTCCCTTGTTTGTGGGTCAAGGGACCCACCTCACACACCAAATTGGTGTATGAGATCCCATTGTTTATGAGACAAGGAACCCACCTCCGCCAAGAGATTTTAGTGCTAAGTCTATGAAGGCATACATGCTCCACCCCATGGTTTTGAACTTGTGACCTCATAGGAGGAAACACATGCTCTTAACCATTAGGTCCACTCAAACTATATATATATATATATATATATATATATATATATATATATATATGCGCTAAGATAAATTTATTATTATTTAATTTCTATTTCTAATTTTATTAAAATTTTCATAATACATATAACTATATATGAGTTTAGTATTTGTCTTTGAAATATTATTATTATTATTATTTTAAATTTTCAATATAAAATGAATAATATAAATTATATATAAATATCATATTTTTATTTTATTTTATTTTAAATATTAAATATATGAAATTATTAATTAATTTTAACATAAAATTATAAAATATTATGATACAAATTTATCATTATTTTAATATTATATATAATTTTATTAATAAAAAATAAAATTTGAATACAAATATTGAAATTGAATAAATTTATTATTTTTACTATTGTTTTTTTTTAATTTATCTTTTATTATTATTATATTTACGCTGTAAAGAGTCTTATTTTAAAACAACTTTCCTAATTGCCAACTGTACTATTATATATCATTGATCTAGATGTTAGACGATTGAAACATTCTCAACCTTTAGATTAAACACAGTTATTATTCAGTTACATAAGAAAACAATTTTAACCAGATGAGAATTTGACACAGTCGAATCAAACTAGCTGAAGGGCTTCGCCTTTGGTTCGGACTCTGTCTTGAATCCAGTTCTTTACAATCCAGCACAACGCACGTTTTCTATCCTGCAAGCTGCTACGATTCCTCGCATGTATCATTCCACTGCTAATTTGCTAGCCGATGGTCATGTATTGGTTGCTGGGAGTAATCCTCATCTGTTCTATACTTTCACTAAAACCATTCCCACGGAATTGAGAGTAGAAGCTTTCTCGCATCCATATCTCGCCAATGTTTGGAACCCTAGACGCCCACAGAACACGAAGTCCCCTGCTACTGTTTGCCATGGGCAGACGTTTACTGTCGTTTTCACTGTTACTGGTCAGCTCACAGCATTGGATATGAATCTTCTAAGTGCACCATTCACAACTCATTCGTTTGCTCAGGGGAAACGCATGCTGAGGCTGATTTTGGCGGCTCTGTATACAAGGTATGTATGTACCTATTATTTTAAAAAATGAAATTGTAAAACTTGACAAGCTTCTTTCTTTATAAGTTTTTCTTGATCTGCCTGGTTTTTTTTAGGGAGAAACCAGTGATGGAAATGAAATAGCGGTGAAGAAGTTATCAGTAAGATCTGGGTAGGGAAAGCCTGAGTTTATGAATGAAGTCAAGCTTTTGGCCAAAGTTCAGCACATAAATCTGGTAAAGCTGCTTGGGTGTTGTGCCAAGGGACTTGAAAGGTTGCTTGTCTAAAAATGAGACTCATATCCAAACCACAGTTGTTGCAGGGACATAGTAAGAATATTTTTCTCTATAAGATATTTATAGTTAGTTGTATTGAAATTTATCTAATAGGTTTCTAATTGATTTATTGTTGAATTGATTTCAATCTATTGGTTTATTGATGAATTGATCTTAATCGTAGATTTTGAGAATACTGGTTATTTGATAGATCCAAAATTATAAAATTTCAAATAACCCTTTCGAAGTTAAAATTTTCCATAAATACCTAATCACTGATTAACACCTAATTACTGATTGAAATATACAGAGTATGTAATATGTAATTAGGTTATATGGCGCCATAGTATGTAATGAGCGGACAACTCTCTGTTAAAGTTGATGTCTATAGTTTTGGAGTTATAATCCTTGAGATTGTGAGTGGAAGAAAAGGCAGGGACACAAATTTTCCCCTAGAAATGCAAACCCTCTTAGAGTGGGTAAGATTCCATTTCATGATTTAGTGGTATTAATTAACAAGAATTGGATTGCTGTAACAAAGATTTTAAGTGACCCTGCATTAACCTGTGACATTATTATGCAGGCATGGATGTAATACAAGCAAGGGGATCTTCTGAATATGATTGATTCGACATTAGCCGAAACATGCCGGCAGGAGGAATCTATAAGATGCATTCATGTTTCCCTTCTGTGCACGCAAACCGATGCAGGCATCCGTCCCATAATCTCTAATGTTATACTCATGATTTCCAACTCTTCTGTGACATTACCAAATCCAATGCATCCTGCATTCGTGAATAACAGTGAGAGCTGCAGCCTGCTGGTCCAGTAGCACTTTTATATAATCTGAGAATGCAGGTCTCCACAGTTATTGATGATATTCTTGAGATAAACTGTGTGCAAGGGTATATTTCATGACTATTAAAAACAACACTATGTAATTTTATAATTTTATGTGAATATCTATGAAAAAGGAAATTTCAGTTCTTGCATAGATTCTTTTTAACTAAATCATTTCAAGATGATGGTAGAAGATTTAGTTTAAAATATTTATGAATCATAACTTTATTAATAATTTTTTTTTTATTTAATGTGTTTTTCAATGATAGAAAAATAAAAAATCAATTATTATTTTATAGAGTTGTTTATATATGAGACTTTTTAGATTTTTTAGCAGATTTATGACACAGTTTCTGGAAAAAAATTTGTGGTAAAAACTAATTTTTTGACTACATATATGGATTCAACACCCTCAAAAGTCCG
Organism: Pinus albicaulis; assembly: GCA_034641835.2. Classification (NCBI taxonomy): domain Eukaryota; kingdom Viridiplantae; phylum Streptophyta; class Pinopsida; order Pinales; family Pinaceae; genus Pinus; species Pinus albicaulis. The sequence continues at coordinate 445,187,368 of CM076569.1, forward strand.
TGTGGCACTTTGATTGTGTAGAGTTCACCAATCAAACTAGTGATTTCAATGAATCATTGCTCGATTCTAGACAAATTAAATCGAAAATAGCCCTGAAACCTTTTAAAAAAGTCTCACTTATAAACAACACCTTAATGCTTAATATTCACCTATAATTATTATTATTTAAAAATGGTATTTGGTAAAAACAAATTCACTACATATATGGATTCGACACTCTCAAAAGTCCGTGTGGCACTTTGATTGTGCAGAGTTCACCAATCAAACTAGTGATTTCAATGAATCACTGCTCGATTCTAGACAAATTAAATCGAAAATAGCCTTGAAACCTTTTCAAAAAGTCTCACTTATAAACAACACCTTAATGCTTAATATTCACCTATAATTATTATTATTTAAAAATGGTATTGGGTAAAAAAAATTCAAGAAATCCAATCTTGGGAGTGTTTGAATAATTTTTTTTTTTTTATGGTGGAAATGGATTCACCCCATCAAAAACCCTGGGCACCCAAAATCCTAAAGTTTGACAACTTTAAATTTCTTTTTACTAATTTTTTCAAAATCATCCCCCAATTTCCATACACAATATATGTGCACTGATAACATTATGCATTTATTTTAAGTTATATGAGTTTTCATATTTTAAATAGGAAAAAATCATTTCCAAAAAAAAAAAAAAAAGCCTTCTTATTAGACTTTTACGACAATAAAACCCCGGGTACAGAGCACTGGGATGTTTCTTGAAATATGGAGTTAGCTGGGCCTGTACAACATCTGGGTTACTTATTCGTCTGATTGTACACTCTGATTGTACAACATGTTGAGCGATTTCTACTGGCTCTCCAGTTTAGTGGCAGCGGTGAAAATGTGTTCAAAGATTGGCGGCTGCATCAGTGTAGAGTATGGTGGTTCCACGGTTTAGGCTCTACCCTAATGTCAATGTGAAACATGTATACTAATTTTAATTAAATCAAGCGTTTCCAAATAAAAATAATATATCCTCTACCCGATTTCTGACAATAAAACCCCGGGTACAGAGCACTGGGATGTTTCTTGCAATATGGAGTGATGTTTCTTGCAATATGGAGTTAGTATTATGGGTGATTTGAGAAAGAAAAAAGAAGGATGTTTCTTGCAATATGGAGTTAGCTGGGCCTGTACAACATCTGGGTTACTTATTCGTCTGATTGTACAGCATGTTGAGCGATTTATACTGGCTCTCCAGTTTAGTGGTAGCGGTGAAAATGTGATCAAATATTGGCGGCTGCATCAGTGCAGAGTATGGTGGTTCCACGGTTTAGGCTCTACCCTAATGTCAATGTGAAACATGTCTACTAATTTTAATTAAATCAAGCATTTCCAAATAAAAATAATATATCCTCTACCTGATTTCCAACGGGGCTGTTAACTATGAAATACATGTTTGATACTGTAATTTGATAATTACAGTGGCTGTTAAGTATGAAATACATGTTTATATACAAATTTAACTTCCAAGAATAGTCTTGCATTTCCTATGTTACTGCTTTACAGCGTTTCCTTTGCAACATATGGTGTAATTGCTAGTTAATCATTTTCTACAAAATCTAAGCAAAACATCATTACAACATTTAAAAGCAATTATTATCTATTATTATTTAAATTACATATATTTTATAATTACTATTGTATATATTTGGTTGTTAATTAGCTTTCTTTGAATATTTGAAATACATACCTACTCTTATCTACTATTATTTAAATTATATATATTTTATAATTACTAGTTACGCTGTAAAGCATACCTATTTGAAAACAACTTTCCTAAATTGCTACGTGTATCATTGTGTAACCTTGATTTCAATGTTAGACGATTCAAATAATCTCTACCTTAGATTAAATAATCAGTTACAAAAATAGTTACTGAGTCTTTCTCTTTCTCTTAATGAGTCGTCTTCCATTTTGATGAACTGAATGGCATGTCATATCTCCATGCCGCGCTCTGTGACTCCATGAGGCTATGGCCTCCCGTGCCTATGGATTCAACCTTTTGCATGTGGATTCAACCTTCGCTGCCTTTATACTCCGCAGTTATTTCTTTGTGGGTTTAATTCGAACCGACATTTCTGAAGGCAAATCTAATAGTTATTTCTTTGTGGGTTTACTCAGCGTGCTAGCCTGTATCTCGACCACAATCAGCTGAGCGGTACAATACCAGACAACCTCTCCAACTGCACTGGTCTGTAGGACTTGAATCTTGGCTACAATCATCTTAGAGGTAACATACCTCCTGGTGTTTCGAATTTAAGGAATATAGTTCAATCATTTTATATGGCGAATAATATGCTTACAAGCAGAATTCCTGTCGAGATCGGAGGCGTGATGCTTGTTACGAACATAGAATTTGCAGGGAATCTGCTGAGCGATGAGATTCCCAGTAGCATGGGAAGTTGCATGGAGGTTCTGCATCTCAACCTTTCCGACAACCGATTTGAGGGACAACTTCCCCTATGGCTTCGATCCATGGTCATTCTTACCGATTTAGATCTTTCTGACAATGAGTTCTCTGGTTCGATTCCACCTTACCTCAGGGAAATGGCTACTCTTCACTTGCTGAATGTGTCCTACAACACTCTATCTGGCCCAATTCCAGAAAAGGGCATCTTCTGAAATGTTACGACCACTTCTTTTCTTGAAAACATAGGTTTATGCGTGCCAATTTTTGCTATACCTTGCCCTACACCAGATTCAGGCCCTTTCTCATCCTAGGGACTTAGCAAAAGCAAGAAATTATCCATCATATTCTCTGCCCTGGCTCTTGGTGGCATCATCCCAGCAGCACTATTATTCTGTGCTATCTGTAGCTGAGCCAAGTCCAACAAGGGAAATCCTGAGACTTCTGCTGGAATCACACAGAAGGCCAACCTAATAAAATCGATGACCACAGCCGAGCTCTCCGAGGGAACTAAAAGATTTAGTCCAGAGAATATAATTGGTTTTGGGAGAATAACAACAGTCTATGCAGGCTGCCTTCCAGATGGAAAATAGGTTTCTATTAAGAGATTCAAAGGTGATTCAAGTGTGGATTCATTCCAGGGTAATCTTATTGCTGAAATGCGGGTATTAGCCATGACACGACACCGAAGCCTAGTTTGAGTGTTGGGTTATTGCAATAGTCCTGGTATGACTTCTGTGGTCATGGAGATGATGCCTAATGGAACCTTGGCGACCCAAATACAAGAGGGAACACTCGACTGCAAAAGTTTCATCATTATCGTAGTGGGAAAAATATGAGCTCGTGCACACCGTTAGGACTCACAAGGCAGCAAATGACAAGTGTTTCCAGTGTGTTTTCCAAGAGGAGGATGAAGCGGGGAAGATGGGAGTTTCCCTTTCTAAAGAACTCATGGCCGTTGCAGGCGATGCTTTGAAGACTAACATAACAACTTTAGGTCCTCTGGTTCTTCCGATGTTAGAGGAGCTTCTCTTCTTCACAACTTTGGTGGGAAGAAAAATCTTGCAGATGAAGATCAAGCCGTACATTCCTGATTTCAAGCTTGCATTTGAGCATTTATGTATACATGCTGGAGGGAGGGCTGTCTTGGACGAGTTGGAGAAGAAATTGCAGCTTTTGGAATGGCACATGGAGCCATCGAGGATGAAACTCTATCAGTTTAGGAATAAATCCAATAGCTCATTGTGGTACGAGCTTGCTTATAGCGAGGCGAAGGGAAGGATCAGAAAGGGGGACAGGACCTGGAAAATTTCCTTTGGGTCCAGATTCAAGTGCAACAGTGCTGTTTGGAGGGCTCTGAGGACTATCAATCTGAGTTGTGAGAAGAACCCATGGATCCAAAGCATTGATCAGTTACCTGTTGATGTTCCCAGTTTTTCAACAATCCGATAGGGTTTTTCATTTATGAGCTAAATTTCAAAACATCTTAGATCTTTCTATCATGTACTCTGTGTTACCTTAGAGATATTGTACTACAAAGTAATGATATTGAACATGAAATGATAACTTCTGTGATTTATCTTTGTTTAGATTTCTAGTTAATTGATTTTGCTGAAGATCCCAAACTGACCAAGCCATTTATGGATTTATTCTTTCATTTTCTCCCTTATTTTGGCACTGGCTAGCCAATGCTGAGTTGCAGTTAGCAGTCAGTCTTGTGTCTTTGATGAAGTTTCATGGTGCAATGTTAATTTCAAATAAAAGGGATTGTATCATACAGTCAATCCAAGTTTATGTATGACCTGAATGATATCATTTGTTGATGAATCTTGTTTATGTAAAAGATTTGTGGAGCATTTCTTAATCAATGTCAAAGATTATTTTTCCTTAAAATCATTTTCTTTGCCATGGGATTTTTTTGTTGTTCTATATCTATTACTGGTTTCATAGATACATAGATCTTGAAAGATTCCTCTTAGCAAATAGTTTGAAACTTTAGCTTGATATAAGAACATTTTCTTGCTTTCCATGCTTATGTAAGCTTCATGCATTTGAGGGTAAATTGTAATTTTCTTGCCCCTTGCATCAAATGGGCAATACATGCCAAATTTGAGATTTTGTAAAATGTTTTACAGGTAAAAATCATGTTTTCTTAATTGGATTGTTTACTCTATCTCTGTTGTTATTGTTGAAGGTTACTATTTTGTTTCAGTGGATATTTAAATTATACATTTAAAATTACAAGGCCATAGGTATACCTTTAGGCCAATATCACCATTAGCTTGCCTATCTTCCAAAACTGCCAAGTGAATCTCGATTGCGCATCCGCTAAATTCCAACATGACCTGACAGCCCTGCTCCGTCCCTCTCTGGTCTACCCAGATGGAACTTGCGCCCCTCTCCCAACAAGATGGAACCTTCGGCCGGTGATGAATTTACATGAATAGGAGACTGGTCATCACTGATACATTGGGGTTTCACTTGCTTCCGGGAACCCTGCCACCATGCCCATTCCCCCGCAGGCAGCCTGGGCATTTACCATTTCGAACTTTCAAAGATCGTGATAAATCCAAGGGCTGACCTGCAAACCAGAGCCGATCAAACAGGAGAAGACCAATCTCTCAAAATTTCAGGGACGACTGATTGATACCTCACAGGTCTGGCCAATTCTTCTTTCTTTTTTCTCACTACCAGCCCCTATGCACATAGATCGAGGTAGGCACTAGTGTAACTCTCAACTAGAGGTTATAGTGGTATCTATCATAATCGATGTCAAGTTGTCGATTCCTCTAATTTCTTACACAAAAAAACAATATAGAATTCTTTGAGTCCTACAAATTATTGTTTCAGGAATTTCAATGCTGATGGAAAAGGTAAACTACTTTTGCAAAATTTCAGTCAGCAATATTGAATTTTATCTTTAGAGTGTAAAAAAACAATATGTATTTTTTAATTGTTTAATGTGTTTGAATGTCATAGAGAGTGGATAGTGTCATGTTTACCATCAAAGTTACACATAGTAACTTCAACTAAGAAATTAGCATGGAGAATAATGGCTACCACTATGTGTGTGGACTTTGCCATGTGTTTTCTTTTCTATGTTATTGCTTTACAACGTTTCCTTTGCAAAATATGGTGCAATTGCTAGGATATATTTATGCCATAAGGCGTCACTATTTGAAAACAACTCCCCTAGCTGCTACTCTGTCCATGTTTGATCCATTGGATCAAATGTTAGACGATTGAAATGTTTTAGGCCATTAGATCAAGTAAATTTTCATACATCCAGATATACATAGTTTTTCTTATTCTGTATTATAAATTTTTTATTTATAATAAAATTTATATCATAAAATTAAACTCCAGAAAATAACTATTTATATATTTAAATATTACATTTTTGTGCTACTATGCTCTCCAACAAAGTATGATAGAAATGTTGTAATGCCATGTTTAACATTTTGACTATGTCACATTACGCAAAATTAAAAATAAAAGTAAATTAAATAAAAACATTGACATAATGTAATGAACATTTTAACTAGGTCAAAATACAATAAAAAATAAAAATAATAAAATAAAATAATGATAAACTATAAATACAGCCCATGGTATTGACCCATGGTATTCATGTGGCAGTGGTTTCTTTATAGGGGGAACTAAGATGGCCTAAATCAATCTTAACTATGGATTTAAACTAATTATTAAATAAAATTATTTTTAAATGTTTATAACCATTATTCTTTTAAAATTTTACTTAATAAAATGTATCTAAATTTTCATACATCCAAATATACATAGTTTTTCTTGTTCTGTATTATTTTTGTTACAACTATTTTATTATTCCAAAAATACATGGTTTTTTTTGTTATATATTATTTATGTTACAACTGTTTTATAATTCATGAGTATTATTTCTTAATATATAAAAAACTAAATTAATAATAAAATTTTTAAAAACATGTGATCTTTTTTAAATTTCCAAATTATTTCAGAGGACATGATTTATCTTGAGCAATAATGATGAATGTTCATAATTGTCATTTCTTAAATAACACTAAATTTACTTTAAATGGGTCGGTAACAATTATTTGTATCAAAGTAAAGGATACATAAGAAAGGAGACATGGTGAAGAGAAGCTTCCAACTTTACAACAAGGCCTAAAAAGGCATAACGTTGAATGTATGGAATCCATTTTCCCTGATACACATGAGAAGTGCAATGAAAAATCTTGGAATTTGGAAAATGACACGAAGCTTATCTCATGTTCCATTCATTTAGATCTGAAGTATATGGAAGAAGAAAAGCAAGAAAATGGATACTTATCAAGAAGGAAACAACATTAACAAGGCTATGGAGGACCAAATAGCAGAATTAAAAACAGAAGAGGACTCTTCAAAAAATGGGTTACTCAAGGATTTTGGAATCCAGATGAGCTATATTATCTCACTGATTCAAGCAAGCGCTCAAAAAGAGACAGAAAATTGTGATATAGAGACAATCTATTCATAAACGAGAGAAAGCTAGAATTTTAACCTGAGATAGAGTTATGGGAAGAGAAGCATTCCTATTGTAAGGAGGAGTCAAAGTTACATGAGTAGTAGTTCACTCAACATAATTCTCCACCGCTTATTCTGGAGGAGAAAGTTCCTACTACCTCATCAATTAAAGAAGGCCCACATGAGAAAATCAGAAGAGATTCCTCAATGTTATTTTCATTTGACATTCAGTCACTCTGCTCTTTTTTGTCTAGTAGTCTCTTTACCTCTGCCCTTAAATTCAATGACTCATAAAATACTAGACAAAAGACACTTACCTATTGCATTCAGTTGAAAAAAAGGTATCTCTAAAGGGTCGCTTTGGGAGGAATCTATTATTTAAAAGATCGGAAAAATAATTTCATTTCAAAACAAAAATGTACTACCATTAGGGAGGGGAGTTTTTACATTTAAAATTTGTTCCCATTCTTGTCACTACAAAATTTGATTGTTGCTTTTTATTTGATGAGAAAATAAATGATCTTTAAAAGGCACTAAAGTCTTCAATTATGATCCTTAAAGAAGTCACTAGATTCCCTAATTATGAGCTGAATTTTTATTCTTACTTTTGAGTCTTCATGATGTTTGTTATTCTGACTAAGGTGAAAAGTTCCAAAGAAGTATATGATTGTAGATAATTTATTAATATAAATTATCTGAACTGAGATTAATTAATCATACCCAACGGTTAAAAAGGGTCCAAATGTTTCTTATCCATAAAATTGACGATTAAGATAACTCTATGCTCTATGTTAAAATGACAGGTGAAGGTGGATTTACCATACTTAAGCTTCTTAGTAGTCTCTTATGAAGTACAACATGCCATGGTGATAAGTTTTTATTCCATTAATAATTCTAGCTGTAGAGCAGAGTGGAGTTCTAGGAGTAGCATCAGAAGAATTCAACATTGTGAATGTGATAGAAGTAAATAATTTAGTGGAAGGGTGAATTTTTCCCAACTTGGTCATAAAAACCAAGTGCATCCTTCATGCAGAAAAAAATAAACATATCATATAAAGGTCTTGAGTACTTTGGCCAAAATGTCTCATCCATTATGAAAAAAACATCTTACATGCAATTAATAACAAATAAGTTGTTCCACATCAATTACCCAATATGGATATTTTGATTTGAGGTCCAGTAAACATAATGGTCCACCCCTTATTCTTGAGGATAGGTTGGAGCCGAGAAAGTTCCTACTACCTCTTCTTTCTTATATGTTATTCTTTCCTATACCACAACCTTACGACGTTTCCTTTGAAACATGTGGTGCAATTGCTAGTTACGCTGTAAGGCATTCCTATTTGAAAACAACTCTCCTAGCTGACAGTGTGTCTACATTTGAGCCATTGGATCAAATGCTAGATGATTGAAATGTTTTAGGCGATTAGATCCACAAGTAAATAGTTGTATATATGGTTTTTTATAATGTTAGTTTTTATTTTCTTTTTAATAAGTTAGATTGAATTTAGGTTTTAGTGACTTTACCTTGAAATGTTGTTATTCAAAATTTGTTAAATTTAAATAAAATTGAAATATTACATTTTGGTCTTTTTTTAATGATATAAATGGTAAATCTATTATCCTTTTTATTTTTTTAATGATTCAATTAAGATTAACATTTGTATGTTGTGATGAGGATATTTTTTATTTTTCATGTTAATTAAAAGTAAATTAAATAAAAAATATTGACATAATGTAATGAACATTTTAACTAGGTAAAAATCCAATTAAAAAAAAAAATAATAAAAAAAATAATAATAAACTATAAAAACAACCCATGGTATTCATGTGGAATTTAGTTTATTTAAAGGGAGGAATTAAGATTAATGTAGAAATTTGATTGAGAAATGGTATTTTTTAATGATATAAATGGTAAATCTATTATCTCTTTTTATATTTTTAATGATTCAATTAAGATTAACATTTGTATGTTGTCATGAGGAGTTTTATTTTTTATTTTTCATGTTAATTAAAAGTAAATTAAATAAAAAGATTGACATAATGTAATGAACATTTTAACTAGGTAAAAATGCAATAAAAATAAAATAATAATAAACTATAAAAACAACCCACGGTATTAACTCATGGTATTCATGTGGATGTAGTTTATTTAAAGGGGGGGAATTAAGATTAATGTAGAAATTTGATTGAGAAAGTGCTCTTTTATTTTTCATGTTAATTACCTTTTATAACTCTAGGAGGTTCTTAATATTGCCTTTGTTTTTAATAAATGGAACTCAATTATATATTTAAAAAGAGGATCAGGTAAGAGAATTTTAGGATTATACAAATTTTGTTTGTCCAACTTGACAATGTGAATGTTTATTTACCTAAAGTTGGTTCCCATGTTGAATACCTCCCTCTGGGGTTTGAAGATAATTGGTAATGAAAATTGAACGACATATAAAACAAATAATTTATACATCAAAAAATCAATTCTATATATTATAGTAGTCATCACTTGAGTAATATTTCAATTTGGCATTCAATTATTTATTAGTATTTTTTTTACTTAGTAGGGAGTTCAATAATTTTGTAATCAAATATTTATGTTTATAATAGTTCACAAGCATTGATATCAATCTAATAAATTGATATTGAAAACCAACTGATGTTTGTGACACTTCTGTAGGTGTTTCCATTCATAAATTGCTCAGTTGTTTTGTCTCAAGATTATTAGATAATGGTGAAAGAAATACATTGTTGATCCAAGTGATCCAGAGAGTTATTCATAGCCAGCTTGGAAAACAAGGCATGAAGTTTCTTATAATTTTTAATGAAGTAGTCTTCAAAAGTTCCTAGCTCTATTCTAATTACATAAATGCATTGAAAAACAACTGATAGTATGAAGTTGCTTCTAATTTTCAATGAAGTAGTCTTCAAAAGCTCCTATCTCTATTTTAATTACATAAATGCATTGAAAAACAACTGATAGTATTTACTTTAGTTGTTTTATTTGGATGTGTTGCAAGCTGACATTTACCGCTATACAAGTTGTGCAACAAATTATTATGTAACAATTGTGCCAAGAAGTTTCTAAATTATTTCTCTTCAACTATATCTTATCAGTTTAGTATGTTTTCAATCAAGAAGAGGCTTAGGAGTTTAAGAACTGTATCTTAGATCTAAGCACATGATTATATTAAAATTTATGAAACAAGTTCATTTTTAAAACTTGTATGTTTAAATATGTGATTTTGGAAGTGATGATGGCTTCTTTAGACACTTGATTAGTATTGTGGAAGAAATTTGAGTATATCATTAAGGACTGTGAGTAGTTCTTGTAGCAGTTGCATTGCTTACAATTTTTTTTTAAATCCTTTGTATAAGCTATTGTATATACAGTTCTAACACATTCCCCCCAGACGTTACCTATATGGTGAGTACTTCATGTAGAAATTGCATTGCTTATAACAGATTTTTATATCCTTCGTATAAGCTATTGTATATACAATTCTAAAAAATTTCCCCGAGGTGTTACCTATATGGTGACTGAGTTATGACGACTTCTTTAAACACTTGATTAGTATTGTGGAAGAAATTTGGGTATATCATTAAGGATTGTGAGTAGTTCATGGAATAGTTGCATTGCTTATGACATATTTTTTATTGTTTGTATAAGATATTGTATATACAATTATATTATGATATGGATACACATTCCCCCAAGGGTTAACTATATGGTGAATATTATCCAATTGTTGATATTTAGATAAATATAATTAAGTGATTGATTTTTTTTGAACATTAAAGTTACTATGATGACCTTTTATCTAAGGATGAATCCTTAGTGCTGAGATTCGATTTGCATGACAAAGATGCATAGATTGCTTCACAGGAAAACCCTTTGACCTGTTGGTAGCATGTGGTAGTTGAATTAAAGCACTGCTTATATTGTCCTCATCTTCATAAGATTCCAGCACTGTTAGATTTTTTTTGATAATTCTATATACAAGTTATACATATTATGTAGTAAGAAATTTTCTTTAATAATAATAGTCATTGAAAGGGGAAATGCTCTCAATACACCCCTCTAGATATACAATGTCTCATGATATTCTTTTCATTTGGTGACACATGGAAATTCCAATACCAAAACTCTTTCACATTATCCCTCACATTATAAGAAGTCTACCTTGATAAGATTTCCTACATATATTAGCCCAACGTGCAATTTCCTCATTCTCATGTTATTGAATCCTAATTTTTTAATGCCTCCATAAACTTTTGCTTAATTCTTTGTACATTCTTGTTTTCATTTCCAACAACCAATTTGATGTAGTTACTTTTCCAACAACACATGTCAATAATGCCCTAGTAACACTTATTCCATATTGACATTGATATTTTGCAATTTTTCTAGGGGCTGATGTCATATTTCTTGATACCAACTCATTTAACTTGACGTCTTTGGATTTTCTAATGCCCAATAATTGAACTATGTTTCTTAGATATTTGTGCGTTAAAAATACATTTAAGAATTAAGCTTGTGCTATGACAGATATACCTTGAAAATGATTTTTGATCACCCAATTTACATTACCTTGAAATGTTCATTCATGAATTAGTGGTCTCATTTCTTAAATTGATTTGATTCTATATTATCTAGAAAATTATCATCAAATACAATTTCTTGTACCTTCAGATTAATGTCCATGTTTTTCTACTTGTAGTACAATCTTGTTGTAGGTAAGATGTTGTCCCTACATAAAAAAAATATAAATTTTCAATTTTTAATTTGAACTTGACATGAACATTGAAAAAATTTAAAATATTAAAATGGTGACTTCATTGGTGTGGTCAATATTCTCATTGATAAGTTCCTCTACATATCTCATTTCCTCATCATTTCCAGGTACATCCACATCTCTTTCAAGCTCTCTATTTTGTACTTATACATCTCATTCATTCTCTCTATTTTGTCCCTCCACATTCCTTTAGGCTCTCTATTTTCCTTTAATGCTCTTTAATGCTCTTCTCTTTTATAGTAGATTATCATTTTTTTCATTTAAAATAAATATATTTTATAATATATTTTTTCACTATATATATATATATATATATATATATTAACGACTAAAATTTTGAACTAAAAAATTTAGGTAGGTGCAGGTTTTTTTTTTTTTTTTTTTATAATTCATGCATCACACTATACTACATTTGGAGGTAAGGACCACTAGCTCCCCTTCACTTAATGTGCCCTAATGTGTTAAATCTCGATGCAATTTACCAAATCCATTTAGTTCCAGCTTAGTCTTATTTTCCCTCAAAAAAATATAATTATCATTAAATATATATCTTAAAAATATACAATTATAATTATATATAATTATAAAATAATAACCCATCTCGCCGAAGAGATCGCAAGCTCACTTCACCAAGGGATTCAGATCCCACAGAATGCAGTTCATCTTCCTCCCCTACTGATGACACCAATTCAGATACTAAACAAAGTTTACAAGTTCAACCAAAAAAATAGGTGAATATTAATAGCATGATAATGTACTCAGGCATATTTTTTAAACTTGCAAACATATCGTGCATATATTTAATTTTTAATTTTAATTAATGAAATCCAAAATGTATATCTATCTGCATTTTAAAATTATTGACGTAAACTTAGATGTGATTTTAGCACTAAGATTAATCACGCAGTGAGATCTGGTTGCATTAGATGTATTCGGCTGTCTCATAAGAGAGAGATTAGTCATAATTTCTTTGTGGATAATGTCTTGATTTTGAGACTAATCATAAGAAAATTTTGGTATGCTCTACATGATATCTTCTCCAGGTTCTGTTTGGCATCCGGCATGGAGGCCAATTGTGACAAATCCTGCATTTTCTATGGGGAGGATGGGATGGATATGGCATCTCATATTGGCATTCTGTTTAATTTTAAAACTGCGCCTTTAGACTCCAGTTTTAAGTATTTGGGCTTTCATCTGAAGCCAAATAACTATGGTATTAAAGATTGGAAATGGATGGTTGATAAAATTGAAAAGAGAATCTAAGGCTGGACCTTGAAATGGTTATCTTTAGGCAGAAGACTAGTGCTAGTCCAGGCAGTGTTACAACAGTATTTGGTTTACTGGACTGATGTTTATATTATACCTTGCTGGATACTAAATGATATTAGAAGAAAAATGATAAAATTTCTATGGTGCGGTAACAAAGAAAAAGGCTACTATCACTTGGCACATTGGGATCTGATTATGCAACCAAAATACAAAGGGGGTTGGGGAATTAAAGATAAACACAAATTTGTTCAAGCACTACTTATGAAAAAAATATGGAGAGGAATGATGTTGAATGGGATTTGGAGTGAGATCCTCAAATATAAATACCTAGGTGAGCATGGTATGGAGGAACTGTTCCTGTTAGGATGGCGTGATAAAAAAAGGGGTTCTCGTATCTAGAGTGGTTTTTGATAGACATGGCTGAGGTTCTCAAATTTCCTACGCTAGAAATTTGGGGATGGGGGGAAATACACATCGGACATCCTGGAATTATTGGAACTTCTACAACTGCTGCTATGAGTACCCATTTAATTCGACATCTGAATGGAAAAGGACTGTTCTGTTTCTGCCAATTAATAAAGGTGGTGCATGATGGAATCTCGAGTTGGCTGTCATCGGAAAATTTAGACCTACCAAACTAGCTGAAGGGTGAATGGGAAGAATATTCAGAAGACCTACGGAGCTGGGGTTTTCTTGTGGACAGAAGGGGGGACAACGTGACATGAGAAGGCTTGACCAAGGATGGTATTCCGGTGGTAGATTATATTTATAAAAGAATGCTTTTGCAGGAAAGTCAACACCTGGATCATTAAATATTTATCGATATATGGAATAATCATGCACAATTGAATATGAAGCTCTTTTTAGGGCTTGTCTTGATGAATAAAAACCTTACTTGGGAAAATTTAAATAGGAAAGGTAAGATTGGTCCAGGTATTTTTAGGTTGTGCATGAAGGCGAGGGAAAACAACATACATCTTTTATACGACTGTGTTTTTGCCATGCAGGTTTTAAAACTAATTTGTGCTTATTTCAAGCCGAGTCTCCCTAATTTGGGAAATACGGGTGTTTTCATACAGTGGTGGTAGGAAAGGAATATTACTCTCAGGAATATTCTAGCTCTTTTCCACTGGGCTGTCTGGGTGGGGCATAATAAGTGGCTTTTTGAAGAGGTATGTAGTAGTCCAGAGAAAATAGCTGGTAATATTTTTCAGTACTGGGATAGGATGAAAAAATATTTCACTACAAGGAAAATATCCTCTAGCGGATGTTTTTGAGGAACCCCATAGAAAAATACCCCATACATCCATTTCTAGCGGAGGTTACTAGAGGAGGTTGGTGGGCAGAGGGTTTTGTAGATGTTTTCCTCTCGTTGCACTTATCATTAAATGTCGCCCCGGTGCTTTGTAATACCGAAAGCACTGGTGCGCACAAAAACATTGGTACACTAGACACCGTGCACTCCGTACACACCTGTCTAGTGCATCGTATTATTCTATAGCACCGGTGCGTCTCAACTCTTCCACGCCGGTGCATTATAAAACATTGCAGCAAAACCAAAACTACTCGGCGCGGTAGAAAAACATCACATCGGTGCATCATAAGACAACGCGCCAAAACAAACACCGACTGGTGCATTTGTAAGAAAAATAACTGGTGTGCCTATAAACCATGCGCATCGGTAAAGGGTTAAATTAAAAAAAGAATTACGATAAAAAACCGAGATTTTTAATTTTCCAGTGCTCTTGAGCTCTCAATTACCAGTGCGCACTCTACCATAGAACGCACTGGTGTGCACAAAACATTGGAACACCAGACAGTGTGCGCGATGTACACACCCACCTAGGGCATCCTATTACGGTCACGTATTGGTGCTTTAGTACTCTTTTGCGCCAGTGCATCATAAAACATTGCGCCAAAACAAAAACGTGCCAGTGCGTTCTTATCCAAGAGTACCGGTGCGTCTATAAAATTCATGCACCAGAATTGTGTTAAATAAAAAAAATTAATGCCAAAAAACTAGTGCTTTAAGACTATTGTGCACTGGAGCATTACGAATCTTCTACCCCGGTGCATCATCAAAACATCGCGCCAAAATTGAAACATCCCGGTGTGGTGTTAGGGAACCGCCCTGGTGCATTATTACCAACGCGCCAAATCTAAGACCGCCCAGTGCGGTTTTAAGCAAGTGTAGTGGTGCGCCTTTAAAACCCTGCGCACCGGAATAGGGTTAAATAAAAAAAAAATTTACGGCCAAAAAACCGCATTTTTCACTTTTCTTAGTGCTCTAGAGCTCTCAAGCACCGGTGCCATTTTCCCTTCTCTGAGTCGCCCTGACATTGGTGCTCTCATTGCACCCATTTCACGCACTATTGCTCTGCATTGGCCACCAATCTCCAGCTTGTATTTTGAAAAACGGTGGTCAAAATTTCTTTTGCAAGTTTTACAGCCAATATGCCTCCTCGACAATGAAATGTACAAGTATTTTTCTAGTTTTTCTATAAGCCTTTTAGCAGATTAGAATTTTAAATAACCTTAAAGATAACCATTAAAAAAGAAAAAGAAAAAATTGTCGCACGGTGCGCCTGAGCTGTTTGGCTCGCACTAGATAGCGGTGTTGCCTGTAAACTTTACAGGCCGCACCGACACTGGTTCTAATGGTAGCCGCACCATTTACGGGGTGGTTTCGAAAGGAGCCCCGCATAATTTTTAATTAAAAAAAAATGTGGTGCACTCATTTAGCCAGGCACACTGTTGACCATGGGAATCCCAGTGTGGTGCATTGACGGAATTATCCGCCCCAGTGTATTTCAGCCCACCGCATTCTGAATTCTGATAGGGTCAATGGTATGGCTGGGTAAAAGACTGCACCATCGACTTTGTAATTTTCATGAAGTCGGTGTGCTGACATGACTATACGCTCCGGGGCATATATTTCAGTCAGCACCGCTATTCTGAACTTAGATATAGTAAACGATGTTTGAAAAATAGATAGCTGCACCGAGGCCAGTGCGTTGTATTTCATTAGGGCACCATCACCGGTGCACTATAAACTTAAGCCGCACCACCACTGGTGCGTGATTGTTTTTGTGGCGCACCGACTGGTCTGTTTGTTTTTTTCAAAAAAAATATATATGTATATTCCTAAATACATGTCTGTTTTAATAATTTTGTTTTATTTAATATGTTAATGATTCAGAGGGAAGAGGAGGAACAAAAAAAACAACAAGCTGAACAGTATGACATGATTCTCCAATGGGAGGCCCGAGAGAGGGAGAGAGATGCATACCCTTGCCCTATTACAACAGATACACAGGGGATCCTTAGGCAGGTAGGCCTCCTCAAGTTCTATGAGGAGGCTACTTCCCTAAAGGCCCATAGTGTGGTTTTGAGATATCTTATCCGTAGGTGGAATGCCCATCAATAGGCTTTCCAGGTTGGTCCTTACCAGTGGTACACACCCACTAAGGTGGATATTTTTTTTATTACAGGACTATTGAGGAGAGGGGTGGATTTTCCCTTATTCCCAAACATGCTAGCTAGTTGTGTAGCAGGGAGTCAGTTAGTTTACTCCCAGAGATACATTGGAGTACATGTACTATCTCCTTCAGAGTTTCAGGTACCTAGAGGTCAGTTATGTATAGGTGCATTTCGTAGACAGGACGTGTAGTGCCTCTCCCTTATCATTTCGACCATTTTGTACAACACGAGTGATGGGAAATGCATTAGTTTCTTGCTTTTATATTATGTTTATTCTTTAGTACAACATCCACGATTTGTGAGGTGGTCTGCCATTTTTTTGAGGTAGTTTTTTACGGCCTTAGATAGATGTCATGCTCATGCACAAGGGAGGGTCAGCTTCCCTTTTGCTTCAGAGATATTTTATTTATTTTTTGATAGGTTTCCAGAGATGAGACCTATTTTTGTTCGAAATCCTCGTAGGCCGATGTTTGAGGCTCGGATGCACATGTAAGGGAAGATGATGCCCAAGAGGGGAGACACTATGTTTCCAGCCAGGATATCACATGATGCACTGGACTTACTAGCCAGTGTTGACATGCTGCATCCATTCATTATGGTCCCATGTCCTTATGCTGGATTATATTGGCGAGGGTGTCCCAACATCCTCTTCATAGATGATGAGCCGCCAGATGATAGAGGTAATATTATTGTTTTATTTATATTTATTCTAACATGTTCTTTAACTTGTTTTTATTAAATTATGTAATGAAATTTTATAATTATTGTTGTGTACTTGTATATATTTTGCAAACATTGGCTCTTTTAATGGCGAGGATATGCCAGATCCACCACATGATCCAGGTGTGGATCTTGATGACAATCAGGACATGGCCAATGCCAAGGATGATCATGATCAGGATGAGGCCGGTGCAGCAGAGAGACATGCTCCTGCTTATGGTACATCGGTACCACCTTTGCTAGGCACGGTCAACCTGAGACTAGATATAGGATGGAGTTGCGCAACCAACTTTGTGCATTGATTATTGATGCGGGCATCAATACCGCTCATTACAAAGACATACAGGCTGATGATAGGCTGTTACAGATGTGGAGAGGCATGCCGTGTGACATGTACGGCCTGATTCGACATGTCGTAGGAGCTACGACAGCTGTTACATGACTGAGGAGAACTGTTCGTAGCTATAGGCGTAGTAGAGCAGTGACACGTGATAGACAGTCTGCGAGCAGCGAGTCACATGCATCTCATGATAGTTCACCTCGTGCAGTGCCTGATGAGCATGAGGCTCCACTAGCAGCATCTAGCAGCAGTCATCATGGAGATGAGGCTGGACCATTGATCGTCGAGGCTGCACTATTGACTGAGCAGGCCTCCACTACTACTGCTTATATTGATGTTGTACTACCACCAACTGTCGATGCATCAATCAGTACTAGTGATCATGATCATGAGCAGGCTCGACCATCGATCGTCGACGCTGCACCCTTTACTGAGCAAGCCTCCACTTGTACTGCTATTGATGTTGTTATACTACCACGAGCTGATCCATAACATTTATATTACAGTTGTATATTTTTAACATTATATATATATATATGGTCCATGTATTTTATGTTCATGTTGCAGTTGTACTTAATTTACATGTTGGTAATCATCATGATTAGGCACATATTGTTAGGTCATGTTAGATATGTTCATTTAATGTTTAGCTTGCATATAGATGTGTATATGTCATAACATGAGTTATTTGACATGAGATGTATATTTGATGTTTGTGTTGTGATGATGTTAATGTATAATGTTAATTTGATGTTTGAATGTGTTTTTTAGTCGAATATGATGTTTGTACGATGGTTATCATGATCGTGATGATGTTTATTAATCAATTTAATATTAAATGACCATGATATTTATTAAATATTATGTCGTGATTGTAATTGAAATTGAAATTTTAATTGTATGTAAAATTGTTAAAATTGTATTTGTATTTGTACTAATTGTAATTTTAACTGTAATTGTATGTAAAATATTTATCCATGTAAATTTTTAATTGTAATTGTAATATTTAATTTACTGTGAAATGATTGTAATTGTATATATGAAAATTGTAAAATTGTAATTGTATGTAAAATTCTAAAATTGTAATTGATTTGTAATTGTAATTTTAATTGAATTGTATGTAAAATATTTGTAAAATTGTAATTGTAAATGTAATTCTATGTAAAATTGTAAATGTAATTGTATGTATTTGTAATTGTAATTTTAATTGAATTGTATGTAAAATATTTATAAAATTGTAATTGTAATTATAAATGTAATTCTATGTAAAATTGTAAATGTAATTGTATGTAAAATTAAAATTGTAATTGTAATTCTAATCGTAATTCATGTATGTGAAATTAATGTAAAATTGTAATTGTAATTCTAATTGTATGCAAAATATTTGTAAAATTTTAATTGTATGAATGTGAAATGATTTTATTACTAGAAATTGCACCATATGTTGCAAAGGAAACGCTGTAAAGCAGTAACATAGGAAAGAGTAGTATAGAGGAAAAAATATGTGATATGTTATGTGAATTAGTTGAATATTTAACTTATTAATATGAATTATTTTATTTAAAAGAAATTATAGGTTTGGAGAATTGTTTGGATAAATAAATTGGTTTTTTATAAACTACACAAATTCATCGTGAATAAATTTCATCTAATTTTCATTAATTTAAAAAAAAGTCATTGAAGTGAAGGCAAACTACACTAAATAATCCCATATCTGAGTTCAGTAAAAAATAACATAATAAGATTTGAGTAAAAAATAACATAATAAGCTTCTAATGAAACCTGTCGATCCTCTTTCGAAGCCCGTGAAGAAAACATTCATTATCTTCGTCTACAATAATCACAGTTCTTTTTTCATTCGTCAAGTTATGGAAAATACATATTTTGGAACGATGTTTACCTCTAAACTGAACCTATGAAGGATATAGGCCACAATGGACTTCATCTGTATGAAAACCATCTCTTTTCCCAAACATATGCGAGGCCCTACCTGAAACATAATAAATTTGTAAGGATTTCCCTCCACAAATTCCCCAACTTTCAACCATCTTTGAATCCATAGGAACGGGAGGCCACAACCTCATGGACTCATAGAACCCGACATGGAGATACTGCATGTTTAGTTCATCAAAGTCGAAGATGACCTATTCATCTTTGGGATGTATGGAATTTTCGCTGCATTTAACAAGAAAAATTTCTTTGCGAATGGCTTCTTGGAAATGATGCCGAGACTAAATCATCTAGAAAAACCAAGATAAGGTAGTCGAAGTGGTATCCCTGCCTTCCATCATAAAACTAACCATCATATCTCTGACAAATAATTCCGATTTCTCGATTGCCATGGCCATCTTCTGCAAACCTTTCTGATCACATTCTATCTCAAATTGCTTCGAATTAGACAGAGTTTCCGCCATGAATCTTGAAGGAAAGTCTTCCCTCACATGCCCTTCATAGATCTCACTTCTCCTGGAACAAATAATGTCCATGGAAAATTCGTTCACTACATTTATCGCTTCTCTTAACTACCTATCAGAACCAATGTCAAGCATTTGCTTGATTCTCCGTAGAAAGGGAAAAATGGAAAAAACCTACCTGCGCTAATATTAGTAGCATCGTTAAAAGCCTCTACAAATTGGGACCTGGGCAAAGAAGGGTGGAAGCAACCGAGATCGACACCGGACGCCACCTTTCAGATATTGTCAAATGAAAACCTCATCATAACGTCCTTCAAGTCTATGATCTCTCCCCCTTCGCATGTGTTATTGAGCACCACCATTAGTTTGTTCTTGATTTCCCATTGAACAACCTCCACCACGAAGTTCCAGAGTGACTTGGTATTGAATTCAAAATTTTATTTTCTAACCATGTGAATTTGTTTTCAATCATTATAACTAATTTTATCTTAGGTTATGCTGCTCTTTATTCTCTTGTTTTTATTATTGAATCGAAATGGTCATAAAAACTTTCTAAGATAATATTTCCTAGCCTCTTCTTGCTAGATTAAAATAAAGTGATAGTGCTTAGCTTCCCCTTCTTAAATTAAAATTTTGATATATCTAACAAAATGCTCAACTTAAAATAATATTAATAATAATTAAAAGAAAAAAAAAAGTTGATAAGAAAAACGTATGCATCTAAGTTATGAAAGTTATGAGTAACTACAAACATCAAATATAAGGTTAAAAAAATCCATCACAATGTATTACAAGGATCCACTAAAAAAATCAGTCACAGAATATTACAAGAATATAAAGAATATATTTCATTCCAAAAAAAAACACAAAGATATACTAAACACATAAAAAGAAATATAGTCCAAAATATATCAAACCTTTCCACAATTTGATTACTAAAATTGAGATAGATAGATATACCATATATATACTTTATTCTCGTTCTAATTTAAACACGTCAACCCAGTCACACTATACGTTTCATATAAATTATAAAACTTAAATTAATAATTAATAATTTTATATTTAAATTTATTAATTATTAAACGTAACATTCCAAAAAATAAATATATAATAACTATATAGGGAAAGAAATAAAAAAAACAATGAATCAAATTAATGCTTTGTTTAAGTGTGTTGAAAATAGATAACCAGCTAAAACGAAGTTAGTAACTGTTTCTCACCCAAAGGGTATATTATTTTGTTTGAAAAATGGAATTCTACCTAGAAAAAAAATAACATAAAATAGAGGGAGATGACGTCGCAAAAGAAAAGAAACAGCTATGTGTGAACGGTATGCAACCATGCCAACCCCTGAAGCGTTTCCATTCTATTTCTCTTCAATTATGGGAATTTTCTGAAATGGTCGTATTTATTTGGAACTTCAGAAGTATCATCGCATAGTAATCTTGGGCGTTGTTTAATATTCACAACTATAACCCAAAATTTCTGTCAGATTTTATAAAAATTATGTTTGAAATGATGCGACAGTCCCGAAAAATAAAATAAAGTATGCGGCATTTCGTTGGAAAAAAATCCAATGTTCCAATGGAGGAATTTGGAGATCCACAAATTGATTAGACCTGTGCTAACCTTAAACCAAAGAAAATGTTTTGCATTCCGAATAGTATATTTGCATTCATTCATTTAGAAAGTAGTACATAAATAATACGACAATGTTTCAAAAAATTTACAAATAACAGGCTAACACAACAGAAAACCCTAAATCCACAATGCTACGATATTGTTAAGAAATTTACAAATAACAGGGTAGCACAACATAAACCCTAAATCTGCCAATACTATTGCAATATGTTAAATTCTAGCATTCTCTCAAATCCAATCAATTTTATTATCGACATACAATAGGACGGTGAAATTTCCCTTTATTACTGAAATGGTTCAACAAAGATGCACCTCATACAACATAGTGTCTCTCTTCCACAAAATCCAGACCATAATGTCCGCCTCCCTATGATATTTTGCAGCCATTACTGAGACCAAAAAGCAGCAGCAAGAGATCTCGGTTTTTAGTAAAATCGAGAGGCCAATAAGGGGATGAATGACGCCATGATGGCGGTGATCAAAGAAATTCTGGTATCAAATCTTATGGAGAAATCGAAAGGATTTTTAGACAGTTTTTTCAATTTCATGGCCACACTGGGCAACTAAAACGGTTTTCTTATTTCAACTGAAAAATAACAATATTTAATCCTAAGGTCCATAGTATTTCAATCGTCTAACATTACAATCAACACTACACAATAGTACACGTAGCAGTTGAGGAAAGTTGTTTTCAAATAAATACGCTTTACAGCATAAAAATATTTAAATTTGTAAATTTGCAAATAATTGTAAAATAACAAATCTAGAATAATACGAATTTTTGTAACATAATAAAGTTAGAAAATAATGAAAATAAATTCATGTACTTTAGAATTATCATTATTTTATTATGATCTTACATACAAAAAAAAAACTTTATACAGTCCGGTGCACTTATCATTATAACACGCACCAGTGCGTCGTATTACTAAGACGCATCAGTGCTTCACAACTCTTTCACACCGGTAACAAATAAACGCAAATAAAAAAAAAAAAACGTAGCTCTATTTTCTTTAAGTGAAAAAAAGTGGCAATTTGAAAAATGGGTGGAAAAATATTTTCAGAAATCTATTTTTGTAAAAATAATTCTTTAAATACTAAACACTTTTCATTATTTCACTATTTTTGCTAAAATTTTCAGCCAGATATTTGTAGGAGACAGCCCTGGAACAAAAGAGCATGAGGGCACTGTGGAGCAGCGAAATACGTTCGAACAGAAGTATTCAGACAATCAAAAACCAAACCTCTGGTGATTCAAACCCTGTAATCATAAAATTTCAAACCATCTCATGATTAAATTTGATTTTTTTTTTATAACTTTTTTTCTACAGTTTTTTTACTTTTTTCTGTAGTTTTATCCATTTTTACCCTAAACCCTTCAATTTTTTGTTTTTTCCCTTTCTTCTCCTTGTTTCTGTGATTTCAGAATTAGGGTTTTTAATTTTAGATTAATGTCCAACCCAAGGGACGACTTGCATAGTCAGATCCCAATCCATTCGGCTATTGCGTGAATTTTTCAAAAAAATGGTTTTTTCTTTATCGGTGCACCCTGTGTATGCTACTGCATCAGTGCGCTGTATTATATAGCGCACCGCGCAAGTACTGTGTAGTAAAAAAATTGAAAACATTTTTTCTAAATCCATGCGCCATATCTGAAATAGAGCATTGGTGCTCCATTTAATGAGGATAGCACCGTATGGTGTATTACAACGTTTTTGCGGTGCGTTTATAATACCCCACGCATCGTACGATTTGGTACACTATTTCTGCGGTGCATTTATAATACCAAACACACAGTACAGTCTATTATACTATTTTGTGGTGTGTTTTTAATATCCCCACGCACCGGCTGCGGTGCGTACCTCATGAAAGGCGCACTAGTGACTTGAGATTTATTTTCTACCTAAAAAAGTTGAATTTATTTACAAATATATTAATGAGTGATATGGTACAGGTTTCAGATTGATAAAGAAATGACTGACAAGAGATCAAGTAACAAAAATACTTTAAACACATCAAGAAAAGAAAAAAGACAACTTCTTTGTAAATTCTTTATAACAAATATTATTTTTGAACTATATGTAAGTTTAACTAATATGTATCGTTTACTGTGTATCATGCATAGCCACAAAATGACGAAGCTCGATATGATTATTTCTGATCTAGGACCAAAAGAGTGTAAAATTTTAATGAAAAATTGCAAAAGGATGCATCAGGCGAATGAAAAAATACTATCAATCCAATATGAGTTTAATTTTTTTAATTATCATTAATAATATACTTAAAATTATTAGATAACATGTGTCAAACAATTTACTAATTCACATCTGTTTAATGTTCTACAGGGACCAACAATTCAAAAAATGAATGTTGTTCTAAGAAAAGAAAAAAATAGAACATGCAAATGAAAATGAATTGCTCAGCTCATCTGGAGTGGTGTTGGAAGTTAACGAAAGGGGAAATTTTTTTAACAAAAGTTTGAGGGATCTAGTGGAACGAATGTATAGACATACTTTCCACTTACAATACAAAAATCAATCCAATGATTCCAAGAACCAAATTTTATCTAAACTACAGGAAGAGTTTCCAGAGAATTGGTCAATGAGACATGTCATATTTTTAATAGAAAAAACGTACAAAAAAAAGAAGAAGGAATGAAAAAGTAATATTCCTTTAAATGTTTGTCTAGAATTATTTATAAATATCACTTTTGTTATATTTACTTTTCATATATCAATATAAAAATTAAATATGTTATTGTCATATTACATTTTCAGGAAGATTATGAAAATCTCAAAAGATGAACGAGCTAATATCAGAAATATGCCAGTAGGAATGTCCAAAAAGGTGTACAAGGAGATGGTCAAATAAATGGACAAAATTGCATCGCAGGAGGAGCTATTTCAACAACAACGTGCTTCAAATGTAATATGTAATCATTGAATTTTTCGATCATTAGGTACAATAAATAAATAATTTAGCATTAAATATTAATTTTCAAGAATTTTCTTGTAGAAAAGAAAAGAAAATGGAACCCATTCAACACATAAAACAGGAAGACAAGGAAGAAAAGGGTTGATCTCTAAGTTTGTGAGTAATTATTAGTTCCTTATAACAACTTAACTAGATTTCATTTTTGTATTTTTTAAGTTGTTTTACAAAAATCATTATTAAGTGTTTTCAAACAGGTGCTAACATACAAAGAAGAACCATCAGACGAATTGATTGAAATTGGGTTAAATATGTGTTGTGAGTATATGTTGGCATATCAGAATTTGTAAGCATCTATCGATCTTGTTTTACTTAGCTCTGTTTATAATTAATAGAACAAAAACATCTTTTATATTAAATATATGATTTGTTATGGGGTATAAAACTTGCAGGAAACAAAGTATGGAACTGCGCCAACAGATGGAATTTTGAAAGATGGCATGGTACATGGTTTTGAAAGAATGTGTATAGTTTATGAGTTAATTGTTGCTATGGTACATCATTTTTCTTTTCAATTTACATTGATGTATATTATTTAATATTGCAATTTTCATCATTCTGACCGATGTGTATACACTCATTTCAGTTTATTTTTATGTTTGTAGATGGAAGGTGAAGAAGAAGAAAACAATCAATGTCGTGAACAAAACATTCCTGAAAATAACCCAAGGCATGGAAGTAGCTCTAACAGGGACATCAGTTCAAGCGAAGAATGATGATCACTATGTTTGGATATCAAAGCAAGGCGTTTTATTTTTTGAAATATGTCTGTGAAATCAGACATTTTGTTTAATGTAATGGACATAGTGTCCCAATTGAAAGACAAAGGGATACGAATAACTATCCCATTTTGTATGATAGAGACTGTCTTTTATATATATATATATATAATCATAAAATATGTTTTAATTTATTCTATTGCGTTCTCCATTGTCATTCTCAAATTCACTAATAAAAATTTAATTCATATTAATATTTTTATAAGATATATATGTGTTGACTTTTGATGAATAATGAATTTTAAAAACCACAATAATTCTGATATGATATAACAAATTAATCCAAACATCACATTCAAATGCATTAATAAAAATGTAATTAATATGAATATTTTTATAATATGTGTCGACTTTTGATGAATAATGAATTTAAAACAATCACAATAATTGGATTGTCACAGGTCAATGTTTCTAAAAAACAAAATGAAAACCAGTGCATGTCAGTAACTGTCGACCAGTGCGTTTATGTGTCTATACGCACCGGTGCCGTTGTATAATCCATGGGAACTGCACAAATACCAATACTAGTTATAAATATCAATGTGTATGTGCAATACTGCATACCGGGGCGTTTATGTATCTATAAACAACGATGCATTTTTACGATCAATGGGCATTGCAAAAATACCGATACCAATTATAAATCTTGGTGCCTTTCTATGACACGATGCACCGGTGCGTTGATACAACCTATGGGCACCGCACAAATCCCAAGACCAATTAGAACGAACCCGTGCGTTGTATGACCAACAGTACGCTTGGTGCGGTTTTACACCTAAACGGCCCAGTGCGTTCGTTCGACTGAGACAGCCCTGGGGCGTCGTCTTCATGTATGCACTGGCGTGTTATATCCAGAGTACCACACCGATGAAAAAACATCCGTAATAACCTCCGACCGCCCATTTTTTTTAGTTGTGTTGAATTTCCGTTAAAAACTCCACCAAAACCTCTGTAACCATAAACGGATGTTGTAGCAAATGTTTTTTTAACAATTTTGGCCAATTTTATAACACTTAAAACATCTTTATAACCTCTGCTGGAGGGTCTTTTCCATGTAGTGTTTAAAACCACCGGTGGACCTCTCAATCTGTTTGAGACCTATGGAGATTGCATATTTGGTGGGTTTCTTTGACGAAGCATCAAAACTATCCAGATGTGGTTGTGCTGCTTGGTTAATGATATCAGCTACCTGTCATTACAAGATATATTGGCATGGGGGCATTGGTTTGAATACGAGAGAAAAAGTACTAGAATTGTGGGGTTTACTCTGGTTTGCTTCACAACTCTACATTGAATCAATATGGGTCTATGGAGACTCAAAGGTGTTGATAGATTACTTTAATAAGGATACAAAACTTAATCCTGGAAATATAAGTACATGGATGAAGCGTATAAAAGCAATAAGAAGATATTTTACTTCCATCCAGTTTATTCATATCTATTGTGAAAAGAACACACATGTGGATAGATTATCCAAAAAAGGCTTGGCTGGAGTTTTCAGGATCATGCATTATGAGTTGACGAGGTCAGATGGGGAAGGTGCTGAAGGAGAGGTAAAATTTTATTAGCTCCTATGCTGTCTGGGGGGCTGATTCTTAAATATAAATTGTGGGGGTAGGTTGTTTTTCCAATACAATGTTATTTTCTGGGAGGCGTTACCAATATTTCAGGCTCACAACACAACAGAATATCCTTTATGTTTTTTGAACTATCTCGGATAAGTTGGAATAGGTTTTGGGATTCAGCTTCATAAAAATAGTAGTATTTCTTTTAGCAAAGTGGAACTGTGAAATAGCTAGGAATGTTTACTAAGAGGTCACTTGTTTTTATTTTTTCCAATATTGAACGTTCTGAACAGTAAAAGAGATATATCCAGGATATTTTTTGATGCTGTAGTATATGGTAGAAAAAAGGGAAAAAGAAAAAGGGAGTTAAATAGAACATGATAGTTTACTGATATGTATTCGAATGATATCTTTATGTACTGGAACATTATATAATCCATTTTTTTTTTCTTTCTGAAAAAAATAAAATAAAATATATTCATGTTTTAATTTAGGGTGGATTGTTTTTTAATTATTTTTAAAATATATATTGAATAGATTATGGAGAATTTGGAAGCAAATGTTTCTATAATAAACTTGTTTACATATAGTAATGGGTTTCATCCAAAAGCATGGACAATATTCTAATAAATGTTATATTTAGCCTGGTGTTTCAGGTTTCACATCAGGAGTTGAATAAGAAAATAAATTAGAAATTGCAGCCTAAGTTTACAGAGAGACCAGAGACAAAAGAGGCAGGCAAAGAAAATTATAAAAATCCTATGTATCCTTAGTTTTTTTTGACAAAACTAATTTTAAACATGTTTCCCTAAATTTCATTTCCTTGCCAAAGTTCTGACGACAATACTCAAGACTATGTGGCTCATTATATAAAACACGGGAAGAAAACTGATAAACCCTTGTCATAGGTCCTTTTGACAACATGTTTCCCTAAATTTCATTTCCTTGCCAAAGTACTGATGGCAATACTCATGACTATGTGGCTCATTATATAAAACACAGAAGAAACAAATAAACCCTTGTCCTAGGTGGTTTTGGGATTTATAGGCAATGGTTTAAGAAATGATTTATTTTGATAGATTTTAAATTTAAATTTGGTTTTAAGTTCAATGCGAAATTGAGAAAATGTATAAAATATTATAAAACATAAAGTATTATATTTATTTTTTCAAAAAAATCAACTAAATAAATTTGAAAATAAAAATCTTTTAAATCTAAAATTAATTCTCTAAACCTATAATTTTTTTTAAATAAAATAATTCATATTTATACATTTAATATTCAATTAAATCACATAACATATCACATATTTTTTCCTCTATATATTCAATTAAATCACATAACATATCACATATTTTTTCCTCTATATTACTCATTTCTTCTATACTACTAACTAAGTTATAAAAAAACCAATTTCTTTATCCAAACAATAATTTTTTAAAAATAAAATAATTCATATTTATAAGTTAAATATTCAATTAAATCACATAACATATTTCTTCCTCTATACTACTCTTTTCTATGTTACTGCTTTACACCGTTTCCTTTGCAACATATGGTGCAATTGTTAATTTTTAATAAAAAGCTAGATTTGTAATTATAAAATATAAAACTATAACTTAAATTTGTGAATTTACTTTGTATTTTTTTTCTTATGTATATAGAGAAAGACTAAACCAAGTTTGGAGCTAAGAAAATAAACCATAACATAAAGAACAATATCTCCTTCCAAACATGTCTCCATAATAAAATGGCATTCACTTTCTTGTATACCAAGACTATTGTTCTTCACATACAATTTTTGACAAGCATGCAATTGGCGCACTCAGATATGTAGATGAACTTGGAGTAAACTCTGTTTTTGTTAATAAAAAAATTATTTATTTAAATTTATGCTAGATAGATTGTACTTGAATGTATTTAAAATATCTTATTTGAGTTACATGCTCATTTCATGATTGTTTCAAAGGATTATTAATCACCAAAGGATTTTCACCCCAATTTCCTATTTCAATATCTATAACAAAATGTCTATGTATGTGAAGAGATTATGTTGGTTTACATATATGTTTTCACCCCCAATTTCCTATTTCAATATCTATAACAAATATTTTTGGTTGATAACTCTTATTATCAATATCTTTGAAACCTCCACAACCTGCTTCCATGGAAGAAATTTTTTTTTTTCATTCCTTCACATGGCTCCTTCTCTGCAACATCTAATTTCTTTTAGGCAACTCTTTCCTATGCTATTGCCTTACTGTTTTTTTTGCAACATGTGGTGTAATTGCTAGTAATATATATTTTGGTTGTCCATTAATTTTTTTTGAATATTTGAAAACTGCATGTATTCTATTTTTTTTTATTTTGAACTTGTGATTTTACAGAAAAAACACATGCTCCTAACCATTAGATCTATTCAAATTATATTTATTATAATATTCTTTTATTTACTTTTATTAATTAATCCTTCACAAAATTTTAAAATTTTAATTATCATGTCGTTCAAATATTCAAACAGGAGGATTAAAATTAGTCAACGCGTTAACTTTGAGCCAAATTCATATTGCCTATACGTTACACTGTCACAATTATTGCTTCCCAAAAGGAGATCATGGAGCTGAAGCGTTGAATATGAATTCACTGAATGGGCCCTTTTGATCTACTTGCAGATCTGAAAATTAAGACAGAGAATCATAGAACAGACTATAGACACAAAAACTGTCTTGCAGATCTGAAAATTCAGACAGAGAATCATAGAACAGACTATAGGCACAAAAACTGGACTAACACATCTTTTGGAAACAATACCACTAACTTTATTATGAAGAAGAGATGAGCATTTTATAAACAATGCAATCATTCTCTTTATTACAAAAGATAAAATCAAAATGCATAATTAGATAAAGCCAATATATTTTAGATGTTCCCTTTTTCCTAGTTTTTCAGATGTTTCCCTCTTTTTTATTCTTGGATGTTTCCAATGAAATAGTACGCTTTTTCTTGGTTGCCCAATCAGTGAGATGTTGCTGATTTTTGTGTCCTTCTTGGTTGCCCAATTCCTCCTTGTTTAGATCAGGAAGTGTCCCGGCTTCCTCCACCAACTAAGGGAAAGTGCGTTGCAATGTTTCTGCAGTGATCCATTTTGCTTGTGTTGGTGTGTGTCCCTTCCGACCAACCAAATATGAGAAATATGGCTGATGTCGTGTATTCTATTTCTTGAAGTCCAGAATTGTATCTTTGAGCAGAGGAGGCTGAAAATCTGGAATATTATCAACCGGATGATGAATTGTAACAGATTCCTCAAGGAGAGGTGGTTCAAATAATTTGAGATTATTAACATTAAGAACATCGTGGATGCCAAGCTGGGAAGGCAAGTCCAAGCGATATGCATTTTCTCCAATGCGTTCTAGAACAGTATATGGGCCATATCTCAGAGGGTGCAGCTTATGATGCTGGCCCTTGAAGCGTTGCTTGTCCAACAAGAGCCATACACGATCTCCAGGTTGAAAAGACAAGTGTGTTCGCTGCTTGTCATGTCTCTGTTTGGCACGATCTTGGGTTGCTTGCAAAGCAGCAGTTACTTGAGCTTGGCGTTGAGAAATGGAGTGTATAAAATGATGAGCTGATTTTTGTTCCTGTTGTTGATGTGCAGACCCAGAAGGGGTGATTGTCAATGGCATCTCAGAGGGTGCACTTGGTTGAAACCCAAAGAAAACCTCAAAAGGTGAGAAACCAGTTGAGGAGTGTGTTGCCCGATTGTAACTATGTTGAATGATGTGCAAATATGTATCCCACTGTTTGTTTTTGGAAAAGTAGCTGCGAAGTGAGTGAACCAAAGTACGATTGACAACTTCGGTTTGTCCCTCTGTTTGTGGGTGGAAGGCAATGGAGAAACGAAGTTGGCAACCCAACAAAGACCAAAGAGTACGCCAAAAGGTACTGAGAAAGCGAGAATCACGATCTGAAATAATGCTACTTGGCAAACCAAAGTGTGGCCACACATGATGGAAGAAGAGATCCGCGGTTTGAGCAGCAGAAGTAGTCTTATGACAAGGAAGAAATATAGCCATATTGGAGAAACGACATACCACTACCCAGATAGCATCATGTTTACGAAAAGTAGTAGGAAGGCCACTTAAAAAGTCCATGGAAATGGATTCCCAAGGACGAGAGGGAATTGGTAATGGCTGATACAAACCATGCTTACGATTTGAGGGCTTGCTTTGTGAACAAAGAGGACATGCACGAATGAATTTTTCCACTTGCTTTGGTAAGGCAGGCCAATAGAAGTGGCGTTGAAGATTGAGAATGGTCTTGGCTGTGCCAAAATGCCCTCCGCATGAAGAGGCATGTGCTTCACGGATGAGAAGGAGACGATCATCAGATTGTGGCACACATAGTTGGTTCAATTTATACAACCAACCATCACGAATGGTATAATCAAGAAAGGGAGTTTGGTTGATGACTGTAGGGTGTTGCAAAGCGTCCCATATCTCACCAAAGACCGGATCTGTTGCATACATATCTTTCCAAGCATCATATGCAGCACAACGCACCTCTAGAATGTGTAGGACCTGAGCAGGCGGTCGACTTAACAAATCATCCATCTTATTACTTGTCCCCTTCTTGTATTTAATCACTAGATGGAATTTTTGAATGTAAGAAGCCCACTTTAAATGGCGTTGCTCTTGAATCTTTCGTTGTGAGTTGATGAAGATTAGCGGATGATGATCTGTATGGAGGATGGTCTCTTTGCCAAGAATGTAATGGCGCCATTGCTTCAAAGCTTGCACTAAACTGTAGAATTCCTTGTCATAGGTGTTGTACATGAGCTTAGCATCCGCAAGTGCCTCAGAATGGTATGCCACAGGGTGGCCTCCCTGTTTAAGAACAACTCCAATGGCAAATTGAGAGGCATCAGTTTCCAGCTCAAATGGTTGAGGCATCAGTTTCCAGCAGAGCATAAGGCACTCTTGAGTTGAGCAAAATGTTGCTCAGATTCGGCATCTTCTAAAATAGTTGGAGAGGCTGCGGATCCAAGAATCAACAGTCTCACCATTCATTTGCTCTGAGAATTTGGGCAGTTGAAAGCGTGTATCAAGCTGCATTTGCCCTGGAGGGCGTTGTTGTTGTTGCAACGTAATTAGCTCTTGAAGAGCCCTAGCTAAATCATTCACTGGCGAGTCTGCATGGGAGGGCTCTTGACGCTCTTGACGGGGCGGCATGATTTTCATCCATTGAATGGAGTGAAATGTATGAGCCTTTAAAAAAAAAAAAAAAAAAAAAAAAAAATTCTTCGAATAGGTGGATGGCTTCCAAGATCTTACGCTCCGATACCAATTGATCTACTTGCAGATCTGAAAATTAAGACAAAGAATCATAGAACATACTATAGACACAAAAACTGTCTTGCAGATCTGAAAATTCAGACAGAGAATCATAGAACAGACTATAGACACAAAAACTGGACTAACACATCTTTTGGAAACAATACCACTAACTTTATTATGAAGAAGAGATGAGCATTTTATAAACAATGAAATCATTCTCTTTATTACAAAAGATAAAATCAAAATGCATAATTAGATAAAGCCAATATATTTTAGATGTTTCCTTTTTCCTAGTTTTTCAGATGTTTCCCTCTTTTTTATTCTTGGATGTTTCCAATGAAATAGTACGCTTTTCTTGGTTGCCCAATCAGTGAGATGTTGCTGATTTTTGTGTCCTTCTTGGTTGCCCACCTTTCATGGTTTTTGTTGATAAAAATGAAATATTATGATTTTTTTTTTTAATCGGTTGCAAAACAAAACATTTTCGAACCATGATTGCTCGTTCAAGAATCGTTGTTTTTGAATCGTATGCAAACATTGGTATTTAAAGATTTATTTAATAATAATACGGATAACTAACTTTACAATTTAATTAACAAAGAAGATTTATTCATGAGGTTTTAATGAATGAATTTCAATGTTTATTAGATTTATTTTTTAATTTTTTTTTCTCTGTAATTTAATCTTTTTCTTACTTCAATTAAGGATGAGTTGATTTAAATTTCTAATAGTTTTTTTACTGAAAAGACAATATCACAAAATTAATGCTAACATATTGAAGTAACTATCTATGTCTCTGAAGTCTCTAAAAACATCACATTTCAAAATAAAATGCTTATCTAATTCCACTACCCAAAAATACAAAAAATACATACTAATTTCAATTATATGTTAAATAACTAAAAACTATTTGAAAGGAATTTACACGCTAACTGCATATGCATGTGTGGCAGTCGTACGTTGGCACATTTTAAATTTTTATTTTATATACACGGATGGTTTATATAGGTATATTCTGTACTGGTTTAATATTATGGCTTTTAACATTATGTCTGTGTTTACCTGTTATAAGTTCTGGAGGGTTTCTAACTATATTTAGGCCGATAGGCCTTCTCTTTTGAAAGAGATCACGTTTTTCATTGTCAACATATTCAATGTGCAGCTGACACTTGTTCCTTGGGAGTTTTAACCTGTGGCTGATACCTGTTCCCTAGATCTATTTCCCGAAATCCTTGCGACCGGTCATGGCAGTTCAGAAAAAATCAGAAATAATGCCGCCTTTTCTTCTTCCTACAACTCCATAAAAAATCAGAAATAACTGCCATGCAATTTCTTCTTCCTGCAACTCCACAACAACGCAGAGAGCAACGAACACCAGTCTTCTCAAAGCAGTTGGCTCATCAGGGAAGAACAGGTAATGCCCTTTCTTTGTTCATACTTCTTCATCGTTTTGCTGCTTCTCGCTTTCTTTGTTCAGTTTGTTTCTTTCTATTCTTCTGACTCATGAAGCAGCCCATTGCAGCCAAGAAATAATTAACCCAACAAAATTATCTTACACTACCAAACTCCCAGAATTCGGCTAGTGGTTATGGCAACTGATAAACATGTACCCAAAAGGCAAAATCTGTTTACAAAATGTATATTGTGCGGCGGCCCAAGGAATTGGCTCAACCTGCAGAATACAGCAGAACAAAAACCCATCTGATCAGAAAACGGTCATCTGATACAACACTGCGAGAAATTTATAGCCCAAAACACTTTTATCCATGATCAGCGATCACTGAAAAATTCTGACAAGAAACTGTGTCCAGCAAACCCCATCTTCTTGTAAACAAATTGAAAACATTTATACTCATTTCAGAATACAGTACATACACTCATTCTGAAAGAGTTAACAGTATTGAGTTCATCTCATAAACATTGAGATTATTCTATATATTATTGCTGATTGACTGCAAGTATCCTAGAAAGTTATCAGTGTTATCAGAGACTTCTTCAGAGACCACAGGAGCATCATGGATATTACAATCCATCCAATTTCACTAAATGGGTTTCGATTTAAGAGTCAAATATGCATCCTATAGACTGTAAGTGTCCCATAAAATCTATCAGCCGTGATTCCAAACCTGCATGGGCAGGCTTTTGGGACCATGGAAGCCATGGATATTGGGGTTTTAAAAATAAATCTATCCAATTTCAATAATGGGGTTCAAGCTCACTATTACATCAGGCATTTAGGGTATCTATCAAAACATACTCACCAGAGGGTATCAATTATTACATGTTTTACCCAATTAGACCAGATGGGTTTCAACAGCAGAGACACAAAACCAAACCCAGGTAGTTAAAACAGGTGAAATATCTAGCAGAATACCAAAAAGGATTTGAAAAAAATTCAAACTGGCAAACAAAAATCTGTACAGGACTCATTACAGCAGTAGATTTTTACCCTAGCATTCGAGGTCACCAAAACATTTAGTTTTTCTCAAGGGCATGGTTACTAGTGGGATCGAAAATTGTTAGTTCAGGAGTTGATTTATTGTAGGGGCAAAATGGTAAGTGCGTGCACAATTAGTTGACATAATAGGGTGCATGCAACTGAGTCATAAGGTATATCTTAGTACTGTTCCATGTATGTAAACAACTAATTAAGAAAAGGCAGCCCAACATTACTTCAGCCATGATTTCCAGCATGCAGGTATATAGTAGAACCTCGTGGAAACAAAATGGATTCTAATAAATATTTTGCTTCATTCAACCAACTTCGTGTATATATACACACACACAGCTAGAACAGGTAGAAACCATATCCATATATATATATAGACACACACACAGCTATAACAGGTGGAAACCAATAGTCACACCTTCCTAGCAATCCTCAGGCATGTTAGATCATGGAACGAATGGTGATGGTTGCATAGTGCTAGAATTAACTCAACAACATTACTAAGTGTTGGGAAAAATACTGAGAGGGGGGGGTGAATCAGTATTTACTGCATATTCAAAACTTTCACTTTTTCTTGCTTCTAAAATGCATACGCTACTTTCCTGAACCAGACTTGCGTATATACGCGGATACCCTTTACGAAACTCGCGTATACACAGATATCTATTTATGTCATTAATTATTCACTTAAATCATTCCTTCATTTATTCATCAGATATTCAATAAGCAGTAAACATGTGCAGTAAGAACAGAATAAACCATCACACAAAGCATCACACATGAACACCAGGATTTTTAGGTGGAAACCCAAGTCGGGAGAAAACCACCGCTGCAGTTGCTCAGCCTTCAATATTTTATTATAGAGAAAACATCTTACAACATATGTGCCGGTGCAGACTCTACCAGCACGCAGGCACCCACCTGCGCTCGTTTACCAGCCTCTCCTGGAAGGGAGCTACAACCCCCTGACTCGTTTACCAGCCTCTCCTGGAAGGGAGCTACAACCCCCTGATCTCGTTTACCAGCCTCTCCTGGAAGGGAGCTACAACCCCCTGACTGAAGGCTACAACCCTCAGCACCACCTTGGACCACGTTTCATCAATTTTCACACTGGATCCAACCACTTTAATAGAACACAACTTGTAGGCCACAATTCATCATATTTCCAGACCGAACCCTTCCCATACTTTTAAGCACAACCATACATCATCAACAGATTCATATCAACACAGATCAGATAGCAGAAACACAGCAGAACAGATCAGATATTTCATACCCTTTGCTTCAGCAAACCCTAGTTTGCATACGCGCTTTCACTTCACTGATGTCGCGTATATACGCGCTTCCGTCCACAAAAACCAGCGTATACCTCAGTGTATATTTTATTGCGCATACGCGCTTTCTCTTCGCTGAAGCCGCGTATATACGCGCTTCCTCCGCGGCGAAGTAGCGTATAGATCTTCAATCATTACAGAACAGCATACTTCATCAGATCAGATATTCAGTTCAGATCTACCCTTTTGCTTCAGACAGATGTTCGCCTAGATGCTCGCCTCATCACAGATCTAAGCCTTCCATAATCAGATCTAGCAAAATACAAGAGCAATTCAGATCTAGATTCCCTTCTTCATCATTGGTGCATCATACATTCAGATTTATCATTCAAGTGTAACCCTTTCCATTCAGATATACTTTAGAGAGAAGTATTCATTCAAGCTCAGACATCTTGCACCACACTCATGATTTGCACAATGAAATTCTTCTCCTTATATATGTTTATCCTTTTTCAATACCATGAGCCCCTTTTTCAATACCATGGGCCAAAACAATACCATGAGCCCAAAACAACTTGGACGGGGTCAATTAGGCGGATCATTACCCAATACCATGGGTCAATACCATGGTGGTTACCCTTGGTTTTGCACTTTTTGAGCGCTTTAGCCCATACGCGACTTGGCACGTTATTTTCCGCGTGCATACGCGACTTCCCCTAGGCCAATCCGCGTATACCAAGAGACATACTCTTTTTCATCATACTTTGAGTACATTCTGAAATACTTTCTTCATAGCCTTCTGTACACACTGTAGAAACATCATATTTTCTTCATCAGGAACACATTCTCTTAAGCACAACTTCATCAAGTAAGTTTTCATCATCTTCATCAAGTGGGTTGCCTTTCAAGGACAACACTCAACAACATATCACATCAGATTTACATCATTTATCAAGTCCATCAAGCCAATAATAGCTTCATCAAGTGTATTGCCATCAAGGACAACACATGCCAACAATATTATGTCTTCATCTTCATTTAGTGGGTTGCCATCAAGGACAACACTCTGCATCATATTTCCAACAATCTCCCCCTTTGGACTTGATGGCAACCACGATGGTGTTTGGCTACCATAGC
Organism: Pinus albicaulis; assembly: GCA_034641835.2. NCBI lineage: Eukaryota > Viridiplantae > Streptophyta > Pinopsida > Pinales > Pinaceae > Pinus > Pinus albicaulis. The sequence goes on from CM076569.1 coordinate 445,224,487, forward strand.
AGATAGATACCATGTCACTCTCCCAAATATTTGACATCATTATCTTCTCTTCATTCAAACACCATGTCACTCTCCCCCTTTGACATCAAGGGCAAAGGGCGGATCAAAAACCAACACTCTCCCCCTTCTGTGGAAGGAACATTCTGCAGATCTGATATGTGCTGAAGTGGCCGAACTCCCCCTGAGTTAATGCTGAATCTTCAAACATATTTGTCAATGAAGTACATGACTCTATGAAATTCCTATCACCAAAGACTCATACTTACATCAATTTTGCATCCAAGTGGATTTACATATGAGACTCAACTACCCAACCAAGTGGGTTTACAAATTTGACTCAGCTACCCATCCAAGTGGGTTTACAAAAATTGACTCAGCTACCCAACCAAGTGGGTTTACAAAATTGACAAGTCCTTACATGACTGAATATTACAATTTACAACATGGGTCTCAACCAGACCTTTTCATCAAAGTACAAATATGAATTTTCATAATTAATACCAAAAAGACCTCAAGAGAGATCATATATCAGAACCACCATAATGCCAGCAATGCATTATACTCAGGAAAACTAATGCTCCCCCTGAATCTGTGCAACCAAGCAATCTTTCCAAATGACTAAGGCTCCCCCTTAGTTTGTGCATCCTGAAAACTTCCACCAACAAATCATCAAGGCATCTTCATCAAAACATTAGAAACAAAATTATGAGAACTGGAACACCACCAGAGATACCAAACAGTATCAGAGATACCAGACAGCACTGCAGCTGTGCTGAAGAATGCTGAACCATCCAAAAATTGTCAGCAACCAAACATACGCGGGTTTATGTGCCAGAACTCGCGTACATACGCGATCGTGTTTCATAGAACCCGCGTATCCCAAGACATCTTTTTTAAAATTTATGCAGATTTTTTCTTTTGATCGCGATGAGAACACTCCCAAATTTTCGCCTTAAATACTTGAATGCTTCCCGGCGTAGGTTTGGTAAAGATATCGCAGCTTTGTTCTTTGGAGGTAACATACTCCAACTTCACTTTTTTCTCAAGCACTTGTTCACGTAGAAAATGATATTTGATGGGAATGTGCTTGGTTTTCGAATGCATAACAGATTCTTTGAGATACCGATGGCACTTGTATTATCACACATAATGGAGATAGGAGTTGCACATTTGATTTGAAAATCTTGCAAGGTTTGCATCATCCATAGGAGTTGAGTGCAACAAGATGCACAGACTAGATACTCGCTCAGTACTGTTGATAAGGCAATAGAATTTTGCTTCTTGTCGAACCAAGATACTAACCGGGCCCCATGTAAAATGCACCACCACTAGTGCTTTTCCCGATCATCAACACTTCCACCCCAATCCCGCATCGGTGTAAGCATGAAGAGTAAGATCGGCGTCCTTTGGATACCATAGACCAAAGTCTTGAGTTCCTTGTAGATATTTGAATATCCTTTTGATAGTACTCAAGGTGAGACTCTTTTGGATTAGCTTGGAATCGTCCAACAATCTCGACAAGATGTATAATGTCCGGTCCGGTCCCAGTGAGATAAAGCAGACTTCCAATCATCGATCCAGTATTCGGTTGATTCACAAATGGGAGAATCATCATTAGAACTCGAGATCGCATCCGTTATCATTGGTGTACTTACGAGTTTGCATTCTTCCATGCCATACTTCTTCGTGAATTTGCTTAAGATATTTTGCTTGTGATAGAAATATACCATCTGCAGCATTGATGCACTTGCAAACCAAGAAAGAATGTTAGTTCCCCAAGTAAAGACATTTCAAATTCTTGTCGCATGATCAAGCAAATTTTTGACTCATAGATTCTTCGTTACTCCCAAAAATGATATCATCAACATATACAACTACAATCAATAGTTTATCATTTTCAATTTTTGTGTATAAGTTGCTATCACGAGACTCCCTTTGAAAATCCTTGTTGATGAAGATATTTGTCAAGACGATAATACCAAGCCCTTGGAGCTTGTTTAAGTCCATACGTGAGCCTTTTTTAAGTCTACAAACAAGATTTGCATCATTTCCCAAAATGAATCCTTCCTAGTTGTTCTATATATACTTCTTCTTCTAGATCACCATTAAGAAAAGCAGACTTAACATCCATTTGATAAACTTTGATTCGTTGATAGCTTGAGAAAGCAAGAAACATTCTTATGGCTTCAAGTCTAGCTACGAGAGCAAAAGTTTCTTCAAAGTCTATACCTTCTTGTTGAGTATACCCTTTGCATACCGCCTAGCTTTGTTTCTTACAACATCCCCATTCTCATTTAACTTGTTCTTGAAGATCCATTTAGTTCCAATGACATTTTTATCATGAGGTCTTGGTACCAAATCCCAAGTGTCATTCTTTTCAATTTGCTCAATTTCTTCATCCATGGCATTATTCCAACATTCATATTTGCTAGCTTCATTGACATTGTGTGGTTCAATTGTGGATAGAAGTGCCAAATTACTAGAAGATCCCTGCAAGAGTTCTCCTTGTTCGTACACCCCGATTCCTTATTTCCCAAAAATTTGAGATTCAGGATGATTCTTTTGAACATATCTGGATGGAGCTTTTTCAAATAGATCATTTTCGTGTTCTTCATTGGATTCACTGCCTATATCATTTCCATCTCGATGTAGAAGGCCATAAGTCGCTATCATCTTCTTCTGTTGTTTGTTTTTTCTTCTTTAGAAGTCATGCAGGAGACTCATCAATAACAACATCAATACATTCAACAACCTTTTGAAGCCTCTTATTGTAACATGTGAATGCTTTGCTTGAAGATGAGTAACCAAGAAGTATCCCTTCATCCGATCTAGGTTCAAACTTGCCAAGCTTTTCATCATTGTTTTTGATAAAGCATCTACTTCCAAAAACTTTAAAATGCTTTACAGAGTGGGAGACTTACCATACCGTAGTTCATATGGAGTTTTGTCACTATTTACCCGAACATGAGCTTTGTTGAGAATGTTAACCGTCAGTACGTGCCGTTTCACTCCGTAACATGTCGTGAACATTAGAGTCGACCATCATAGCTCTAGCCATTTGAACAATTGTTCTATTCATTCTTTCTCGCTACACCATTTTGTTGTGGAGTGCCCTCGCTACAGAGAATTGTCTTTTAATGCCATGTTGTTCACAAAAATTCAAAGAATTCATTTGATGAATATTCTCCACCTCGATCAGATCTAAGACACTTGATTTTTGAATCCAATTCATTTTCTACTGGAGCTTTGAACTTCCGAAATTTTTCAAAAGCTTCATCTTTGTGTTTAATAAATGCGATCTCACACATTCGAGTAGTCATCGATAAATATGATATAGTATTCTTCCCCACGTAATGACCTTTTCCTCATAGGTCCACAGATGTCGGTAGATGAATGAGTTCAAGAGGCTTACTTGATGATCCTTCTTTGGCATTAAATCGAACTCGGGTGCGTTTACCAAATTGACAAGATTTGCATATGGTATTTTCTCGGAAGATTGACCTTGGGAAGATCACAGAAACACACTTTGAAGTCCTGCTTGCTTTGTTGATTTGAGAGAAACTCGATGTCCCTGACCTCTCTATGCCATAGCTAATTTTCTGAAGACTTGCTCAAGTAACATTGATCTATGCCGTTTAGTACATACAAAGTTGCTTGGATTTCTTTTTTCCTTTTATAATGATTTTACCCGTATCAAGATCACGAACCATACATTCTTTTGGAACTGAAAACCACTTCTGCTCCTTGATCAAACATTTGACTAACACTTAACAGAGTTGTGCCTTAATCCATCCACATACATGACATCTTTAGCCTTCACCTTTTCTTTTTAGAAATACCGACCCTTTTTCCTTTAATTACAGCTAGAGTATCATTTCCAAATGTAACTTTCTTTTTCTTTTTTCTAGAGCATTATAAGTATGAAGTTTGCTTTTGTCACCTGTCATGTGTCTTGAGCACCCACTATCGATGTACCATTGATTTTTCTTCACCTTCTGCAAATAATGCTATCCCACAATTTTCAACCGGCGGTTCTTTCTTCTTCCACACTTTGGAGCTTGAGGGAACATGTTCTTTAGGCTCGGATCTTGTTCCCCGCATTCGCATTCTTCATGGCCAAAGTTATTGCAATAAGTACATTCGACTTCACTTTGAAGAGGAGAAAAATTGTTATAGGTATTCTTCTTTGGTTCAGTATCCAACCTTTTCTTTCTTGCTTCTCTTGTCATGATGGTTTTATATGCCACACATTGAATAGCTTTATGACCAAAATTGTGACAAGTGAAACATTGCCCATTGAAGTAGAAATTTCGCGATCATGGAATCTTCTATTTGAGTTTACACCGTTGGTTGTAGTGTCTTTGAAAGCTATCCCTCGTTAGTGTTCCTTGAATTGAGATGGTCCTCGCTTTCCTTGTAGAGATCCTCTATTCCCTTGCTTTCGAGTGGCTGAATGTAGTAGACCACATTGCTGAATCGCTTTTAGATAGTTTGGTGTCGAAGTTTGAGAAGATTCTCCCAGTATATCCTGCACTGTCTTTATAAGAGGAGAACGTTGTACCTTGATAATCTCATCTAAGGTTTCGGATCCTTTAGCAAATCTAAGATTCAAGGTCTTTGCTTTCTCTACTTCTTTTTCTTTGAATTACCACTTCACATTCTAGCTTTTCAATATGTTTCTTTGCTTCTTCAAGTTGCTTTTCATGATCTCTCCGATCACCTTTTGTTCTTCTAAGAGAATTTTGCAATCTTCTAAGCGAAGTTTGAGTTGATTATTTTCTTCAAGAAAGTCATTTTCCTCTAGAGCATCCATAAACATATCCTTTTCTTCCTTTTTGTTCAAAGGCCATGAGAAGTCTAAGATCTTCTTCACAATCTTCCTCACTATTAGATGACCCATCACTATCTTCATTAGTATAGTAACTTTTCTTAGAGCTAGATCTGTTCTTATTCCTTTTTCCTTTATAAGGACATTTTGCAAAGCATAATGACCAACTTTTCCACACTCAAAAACATTTGAAGGGAAGCTTACCTTTGAATCTTCCAGCTTCCTAGTTGGAGTTTTCTTACGAAATTTGCTTCTTCTTCATCGGAAATATAGTCGGATTCTTTGACAACTTCCTTTTCCTTTCCTTTTGTAGAAGCCTTAAACACGTCTTCTCTTACTTGAGAAGGACCTCCTTGTCTCATTTCAAAAAGCAATGTGAGTCCCATGTAATTGAACAATAGTAAGAGTTTGCAGATCTTGCCTTTCTTCAATAGCGGAGACTTTAGAGTTAAATTTTGGAGTCAAGGATCTTAAGACTTTTCAACCCTGTAGTAGTATCGCTTTTAGTTTCACCCAAATTTCTCATTCGATTGACAACATCATCTAGACGAAGGAAGAAACGGCAACACTTTCATCACTATGCATCTTCAAATTTTCATATTCAATTCTAAGAGTTTGGAGCTTTGCATTTTTTACCTTTTGTATCTCCTTCATAGCTCAGAATGATTTTGTCCCATATATCTTTTGTCGAATGTAGCCGCATCACTTTAGCAAATTCCCGATTCGTACATGCTTCCCTGAAAAAAACATTTCATCGCTTTGGCATTGGTTTCATACTTCTTTCTTTCGCCGCATCAAGTAGAAATACTTGCTGGTATTGATAACCTTCTTCCACGATTGCCCATACATCTCGCACCAAGACTTTGCAGATATGCTTTTGTACGTACCTTCCGTAATATCGGATTGCTTCCATTGAATATAGGTGGCTTTATAGACATTATTCCTTCTTGACTTCCCATTGCGACGGATCTCCTTTAAGCGATCAAGCTTCTCCACAAGGACCCTGGTCTCGATACCAATTGTTGGGAAAAAATACTCGAGAGGGGGGGTGAATCGACATTTACCGCATATTCAAAACTTTCACTTTTTTCTTGCTTCTAAAATGCATACGCTACTTTCCTGAACCGGATCTTGCGTATATACGCGGATACCCTTTACGAAACTCGCGTATACACGAGATATCTATTTATGTCATTAATTCTTCACTTAAATCATTCCTTCATTTATTCATCGTATATTCATTAAGTAGTAAACATGTGCAAAGAAGAACAAAGTAATAAATCATCACACAAAGCATCACACATGAACACCGGATTTTTAGGTGGAAACCCAAGTCGGGAGAAAACCACCGCTCGCAGTTGCTCGGCCTTCAATATTTTATTATAGAGAAAACATCTTACAACATATGTGTCGGGTGCGGATTTGACCAGACACGCAGCACCCACTGCGCTCGTTTACCAGACCTCTCCCTGGAAGGGAGCTACGACCCCCGACTCGCTTTACCGGCCTCTTCACGGAAGGGAGCTACGACCCCCCGATCTCGTTTACTGCCTCTCCTCGGAAGGGAGCTACAACCCCCCGATCGAAGGCTACAACCTCGAGCACCACCTTGGACCACGTTTCATCAATTTTCACACTGGATCCAACAACTTCAATAGAACACAACTTGCAGGGCCACGATTCATCATATTTCCAGATCGAACCCTTTCCATACTTTTAAGCACAACCATACATCATCAACGTATACATATCAACACGGATCGGATAGCGTAAATACAAATGAGAAACAGATCGGATATTTCATACCCTTGCTTCAAGAAACCCTAGTTTGCATACGCGTTTTTACTTCACCGATGTCGCGTATATACGCGTTCCGTCCACACAAACAAGCGTATACCTCGTTGTATATTTTATTGCGCATACGCGCTTTCTCTTCGCCGAAGTCGCGTATATACGCGCTTTCCTCTCGCGGCGAAGTAGCGTATAGATCTTCAATCATTACGGAGCAAAGATACTTCATCGGATCAGATATTCGGGCTCAGATCTACCCTTTTTCTTCGTACGGATGTTCGCCCTGGATGCTCGCTCATCACGGATCTAAGCCTTCCATAATCAGATCTAGCAAATACAAGAGCAATTCGGATCTAGATCCCCTTCTTCATCATTGGTGCATCATACATTCGTATTTATCATTCAAGTGTAACCCTTTTCCATTCGTATATACTTCGGAGAGAAGTATTCATTCAAGCTCAGAACATCTTGCACCCACACTCATGATTTGCACAATGAAATTCTTCTCCTTATATATGTTTATCCTTTTTCAATACCATGAGCCCCTTTTTTCAATACCATGGGCCAAAAACAATACCATGAGCCCAAAACAACCTCGGACGGGGGTCAATTAAGCGATCATTACCCAATACCATGGGTCAATACCATGGTGGTTACCCTTGGTTTTTCACTTTTTGAGCGCTTTAGCCCATACGCGACTTGGCACGTTCTTTTCCGCGTGCATACGCGACTTCCCTAGGCCAATCCGTGTATACCAAGAGACATACTCTTTTTTCATCATACTTTGAGTACATTCTCAAATCCTTTCTTCATAGCCTTCTCGTACACACCGTAGAAACATCATATTTTCTTTATCGAGAACACATTCTCTTAAGCACAACTTCATCAAGTAAGTTTTTCATCATCTTCATCAAGTGGGTTGCCTTTCAAGGACAACACTCAACAACATATCACATCAGATTTACATCATTTATCAAGTCCATCAAGCCAATAATAGCTTCATCAAGTGTATTGCCATCAAGGACAACACATGCCAACAATATTATGTCTTCATCTTCATTTAGTGGGTTGCCATCAAGGACAACACTCTGCATCATATTTCCAACACTAAGATGTGCAGCGTTAACATTTAGCTCATTCTGGCTACCAAAATATACATACATTTATTATCGGGTCAACTCATCCCATGCAAATGCAAAAATTATCCAATGCCGGGTAAACCATGTGAAAAAACCACTGTAACCGATCGCTACCCACGGAGTTCATGATTGGGTTAAGAACGTGTATATCATGCCGACCTCCCTAAAGTGAATATGGTCAAGTGTAAACATACAAAGTTTACCTCCGAAAATTTGGAAGGCGTGGACCGTAACACTCCGTTGTGTCGACCCTATTGTTGAGCACTCACCCCTAATTTCCTCCGTGGTGAACATGTCTACAACACCGATATCTCCCCTGGTTTCCAAGGAGAACAGAGTCCGTACTAGGGACAAGTTCTCATGATCTATCTATTTATTGGATGAGGCTCCTCCCAATTTCTTGTCAACATATGACATGGACTCGACTCTCTGGGTGTTTGATTTTGTTGCTACCACTAACATCCAAGTAGCTGATGATAGTTCCACAACGATCTATATTCTAAACTCGTTACAAGAAAGTTACTCCAAGAATATAAATACGGAGCTGAAATGAAAACCAATCAACAAACCCAATGAAATTACATCAAGCCGCCAACTCTTAAGGTTTGATTTGTTACCAATGTCCTTTGGTCACTGCAGTGATGTTGCATAGCTTAGTGAAACAAGCCCATCAACTAAAATTTGGTGAGCATGAGAATGTAGGTATAAACTAGCCTAGGGTCACACAAATGGGTTCACATGACCAACAATATGTGGCAATTTTATGCATCCAATCTTATGTTAACAAGACAACACTTGTTTAAGAGCCATGACGTCCAAAATATCATGTCGTGTCTATGTTAATTTCTCATAGTAACACATTGTAGTCACTCAAACGAAATCACATTTCGATGGCATGACACATTGTTTTATTAGCAGATCTAGCGCTCATATGGACAAGTGATACCTCCGAGCTCATCTAAGCATATAGCCTACAGAGTGCAACATGCTATCTCGTTTTCCATTAGCTTCATCGGTTTTAGTGAACTAACTCAAGAGCCTCCACCCAAGTTGGGAATCCAGTAAATCGCCGGTTTTGAGCATGCCAAAGAGAAGCCCAAAATTGGGAATCCAAAGGGCGCAGCTCCATCCTCGAGTCCATTTTCATTACTCCATTTCATGTTCTTTTTCTTCTTTAATCACAACCCATTGCAATTTAGCGTCAAATGGAAGTAAGAAATAACAAAGAAAGGTAGGTAGAAGGCACCCCTAACGTAGTATTCTGGGTTTTATGTTTTTATGGGGGAATTTTTCTCGTTGTTGCTTTAAGAAACATGCCTAGGGCTAGAGGTCTGCACCACATAACATAAACTCTTTTCGACTTAAGTACGTGAGTCCGAGGGATTTCTATTCCACTAAAGTTACCCAGGGACTCACAACCGGCCTCAACCCTTTAAAACATGTCACTTGGGGTGTAGTATACCATAGCAAAAAATGGCACTTGGTGGACAGACTCAATTGTTCGTTGACCTTACCGATAAATCAAGACCGCATTAATTTTTCTATGTTATGATTTACTCGTTTTCTCATAAACTTGCTTCATTTTCGCCTCAATTTTAGTAGAGTTTCTATTTAATGGCCATAGTTTATCATCATAAGAAAAAAAGGTAACCGTGTTAAGCCTAGCTCCCAAAGTAAGGCAACCGTGTTAAGCCTAGCTCCCAATGTAACCTATAGCTTCTCGCTCTCAATATCCCGCCATGATCCGCCACAGAATTGGGGTTTTTTACTGTTCGAACCTCGCTAGAAATGAACTGGTGACAACTAGGCAAATTCCACCTCCCAACGTATATAATCCGTGTTTTTCCGATGAAGAATTTCGTATATTCAACGAGTTCGACTTTTAACTTGACTTTTAGCGAGAGAAAATGGAAAAATGTAAAATTAATATGCCCTCAAACCCGTGAGAATTTATTCACTTGGTTCGGTAAATTTCGTTGCATATCGATAGCCTTTGTTTGGATGTGAATCCCGAATCTATAATTGGGAATATTGCATCTTTCTTATCATCGAAGGACTTTCTTTTTATCATCTCAAACCCATCGTCTCGGAGATTATTGTCGATAAACTAGTTGAATAAGTTTTATATAGATTAGGGGTGTATGTAGTTTCGTGGATTAAACACATGTAAGTTCGGTGATAAAGAATGGAAAAATATATTGAAGGTTCAAGGAACAGACACACAGAAAAAATAAAAACCTTACCATCATCGATCCGTCCAAGACCTTGGGGTTTCTTGTTAGTGTTCGTGGTTAAGCCATTCTCTATTTGTATGTTTGGGGATGTGGTAATTTTGGTTTTATTTGAATAAAATCATGAGTTCCAGTGGTTTTGAGAGAGCCGAATTCCAATTCAGTAATTCATATCTCGTATCAAGCCTTTGCCATGTTTGTAGGCATGTCTTAGAGCCTACATTAATTGCAGCATTCCTCCGTATTTTATTCCAAGAAATAATTGTAACTCGCTTTGCTCGAACAAATCCTCCGTAAAACCACAAATTTAGTGATCATATCTAAGGGAGTCATTTGTTTTAGTACTACAATTCCCGCGTGCAAAACATTGACTCAATTTTTTGTCACGTAAATAGAAGCACAAAGTGGGTAAGTTAGATTTCTCAATTTTGTTTTCAATATGGTAGTAGCTACCAGATAAGCCTCGTGATGAAGTTTTTATAGTTATCGATTTATAATAAATTATATAAAATCTTTAATCTGTAATCAAATGGTACATTCAAGTAGCTTTATAACTATTACATAATCATATATGCATAAGCTAAATTTGAAGGAATTTAGGCTTGTATTTAACACAAATTTGTTTTCAAATTTGATTATTGTATCTTCCAAAATGTGTAACAAAAACAACCACATCAAAGAGAAACTCAGTGGAATACTCGATAGCCGCATCTCGATTTAATCTCTTTGCCCACACAATTTTTTCTATTTCCTCTATTTCGTCGAGCTTTCTTATCAATTCTTCATTACGGCAAGGTTGTCCATTCTTGGAAGAGATCTGCTCACCCTACTTCGCTATTGACATTGGCAAGTGGCGCTCTCCTTTTAATGGCTCTTCCTTCGAATCTAATCGTACAATATGATTATTGTAACCGATTCACTTTATCAACTCGAAAAGAGGATTTTATAAGAATTTTTGCGTGTGATACATAACGCTTTCCTTGGTCTCCCGTAAACGTATCTCGTTGGTAGCAGAGATACTCTGTCTTTGGTTTGAGCTTGTCTTCGAGTGAATATGATCAACTTGTAAATAGATCTTCGACTAAGGACTTTGGCCATCCGTTTCCTAATTTGACAGATTAATTGTGTTTCTTGTTCAGCTTCTATTTTGTTAGTTTAATGAATATTATAACTATATAACTTGATGAACTTTCATATGAGGAATTCACTCCTATGCTTTTTTTTCATTTGATATAGAAAGATGTCCCGCAACTTATTTAATGTCGTGAACTATCTTTCATTGCATGCTAATCATTGTGATTTACAAATTGACATTAGTCGAATTTACAACTATTGTGCTTTTGACATTGAGTATGATTGATCTTGTAAAGTACTTTGAATTCACACATCATGGTTCATGAATGATGGGAATCACTTTTACAATTCATCGTAAAGTATCGAAATTTTAATTTTATTATTTTTGGAATTACGTTTCATGTTTCATGACACATGTTTATTACAAAATGGTATCTCGAATGGGCAACTCTATATAAAATTTGTTCAAGCTTCATGACTCGTATTTATGCCTTGTTGGTATCCTATAGCCCCATTACCCTTTTTGCTTTCAAATACACTCACCCCGCTCTCAAGCTTGTTAGGGAGAATGAGATTACTGGGTACCATCCCAACCCCATCATTTTCAAGGCACTTTCGACTACCTTATTTTGATGAAATAATCCAAAGAACAACCATACAAAGGAATACATTTATGTTATCACATACATTGAAGAATGTAAGTCCCGATTTACTTCTTCAAGATGGCTATTTGCTTCACAAGCACTTTGTTTCTCGTGCTTACACAAGTCACCGTATATCAGCCCTCTTGTATTTTGGTCGAAGTCGTTCCATTTTTCAAACTCTCTCTTAAGCTTGCCATCGTATATTCACCAACCGATACACAAAATTCAAGTTCTAAGGCCTCATTTATAAAAAACACTATAGCTAGGCTATTTTTTTCCCACTTATGGAAATGTCCTACGTTGTTTTGGTTATTTCCCGACATTGCCTTTTTGCAAAGAAACGATGACTCAATTTTTTTGTCACGTAAATAGAAACACAAGGCAAGTTAGATTTCTCAATTTTGTTTTCAATATGGTAGTAGCTACAAGGATAAGCTCACAGTAAAGTTTTTATAGTTATCGACTTTATAATAAATTATATAAAAATCTTTAACTCCGTAATCAAATGGTACATTGAGTAGCTTTAGAACTATTACATAATCTGTTACATGCATAAGCTAAATTTGAAGGAATTTAGGCTTGTATTTAACACAAATTTGTTTTCAAATTTGATTATTGTATCTTCCAAAATGTGTATCAAAAACAACCACATCAAAGAGAAACTTCGGTGGAATATTGGATACCTCTAATTGATTTAATCTCTTTGCCCACACAATTTTTTCTATTCCCTCTGCTTTCTCGTCAGCTTTCTTTATCAATTCTTCATTACGGCAAGCTTGTCCCTTCTTGTAAGAGATCTGCTCACCCTACTTCAGTTATTGACATTGTGCAGTGGCAGTCTCCTTTTAATGGCTCCTATCGGCCTCTCCTTGCACCTCCTGGGGCAACTGCTAGTTTACTGTTTTTATTGTTTGGTTTGTTTGAATTTAGTAGAGGGTTTTTGGAATTTTTAACATTATTTTTTTGTTTATTTGTTGTTATAAGTTTTGGAGTGTTTTTAATTATATTAAATTATTTTTATTATTTAGTTTGTTAGAATTTAGTAAAATTTTCACAATTAAAGTGTTTTAACGGTTTTTAATATGTTTTTTAACCATAAATGGATTTTGTTCAAATTATTTATATTTATATTTTGTAACGTCTTTTAAAGCAGAAGATTATATGCAAATTTTGTAGAATATCTGGAAGCTACTTACAAAACCCTAACCCTATATTGTATGCGTCAGTTTGTCGAGTTAAACACGCCCGCTCATCATTATCTATTAGTTGAACATATTTTTCAGACGAAGTGCTTGTAAGACAGTTGCATAATATTCCCCACTGTGGACAGGTCTGGGAAACAATTCGTGGGCTATACGATTAAAGGATGATAAAGAATAGGAGATATGTTGAACATTAATTAGAAATTTCTGACAGTGTAGACCAAAAAGATTTTCAGACTAAAGTCCGTATTCAACAATTGCCGTCCTTGTGTTGGAGCCTACCATGGTTGTTAATGGTGATGAAATAGTTATTATTTGATATTTTTAATGGGTGATCAAATAGTTATTATTTTATATAATTGGCCATGAATGTAGGAAATACTTGGTATTATCAAGAATATGGTTTCATCCATCATCTTTATTCATGAAAACTGTGTCATTTAAAATAGTTGACTGATTTGTGTGTTGTTTATAAAGGAAAATCAACTCAACTAAAAGGATCTCTTTATTTTCATTATTTATAATATTGTAAATAGATTTTCCTAAATAATATTTAAAAAATTAAAAAAAATAAATATTTAACATAACATAAATTGGTTATATATTTAGAAATATTTATAAATTAATATAAATTTGTTTTAAATATATATTTATAAATATTTATAAATTAATATAAATTTGTTTTAAATTTAAAAGTATAAAAATTATGATTTTTTTTAAAACATATTATTTCATCTTTTAATTTATGTTAATTTTTGGGGAAAAAATTATAATTTTATTATGTTTGTAAGAAGAAAGAAAATTAGACTTTATATATACTAAAAATATTGGTGAAAATAAGAGTGATAAGAAAACAAACTATAAAACAATACATAACAATTTCTAAGTGAAGTGTGATAATAATCACATAACTTCTTTCTTTCTGTCCTTTAATTTTGCAAACCTCCTCTTGAATTGGGGTTAGCTAGGACCATTACCGATTCATTTCCTAGTGTCCGTGGTGGTATTTCTTTGTGAGAGTGTGATCTGTAAGAAACACAAGCTCTCTTTATACCTCTCGTCTCATTTTCCTTGCGTGCCTCCTTTTTTACTATTCTGGTGCTTTTATCTCTTCTCATTCGATACCCTTCTAAATGTGGGTCATGTTGTCTTTCTAATCCAAAGCACCCCCATCTGATTTATTTGTGTGGATCTGCGTGGTTTCTTCTTCTTCCTCTTTTAATATGTAGGGATATGAAAGCTAGCATCCTTATTTTTGTTTGCTCCTTATCCTTTTTTGATATATATATTTTTTCTTGTGGGCATGTGTTCTGCAAATCTCTACTTTGGTAGGAAATACGATGTCTGAATGTTGTATTTTCATGATCTAATCATCGGGTCCACTGAACACTTTTGTGCTTCAGCTGAATGCGAAATGTGAGACATTTGCTAATGTATATTTCACCACATATTTTGGCAAAGGTGAAAAGGCCTTTCTCCCTTCTTTATAGGTCGATATTTTTAAATGTTCCCAATTCCCTCTAGGAACTTGTGGTGCCAGAAAAGAAGGGGGAGGTTTTGTAGTCTCACTCATATCGGCATTATTGAGACTACCATAGTCATAGCATCAAAATATAGGAACCGGGGTGTGATGAAGAGCCCAAATCTTCCCCAAAACCATGACCCCTCAGAATTTCTCCAAATGCTCACAGGTATCAAATTGCACTACAAAAAAACCATTGGAACATAAGTAAATATCATAGTTTGGTGTCCAATTTGTTAAGACCTGTTGATGGAAAACCTCAAATCTAAGCCAAAAACCATTGAACACGCATATCACAACCCTAGATTGAAGAGTAGAAAAAAGATGGTTAGCTCTAATAAATTAACCTCCATGGCGAGAACTTGTTTCGTTTGTTAAAAAATATAAGGTCATAGGATGATGTGAGGTGGATATGTAAGTATGGGGCCATTTCCTTGCATTGCATTCTTGTTGGAGATAGATCCACCTAGATTTCTAGATCTCGATGTACCTCCAGCTCCACCACATATCCTTAGATTCAAACTAATGGTAGAATTCACATGATGCCATAATCCTTCATTTAGGAAGATTCTATAAGAAAGATCCCTTAACATAAAAAGCATTGATGAATTGCATAGATTCCAAGTCTATTCTCAATGTGGCGTTTCAATGTTTCCTCCATATTCAACTCCCTAATATAGGATAGGGAGTATATCATGTTAGTATTTTTTAATGAAAAATTGAATTTGATCCTTTTCCAACTCTCTCCATCTTTCGTCCAAATCAGAGTGGGGTGATTGGGGGAGGTTGAAAACCCCAGGGTAAAGAGACATAGGAATCATACGAAAGAAGTCCAAGTCGATGCGATAAGAAAATATAACGGATAGCGGTTAAAACGCTAAATGCTTTGAAAGAACAACTAAGACATGAAAATAAGGTTATATTTTCTCTTCTTGTTCACTTCCTCCAACTTCTCTAATATTTCCCACAGACCATCATCAGAAAACACCTTTTTGATACATATTCTGCCATCAGATCCCATCGATCTACCGTCTATGGGCAATGAAAAAATCCTAGATTGTGAGGAACATGGTAGCTATACCTTCCCACAAACACCCAAATCCACTCACAACCTTGGTCTTGGTTGATACAATATGTTTCCTCCTCGCTGAGCATTAACTATCGACTTCCTTACTAAGATGCACAACCACTGGCTATAGATGATAGGGAACCATAATCACATCCACTGGTCAAAACTCTAATGCTCTAAAAAACACCATTCTTATCAAATATTACTTTTACTTATACATTTTTCCCTACAAATTCACTAGAAGGGATCACTTCCTGCTGGCTCATTAATGAAGCCTAACTGTGAGGGCATCGAGGAGAATTCATCTAGTGATCTCTCAATAGTGAGGTGATTTTAACGACAAGAACTCAACCAATTGACCTAATAGTTAGGTCTTTTATTTAATCTATGTTATATATTAAAATTTCATATTAAATTAAAATTATACATACATACATACATACATACATACATACATACATACATACATACATACATACATACATACATACATACATACATACATACATACATACATACATATATATATATATATATATATATATATATATATATATATATATATATATATATATATATAGCTTCCTTTTCACAATGCAAATTTCCCATAAGAAAATAAGGAGATGGATTTTTGTATATTGAAATTTTTCACTAATTAGGTAGGGAATTACTTGAATTGTATTTGATTTATCAAAAGTTTGAAAACTGAGTAAGAAAATATATTCATATTAAAGTGGTTTTATATTTTCAAAATATGAAATTAGGTGAAACATGAGCATAGGTATATAAGATAGTATATAAATTGGGAGACAATATTAATGTATACCATTTTTTTAATATAAATTCATTAATTTATCTAATTTAAATTTATATATCAAAATTTAACACAAAAAGCTTTTGGGTGCTAGAAAAATTATATAAAAATCACTATTATATTCTAAGTAAATTTCTTAATAATTAACTAATGTGTCTTAAGGAATAATCAACATGTAACCAACAAACATCTCCCTTAAACTGATGCAAATGTATGAGTCTAAGAATCAGTTGTTATGCTCATATTCCTATAGCCATTTATCATTTTGAAAAATCTAAACCTTACCACCTTTGTGCACAACATCTATTAAAATATCTAATTATGTAGCCATTTTCTATTTATTATTGAATTACTTGCCACTAATAAATTTGGCAATGTTATTTGAGATTGTTTTATGAAATATTTGAGTAATAAATTTGGCAATGTTA
Organism: Pinus albicaulis; assembly: GCA_034641835.2. Taxonomy (NCBI): domain Eukaryota; kingdom Viridiplantae; phylum Streptophyta; class Pinopsida; order Pinales; family Pinaceae; genus Pinus; species Pinus albicaulis. The sequence continues at coordinate 445,241,229 of CM076569.1, forward strand.
TTTGAGATTTTTTTATGAAATATTTGAGTTACATTTTTATGGATGAATATGTGCCATATGAGTCCTAGTAGCAAGCTTGTTATTGAACTATGGATGTTTATTTTCATAATTTAGGATTCATTTATATTATATCATTAAAAAATAACATACATATCATAAGTTTCTAGTTGGAATTAAAAAAAAATAAAAAAAATCTTATCAACAAAAAAAAGAAATTGAAAATCCAAGTAGTCTTATCTTAGTTTTAAAAATACATCTTAACCATAACTGTATAAGCATGAATAATTCTTATGCTACCTTTTTTTTTTTTTTGTGAATTTGGTAGAGCCTTTCTATTTTCTATTTATAAAAAATCAAGTTGCTATACAATTACTGATGCATGTCATAGCCTCAACTTTCCCGAAGGAAACCAGGTCTGTTGGCCACCTAAGGGAATTAAAAGCCATCCAGTATTGGAATTTTTTTTTCCTTCTACTTGCCGTTATAACTACTTTACTATGTCCATAAAAGCTACATTTTAAACAACAGCTAATAAAGCTTGCCCCGAAAATCATATAAAACTATTGAAAGTAAATATCACCCATCAAAAGAGTCTATTGGAGCCGAGTCTTTTGCAGTGGATCCCAACATCTCTACTTGCTGCATTCCTTGAAGTTAACATTCAATCCTCTTGATTCTTTCTGCGACGTGATACTAAGACATGGAAATTTCTCAGATATCCTGTTTAATCTGCTGCATTTCTGACACCACTGCTGGGTTACCTCCAGTTTCCTACATGCTTGTAATGGCCTTTTCCAATACACATTTAAGTTTCCAATAAGTGTTTACAGATTGATGGAATAGAGATACCCTTCCTCTTGTATTCCTCAGGTCACAAAAGAAGTCCAAGGTGGCCTCCTGCTGTTTGATGTCTTCATCATCATAGGTACTCTCTCTTTCCCATCCATGAATGGTATTACAGATTTGAGCTGGGTTTCCAGCTTCATAAAGATCAAATATATTTTTCAGAACTTGTTTAGTAGTTTTCCTACCTCACTTGCTTGGACCCTCATTCTAAATTGTTTGTTTTTACTTTCCATTTCCTATTCATCTTCGTTTCCCTGGTTGTCCTCTTGCCATGATAACTTGATAGAATCATCCCCCCTGTAAAAGTGTAAGATAATCCTGTATATGGCAGAGTAAAATAAATAATATATTTCTGGTGAGCGTTGGTGGAATCCTCTATTTCGATAGTAATTGGTGGAGACTCATTCATTTCCGAGAAAACAAAAGGGTGTATGGCTAGAATGTCCACTACAGAGCCCTTTTTACAGAAAGGAAATTTCATATTTTCATTACAACAGAACCCTGTTATTAAATACCATTTACGACTTGGAAAAAACTGCAAATGAAGGAAAACTCAACAGTGGTAGCACAGTTTACAACTGGACCAACTTTGACAATGAAGGACGAGTTTCAATTTAAACTGCGAGGGTAGACAGAAGGTTTGGAAACTGTCTCTACAGGACATAAAAACCTGTTCATCAACTTGAAGACACTTTTCATTGATGGTAACCTAGGAGTCTGACCCCATGAAATGATTTTTCATGCAATACAAGAAAAGTAAAAAGAAACTCAGACCATGCAACTTTACCACAATACCGGTCTTAGAACTTTGGCATAAATACAGGCTAAATTTAGCTTGGAAATGTAGCTGGGAACAAAATAGAGAGTTTTTTACAGAGGGGCTTCTAAAGAAAGTTTCAATATCTGGGACAAAAATTTCAACCAACCCTTCAATTATTTTAAAAAGCAGAAAAAAAAGGACCATAGGAGACTAGAAAGATAACCTATTATAGAAACAAACCAGTATACACAATTCAATGCAACCATCAGCTTCGTCTTCATTGTTTAGGATTGGAACAGAAAATTGATATACCAGGGCAACAAAAGCCATTACATACCACGTAACCCGAGGACAACATTGCTACTTATTCTTATATAATTTGATCATATCTACGAGAGAAAAAAAATTCTATCCATGTTAGATTAATATGAAGCCTAGGATCTATGACCATGATATGCCAATGTATTGAGAGAAATAAGTATATGATTTTAATCTCCTTCAACTGTATCCAAGTGGAAAATAATTACTTTAGTTAACAATTATTTTTCTCGTTGTTAAAACTATGGATAATGCATGATAATAAACAATATAGATCATAATATTAAAACTATGGATAATGCATGATAATAAACAATATAAATCATAATATTAAAGTGAGAAACTAATTGCAAGATGGTTTTTGTTGTGAAAACTCTGGACAATGCATGATAATAAACAAAATAGATCATACGATTAAAGTGAGAAATGAATCGCAACATGATTTCAATTTTACCATTATAATTATGATAATCACCCATGGTATTCACCCATGGATTTTTTAAACTATGGTATTTACCCAAGGTATCATAATTTATTATATTTATGGATTTTGTCACAATTCATTATATTTGTCCATTTCCATGGATTTTGTAAACCATGGTATTTAACCATGATATCATACTTTATTATATTTACCCATGGTGTCATAATTCATTATATTTTCCCATGCGGATGGATTTTGTAAACCATAGTATTTACCCATGGTATTTTAAATGTAATAGGAGGCATGACTTTGGGTGATAGATACCTGTAAAAAGTATAAATAAGAAAACCCACCATAGAGCAAGTCAACTTCGAATAAGTGTCTTTCCAATAAAAATTCTTACCTTTCCTCTACAGTGTTGTAATAGGATAAGAAATCTGTGAGAAATTTTTGCTGAACATCATGTAGTAACTTGCCAATCCCATGAAATATCTTACGTCATCTACATTCTCAGGAGCTACCCACTCCATTATGATCCTTATATTAATGCCTTCCTTGGAGACAACATGTCCCCAATAATGTACCTCAGTTTGGAAGAAACTGCATTTGTTGAGCTTAGAATACAGTTGATGCTCTCTCAACACCCTCAACAGTACTGCCAAATGATCAACAAGCTCTTCCTCATTTTTAGAATATACCAATATTTCATCAATGAACACATTAAAAAATTTATCCAAATAAGGACGCAACACACTCTTCATCAAACACATAAATGTAGTTGGGCCATTAGCCAAATTGAATGGAACTACAACAAACTCATAATGCCCATACCTGATCATGAATGTGGTCTTGTATATTTCCTGCTCTTTGATGCGTACCTGAAGGTATCCCGATATCAATTTGATCTTAGAGAACATTGTTTCTCCCTTCAAATAATCGAACAAATAATGAATCCTCGGTACCTGATATTGATAGTCACTTTATTCAGCTTACTGTAGTCAATGCACAATTTGAGAGTGCCATCCTTCTCCTTCATGAAAAACATTCATGCACCCCATCGCGATACACTTGGCCTAATGTACACTTTGTCAAGTATCTCTTTCAGCAGAAAATTCAAATCTACCCACTCATGTGTGCTTATATTTTAAGGTGTTTTTTATATGCTAGAGAGGCCCCTGGCACCAACTCAATAGAAAATTCTACTTCCCTGTGAGGTGGAAACTCTGAAATCTATGCTAGAAACACATCCTGGAATTTCTGCAAAATGGGATACGTGTTCAACACATTTGCATCCTCAACTTCCTTATGTTTCTCACTGGAGATATGAGCTGCAAATACTACACACCCTTTCATGTGACTTCACTTGGCCTGCATAGTTGTCACCATCCTAATCGATGTGGATTTATTCTTTCCTTGTAGGACTCTTGGTTCCCCATTGTCATCCAATCACTCAATAGCTTTGTCATAACAATATGCCTTGGTCCTGTGAAGATATAACCAATCCATACCCAATAGCATACTATAGGAAGCCAATGTAGATATGTTCAAGTGCACTGGTATAGGCATGTCATTGAACTCAAATGCACACACTCTTACCCAATGGTGAACTCTTTTCTTCGTACCTGTGGCCAACTACACTAACCAATATTTTGCATACATTTCCTTACTCAAACCATACTTATCCACCAAGTTAGGACTAACATAATTATAATTAGATCTAGGGTCAATCAAAATAGAAATAACTTGATCACAAATCTTACCGTCCATCTCAATTGTAGATGTTTGGTGCTCTGCCTCCCTGTTTTCCAAAACTACATAAATACGAGGAATTCTCTACCCAACATCCCCAACAGTCTGTGCCTCTTATGCACTATATATCTTAGGCCTTCCACCATTCTGTTGTGGGAAATCCATCCTAAGGTGCTCCTCAACACGTATCCAACACCCTAACTGTCTCGTACCATTACTCCCATGTTGTTGTTGTGATATATGTTGATGTTGTGATCCATGTCCATGCCTATATGCATTAAAATTATTCTAAGGTGACACATTCTATTTCTCATCTGCATTCTAAGGTCTTGCTCTCTTAGGCTTCCATTTACCTTTACCATTATCTTTCCTTTTCCATCCTTCTTGAGGCTTTAACTTCTCAATAAAATTTTCAAGTGTATGAGTCTCATCATACTCAATCTGATCTCTAAATTCTAATGGTAAACCACTGAAAAGCCATTGAACTTTGACTTTCGCATCCTCAAGAAATGGGACATACCTAAATAGCTCCAAGAACTTTGTCATCTACTCCTCATGTGTCATTGATCCCATATTTATCTCATAAAATTATTTGGCCTTGTTATCGTAGTACCTCTTTGACAAGTACTTCTTCCTGAAAAGAATTTTGAACTCGTGTTAACTCAATTCTTTTGACTTGATGTGTCTAACTCGCTTAACATCTTCCCACCAGATGTTTGCTTTACCTCTCATACTAAAGATAAAAATCTTGGCCTTCATGTTATGTTAGTATTCATGCAACTCAAAGAACTTCTTTATCTGAAGTATCCAAACTTCTACCTCTTCTAGTTTCTTCCAGTTTCCATCAAAATTAGGTGGTTTTGATTTCTTGAATCCATGTTGATATTTCTCCTACTAGGTATAATATGTCAGCTAAACCAAATAACAATAAAACGACGTACCTTAGTGTAATTTGGGGAGGATACTTCCTGCAGGATCAACCAATCAACATAATACATGTATATACAAAATTATAATAGGATATAAACTCATAACACATGGTATACTAGCGCATAATCATCATTCTAGTTGGAGTCTAGTCATAGATGCATGGCCATACCAAGTATACTCCACGACCTAATGCATTACAACCTCAACCATACCAATGCAACTTGACCCCACACAATCCTAAGCACGGACCATACACCAATATAAGAAACATGTAACCAATCATGAACGACCAATGCGTGTTCAACATATAACATGACACAAGAAATCATCTACAAACAACGCACAAGCATTACCAAAATGTGACCTAGCATAAACAAGCAATGCATATTCAAAATGTAACAATATGAAAGAAAGTGTATGCAAACAATACATAAACAACACATAATCAATCATATTCTCATGACAACATGTTGACAACATCATTAGTTCCCCCATGGCGACACCACTTCAACCATGGCCAACAAAACAGCAATGCAACAAGCACATACATAATAGGTATGAGAAACATAAGGAATCAACAAATTCAATACCAACACACTTTCCATCAAGTCCAAGGGTTGAACCATGCTCTAATACGACTTTGTAACACCCTCCTCCCACATGTAACAGTCCAATGGGGGTAAACATGCGACAAGAGGATAATAATAAGAGATTAAACATCCTATATGACATTGAGGAAGTGGAGCCGACAAAAACATGACAAAGAAACCTCACACAACATCAACAACATTCTGAGGAGGTATCACAACCATTCATGCCTCTTACCCGAGGGTTAGACTGACTTTCTAACCACTTTGAGCAATAGTCATAAGCACAACACAACATACCAATGGGTGTGAGGCTATAGTTGCAGGCACAACAGAGAAATCCTACAGCTAGGGCCCCAATTACTCAATTTTGTGCCTGAAACTTTGGGATTTGAGCTCTTGTACAAAAATATGAACCAAAGACTCTCCATTTAGAAGATGGAATAACAAAATCATGAAAAATATAACAATCCTACTACCCTCTCAAATAAATTACAAGGAGAATCTTAACCATGATAAAATGACTCATAAACATCAAATTTGACATACCCATACATGATAATTTCCTTCTCTACAAATATCTTGATAATTTCTTTTTCTTGAACTTTGGAATATTATGACAAGTAATAACCATTTTCTACCACCCTTCCTAAGGCATGCAAATCTATTTCGCAGTGGACTTAAGCCTCTCTAAAGAATGTAAGTCATGGGGGAGTTTCCCATGGGTGCTTATTTTCTCAAAAGTTCATGAGATGGTCACCCACATGAAATGTGGATATTATCTTTACTTTCTATTTCAAGTTTATAGAGATTGCAAAGTAATAATTTAAATTATTTCATTAAAAAAGAAAAGCTAATAATTTATATAGGTAATTGGAGAATCATGTAAAGTTTTATTTCCATCATTATTTTATAATAACATTTTGCATTATGTTATATTTAAGCCATCAAAATTTACTAGAAATACCATATATATTCGACTATTATATATTTTAACGAGGAAATGTAATACTTCGAGAAAGTACACTTTTAATAAGTTTGATGTCTTAAATATTTGTTAACATCTATAAATACCCCACTAAATGCAAACATCACGATATGGCTTATTGGAAATAATAGTAATTTAATGACATATTTGCATTTCTAATAATGTGTATCTTTTGTGAATAAAATGGGACTGACTACTATCTCAGAAGCATCATGTTTCTAATTCTTGGTATTAATGCACGAGACATTATCATCCATTTTCACGAAGCTCAAAAGAATTAACGTATAGTTTTAGCACTACCCGGTAAAAGACGATGAAGACTAGCAAAATTGTTTTATGGGCATTCACTTGTCTTCTTCATCTCCATCCTGCACAGTATTTTGTTTGTGCTCTAAAAAGAAGAAGAAAACAATTTTACATTTTCAACTAATTCAATGGAATGGTTGCTGGTTCTCATTAATATTGGTTCCAAAGAAATCCCCAAATTCAAATTCATGTGAATGCCAATTATATGTTCCACAACATATATATTAATTATAATTAATGGTATTTAATATTTTTGTTTAGTATAAATTAACTTATCTATGTAATTATTGGTTCGAAAGAAATCTCCAACTTCAAATTCATATGAATGTCAATTATATGTTCCACAACATATATATTAATTATAATTAATGACATTTAATCATTTTTATTCAGTATAAATTAGCCTATAAAAATTGTAATCTCAATTATACCTTAACTACCGATTGTCACTTCTACATTATGTGTATCAATGTTAGAAATATTAAGAACAAACTAGTGCGTTGAGGAAAATCCTGCTCCCCAGATGTTACATAAACAAATGGAGTTTTGTACGGCAACATAGTCTCAACCAAATATTTTCAATCCTAATGAGTCTAATTTGTTAATGCTAAGTGAGGATTTTTGAATTTTATAAACTCTTTTATAAAAATACCACAAATGTTGAGAGATGGAGTCTTGGAGGCAGTAGATCGAGAATCTCTTCTGATTCGTAGTTATCCTCATCTTTTTGATTGTGGATGTGAATGGGTTCCATGTTATCACTTATAAATTATTCCCTTCCCTTCACAAGACAATACTGTTGTAGAAAGATTCTCCAAATTTATTAGGAGCGAGCGAGCGAATAGTACGAAATATATCAAGAATATCCAACTTGCTTTTGATCGAATCTTGTAAAATATATCCTCAATTTATATACGGTTTTGATATTTACATCAAGCGGGTCCGACTCAGTTAACAAGTAAATGTCGGCTCATCGAACATGGTGTGCCATTGCCCGGGTCGAATCGTCTTTTTTATTGTGTGCTTTGTTTTCTATGCTTTAGTTCTAGTATTATTTTTTAAGATGTGATTTGTTTTAATTGACTGGATAAATTTGAAGATGGTTGATATTGTGTGAAAGGAATGCAAATCTAAACAGATTGGCAGGTTTCAATTCAATTCTAAACAGATTGTCTTATGGAAAGGGCTCGGCTCCGTCATTCCAGGAGAGGCCGAAGGAGGTGGAAAATTTGGTGTCGGACTTGAGTATAACTAAGATAATCTCCAAATAGATTTGACTTGGTTTTGGAGAATTTATTTTTAGGGTTTTATAAACTTTTTGATTTGATTTAATCTTTGGTGTTTATTTATCCTCCTCACACTGAAATTTGATGGATGGAAAGAAGATGTATCTAAATTCATAATTAGTTGGTTCCATGATGATGTATTTTACTTAAACTAATAGATTCAGTAATAACATGTTTAATCCAGTGTATCAGTAATAACATGTTTAATCCAGTGTATTACTTGTCTATCTCACATAGGATAGAAGATTGTACTCACCATCCACATGAACTAGTGGATTAAAAATTTTATAGGGGACATGACTGAAAAAAGGTGTTGTTAATCATTCAAGTCACAAAGCCACATATCAAGTGGACTTGCATTCTAGTTTTGCAATGCATTATTCTAATGAGTCTAATGTTAGATGTGAAGCTAAATATGTTGGAGGTAATTGGTTAGATAATTAGGTTAAATAAAGAATATAATTAGACAAGTTACATGTAGATATAGGTGGGTAGATATAGTCAATACCCACTAAAAGGAATGTAAAAATTCAAATAGGGCCATCATAGTTTCCTCCTTGCTAGTTTGGTTGGGGGAGAAAAAAATTCACCCATCAAGGAGACTATAGCCACTAGTAGAAGTATTCTACCCATGAACAATTGCAAGTGTTTTAGGACAAATTGGCCAAGGAAAAAATCTCTTCGTGCAAATGAAATATTTAAGAATGGGAAACTAACCTGAAGATTGTATATTAGAGATGGTGATTAGTAGCTCAACACATTTTTCGGGCCTTATCTCTGCATCCCACATTTAGCTTATTTTGGATATTAGCAAGGTATGGTAAATAAATTTGGATTCTTCTTAAACTATATCAAGGGTATGCTTCTTAAACTATGACTAAGATACATTTCACTAACACATAGACAATCACACATATAAATATTGTTGTGGAAATGCTTATAGAAGATAAATACATATATTTTAATGGCGTCCAACTATCTATAGGCCATTAATGTTCCACCTAGCCATAGACCATGCAATTTGTTTTCTTTCAACAATGGGTCACCCTGAAGTTGGGGCTTTAACTCCATGGGTACCAAACCCAGTAGCCTCTAACTAGTAGACTCACATTCACCATAATCCTACAATCAAATGGTGTGGGCCCTTCTCTGCACCTAGAGTCCCTTGGGTTATGCCACCACCGTCCTTTGTGTCTTACTTAGTAGGACAATAATGTTCTATATCCTTGTGACTTCCAGGAATTACGCTACTCTCATGGGTCTTCCTGGTACCCTTCTATGCGTTTATACAACCAAGCTACCAGATCTGATAACATCCAACCAATAGCCTTGGAGCTTCCAGGAGCTCCACTACCCTCACAGTTCTTCCAAATACCCTTCTTGGTATTCACTCAACTAAGACACCAAACTTGATAGCCTCCAACCACTAATATTATGACTTTTAGGAGTTCCACTTCCTTCACGGGTTTTCAAAGTACCTATACATGCTTTCATTTCCACGATATTCTCCATGCTTCCATGACCATCTGCTAGAATCTATGAACAACAATTGTCAAGACTCTTTGCATATGCATGTCTATCTTATGCCACTTGTAACTTCCCCAAGCCCTTAATTGACTTTTGTTATAAGAATGTCTAATTTTTATGATTATTAAATCTTATATGCCACGTATACTCAACTATGGGGTCTCAACCCCCCCTTACCCTTTTACGTCTTTTTGGTTTGCAACCATTATATTTCTATTAATATGCATGTGTTTTCATAATTACATTACAAGGCCTTCTAGTCTCAAAATATAAAACATGTGCACATGGGCATACCGACCCCAACACGTACAACTCATGCACATGGGAACAATGGACACCATAAGACATATACACACATGCACATGGGAACCATGACCCTGAAATGGCATCATCGACTCACACAAGCATTTATTGTTTCGTGGCTCACTAACCTAGTTCTGCATAAACATGCTATTTATGTTATAGGGGTTGAATAAGGGTGTTATGTTCCCCTCCCTCTTATTTAGGAAATTCCCTCAACGCAACACACACACACACACACACACACACACACACATATATAACACAACTTATACAAAAAGATGAGGATGTTCCTCCCTCATCATGTTCTCATGCTCCCATGTAGCATCTTAAGGGCTAAACTGGGTTCACTACACATTTAATAAGGCAATAACTTGATTTTAGAAAACCATGTATTTCTTGTCTAATATCCAAACTAGTTGGAACTAAAATTCTCCCTTAGGCTCCCCTTGAATTAGGTTCCAATTAATCACATGGTTAGCATCAAGAACACATTTTTTAAGCAACGAAACATGAAAAGTATTATGAATGTTCATGGATGCTAGTAATTCAATATTATATGCAACTTGACCTATCCTTTCCATGACCTCAAATTATCCACAATATCTTGCTGTCAATTTTACATAACTGCATATTCTCAAGGAACTTTTCCTTCCTTCACTCTCAAGAAGACATGGTCGTCATTTTTGAATTCCTTGTCTAACCTATTCTTGTCTACATAATTTTCTACCTATATTGTGTAGCCTTCATATTATATTTAATTTTTGTTACATTCTCTTCCATTTCCCTAAGAAAATCTAGACCAACAATGGCCCTTTCAACTCAACTATCCCAACTCATAGGTTTGTTTCATTTCTTTCCACAGAAGTCTTCAAATGGGTTCATATTCCAATATGCTTTGTGTTGTGGCTAAACTTGACCCAATTAAACAATTTTGACTTCTCTGCAATATTTTCTCAAAATATATTATCTTTCTCTTCTTCTCAAGTTTTATAGCAAGATTCCATTGATAGTGCCTTTATGAACATGCTCCTTTCTCCTTGATAGAGAATGAGTTAATTTGTGGAAATGAAATGAAGAGAAAAAAATTGTTGGACGAAACTTTACTTTCTTGGAATATTCTCCTTTTAGTACAGGGATGCCTTATGAAATTTGTGTGTAAAGGAGCTCTTACTGACTCACATACACTATTGTAGTAATAAAGTGCAACCCCAAGGCATCCCGTGTAGAAAAGTTTTACAATCCTTCATTGGCCAAATTCCTTCTCCTTCAAATATTTATGGTTGTCACTAAGGATACATTTATAATTAAATAGTGATAATGCAAAAAATTTATCTATATTTGGATCATGTGTATGTTATATAAGGTTTATATGATCATTCTCTCTAGGAGTGTTAGCTTAGAAAGGATTCTAGAACACAATGTTGAAAATGAGAGTAGTGCTAGCTAAAATATAATGTGTGAAGTTGGAGGTTATTATTAATATGTTTATTAGAATGGAGGAAAGCAAGATTATTTCCTTTCATGAATCTTTTTATTCTATAAAAGGAAGGTTGAGAAAGATAGGAAGAAAATTTCTCTATGCTTGAGCAAGAATCAACAAAGAAAATTTCTTTGACTGCAATAAGAGAAGGATAAAAGGGTCGGGAAATCTATTTCTCTTGAAATAATGAAGAAGCATAAGCTTGGAGATGATGCTCATGCATTATTAAGTTCTTCTAGTAATATTGGACAGGTTGAAACTGTGGAGGAGAAACACTCCTGAGTAATGAAATTTCATAGAGAAAGATTGTGAGTTACTTTAGACAACCCACTTTCTTGTGAAAGAGTGACTCATTCTGCCAGAATAGAAAATGAAAAATTTACTAAATAAATTTTGGCAGTCAAATATATTCTCAAGGATAATATGTAGAAAAATTCCGAGATGTAATCAAAGAAGAGGAAACATGTTGCTTCCATGGTTCTACAAATTTCAATGAACAAGATTCAAAGCCACATAACTTGAATAGAGAAAAAAATTCAGTTGATTTGATTCAATAAATAAGGTACCAAGTTTCTAAAGGGGGCAGTTGAAATTTAGATACACCAACCAGTAGTGCTTCTACAAATTTTAAATCGACTCCTTTGGGAACTAATTTTGTAGTTCATGTTTCAATACCGCCAAATGTTGAAGAAAGAAGAAAAAATCTTCCAATAATTATGATGAGGTAGGAGATTGTGGACGCTTTCAGTCATCATTTTGTAGTGATTATAGGTCAACATTCTTCTTGGATCCCTTTAGATCTTGGATAATACAAAGTATATAATGGATTATAGTATTTGAGATTACTCACTCATTACCTTATTTTGTGATGTTTATATTGTGCATGTTGGTTGGAAATTTCATTTACTTGTTGAACACCATTTGTTTCATATGTAGCTTATATTGGTGGACCCACTAGGAATTTCAACAACTTAGATTCAAGCGCACACCCCTCTACTCATATAAAGTTTAATGGGGGGGGGGGGGGTGGGTTCACTATTTGTTTTTTTATAAAAACAGTTTCTGACATCACAACAATAGATTCATAGTAGAGTCCCTCCATGTGGTTTCCAAAAACACTACAAATCCCCTCATGCATTTAGCTAAAGGTTGTACAATAGTTTACCACCAATAAAAACGAAAGTAACAACATCTCCTAGCCTAGCTACATCATATCTAGATCAATATTTAAAGCATTCATTGGCATAGTCATGACAGTTCGTGATGAAATACTCTTAATTAAATGGTTATATGTTCCACTTCTAATGTATACCATGAAAAAAAAAATTATGCATTCATTCTCCCTTCATAGTAGTAGGAAGCATAGTCTTGGTATTTAGATGGTTCACTATTATTTACTATTTTCCTAAAGATGTGCGGTGCTTGTTGTACTTTTATTTTTTTTTGGTAGAGAAACTTGTTCACCACAAACGTGCCTGAGTAAAAGCCAAAGGTTTCTGTTTTTTATTACTCACCATGTTGTTTTGGGTCGAGAATCTCATGGTATTAGTAAATTTTGTTAGTATCTCTCTCTTAGTTTGTATTAAGAATCATATAACTTGTCATAATGAGAAAGAATAAATATCATTAATTTTGAAAATACAAAGAAGTTCTAGATATTATACGAATTCCAAGAGAAAAATCCCATAACCTATAGAGCCAAAAATAAATCTACCTCAGCCCAAGAGAATCAACAATTCCTTCATCCAACTAACACCTAGAACAAATTCTTTTGTTGTTCCTTTGACATAGGCTTTACGAAGTGGGGATAGTTTATTATTGGAGAAATGATTGTCTATCACAAAATATTTTAAATTCTTCTCTTGATTCATATTTTGGGAATAATGGAGAAGATTGCAACATGGAATTTTCATATTTAAAGTTAAAAAGGGGGCTAAAATACTGAATACTGTATGGTTTTAAAGGATGAGCTCTCTCATACACAAAATTTTTGGAAACTTTCTGAAGAAAATCCAGAATCCTCATAAGGTTAACCATTAGGAATACATAGAGGCATGCGAGTGGATTACCATAATTATATGGTGACATAATTAAAGTTGATGAACTAGAAGAAGTTTCTACATTGGAATAAGTGGGTAAAAACATGCCCAAAATTTATGCAGTATTGGATAATAGGTTGGTTGAACATCAGACACATATGGTCAAAGTGGAAGGTAAGTGAAATAACTAGGCCATTGGTATTTAATTGATTATGGACCTAGTCTTAGTTATCATGCCCTTAAGTTGGTTGAAAAATTTAACTTGAAGAAAACCAATGATAATAAGGCTTTGTTAGTTCAGTTAGCTAGAAGAGCTTATAGAATAATAATAAAACTGATGAATGAATGTCCCATTAATATGAATGGCTTAGAAAAAATGTTTATTTAAACATAATACAACATGGATCATACGATTTCCTAATTGGAATGGATTGGATTTGAAAGCCTCATGTATTATTATACAATTTACAACAAAAAATTTACTTTCAAAGATAAATAATGGAAACAAATGCAAGTGTAGGCAATACCAATGCCAGCTTTTGTTTGGGAAATATCAGTTATGCAACTAAAGAATAATTTAACATAAGGGTGCCAAATTCATGTAGCTCACCTAGAGGGGATGGATGTGGATTAAGCACAGAGTTTGGGGAACCAACTAGTACTTAAGGAATTTAAAGACGTGCTTTTTGAAATTATAGGGTTGGTGCCTAAAAGAGATATTGACTTCTCTATAGAATGGTATCCAGACTCGCACTAGTTTTCAAAATTGTGAATACAACTAGAAGAGATATTAAGAAAAGGATACATGCACCCAACTGTATCATTGTTGGGCACACCAGTATTACTTGGTAAAAATAAGGATGGAACATTGAGATAGTGCATTGACTTTCATTAGTTGAAGAAGGTCATAGTAAAGAATAATTAGATAAATGATTTGTTTTGAACAACTTACAGAAACTAAAGATTTTTCTAAAATTGATATGTGGTTAGGATATCGTTAGCCAAAAATTAATAATGTGAACATCAATAATACAACATTTCAAACTTTATATGGACATTAAGAGTTCATAGTGGTACCATATGTAATTTATAATGCCCTATGTGTTTTTATGTGCCTCATGAATACTATTTTTCATGGATATTTGAAGAAGCGTGTGGTTGTGTTTTTAAATGATATCTGTTATGCGGAATTATGGATTATAGATAAAACATTATTCCCTAGATGTGGTGCTCATCTAGAACAACAGGTTAAATACTTTGCAACTAATTTTCCTAAGAATAAATAGACACATAGAATAGATCAAGAAACTTACTTGGGGTCCAAGCACTTCTAAGTCTCCTTTTGTCGCTCTTTTGGTAGCTTCAAATCCAAGCTAGATCACCAAAATATTTCCTGCAAGAATGAACACTAAACAACAAAATATAGCAATATATAGATGTCTATTAAAGTTATTCAGTTAAATCAATGAAACATGAACCATATACATCAAATAATAATTCATAACATGAAAGACAAAAGCTTATACAGATACATATGTGGGAAAGTAAGCAGCAATATTTATTAATGGATAAAAGGACAGGTTACAACCCAGTGATTGATTTTATGTCACCATCTCGAGCAAGATCCCAGTCCCATCACAATGCACATCTCTCCAGTAGCATGTCACTCAAATCAACTCCTCAATTGAAATTACACCAGCATTTCTCTACTCAATTTCTTCCTTCTCAAGCACTAGGATCTGTGCTCAACTTATAGATGAGTTGAAGGTAGTTTCATAATCAATGAATTTATAATAATAAGCAATACATTTTCCAAATCTCAGAGATGTCAAATGGACACATGGATTCGAAGTTTGACACATATACACTCTTCTAGAAGGCACTGGCCAATTGGATATTCCGTAACAATGAGAATTTCGCTTCCAATTTGACCAACGCACCCTTGAGTGTCGATAAGTGCTTTGTAGAGCACCCTTGAGTGTCAGGAAGTGCTTTGTAGAGCACCCTTGAGTGGGGTTATCTGCATATGCAAAGCACTTATCCCCTTGAGAGATTGCATTGGTGAGCTCATAAGTGTTTTAATCATGTACTTCAAATCTTGGAAACCTTGCAATGGAAGTCATGGATGATTTGTCTTGTTCTTTGTCTTAGGGCATGCATCAACTGAAATGATAGGGGATGATAGACCCTATTCATTGGTTCTGGGGATGATGTCCAATTAACTAGGTCATTGGGAATGGTTCCTAAATTGACCTATAACAATTTCCCCCTAAAGCATGAAGTCAGAATAATAATAATGTAGAAATTTGAATAACTGATATATTATTCATCGAGATTCTCCTGATCACACACTATTTTAACTTCATGTACAATATAGAATCTCTTCTACCATTGATCATTAATTTCGGAAATAAAAACAATCGCATGCGCACATTAAAACCATAAACAATCACACATATGAACACTGTATTTCATGGGAAAGCTTAAAGCTGAAAACCCCCAACTATCTGTATATTATATGTCATAGAGATCATGTAGCAATCATTAAACAAAGCTCCTCACAATCTCTCAGTACAATCTCCAATTGCTACACACTAACAAGCCCGATCTAGCAAAAACACATGCTCCAATCTCTGCCACCTGTTAGCCTGCCTCTACTGCGCAATCCCTGCTGAATATTGGCTTTGATTGAACTAGAATCCACCTGGTATGCACTACGCAATCCTCATTGGCATCTCCATCAATGTGTGGTGCAAACTCATGCACCAGTATAGTCACAACTGATAGTCACATTTCTCTTTCACCTATCTCTCCACTGGTCTCCACTGAAACTGTCCATGCACTGAAGTTAACTAATGTATTATTTAGTTGATTAATGAGTTTATAATTAGTGAATTAATTAATAATTAATTCACACCACTCTCACTAGTGTATCAATCAGTTAGACTAGATACAAATAGCTCAACTATCTTTAACTCAGTTAAACTGAATACAACTCCACTAACTTCCTCAATCAACTCCACCAAAATATCTCACATGAGTTCTAACTGAATTCTTCATGCAATAGCTCCACTTAACCCTCAGGAATAGCGTAATTCCTTCTGTTAGCTTCTGTGCCACATCTGTGCACTTAACTGTTGAAGATTGCAACAAGAAATAATGAAGGAGGCATCTTGAAACATCATTTCTGATCCCAGTTGGAAAGTGATCACCTAAACTAGGTGGGGCCCACACAGGTGATTTTTATGTTTCTGAGTTTATCCTTGAGCGCCAACTTCCTCTGGTTGCTCTTGCTTTGGAATAAGTCTGTCAATGCTTTCCACATCAAGAATGAATAAGCCTTACCATGAAGGCTGGACACTATGTGATCCTTCACACATTCCAACAGAATTCTTTGACACTTTGCTGTCTTCTTTTGCCATGCGTCAAGTGCGGCAGCACCGCCAGAAGCAGGTTTTGGAATTTCTGCATCTATGAACTCCTTCAACCCATTGTCATATAACCCTACCTCCATCCTGTCCTTCCATGCAATATAATTCAAGCTGCCCTCAAGGGCATACTCCAATCACAATTTTTTGAAAGACATCTCAACTTCGACACCAAGAAAACACTACTGCAAATTTGAATTCCACCAACACAAAACTCAACCGCTTTAATGTTTTGCAATTGCTCCAATGATCAATATCTCTCTAATACCATGTAGAAATTTGAATAACTAATATATTATTCACCAATATTCTCCTGATCACACACTATTTTAACTCCATGTACAATACAAAATCTCTTCTACCATTGATCATTAATTGCGGAAATAAAAACAATCGCATGCGCACATTAAAACCATAAACAATCACACATATGAACACAATATTTCATGGGAAAGCTTAAAGCTGAAAACCCCCAAATATCTATATATTATATGTCATAGAGATCATGTAGCGATCATTATACAAAGCTCCTCACAAGCTCTCAGTACAATCTCCAATTGCTACACACTAACAAGCCTGAACTAGCAAAAACACATGCTGCAATCTCTGCCACCTGTTAGCCTGCCTCTACTGCGCAATCCCTACTAAATATTAGCTCTGATTGAACTCAAATCCACCTGGTATGTACTGTGCAATCCTCATTGGCATCTCCATCAATGGGTGGTGCAAACTCATGCACCAGTGTAGTCACAACTGATAGTCACACTACTCTTTCACCTATCTCTCCACTGGTCTCCATTGAAATTGTCCATGCACTGAAGTTAACTGATTTATTCTTTAGTTGATTAATGATTTTATAATTAGTGAATTAATTAATAATTAATTCACACCACTCTCACTAGTGTATCAATCAGTTAGACTAGATACAACTAGCTCAACTATGTTTAACTCAGTTAAACTGAACACAACTCCATTAACTTCCTCAATCAACTCCACCAAACTCTCTCACATGAGTTCTAATTGAAGTCTCCATGCAATAGCTCCACTTAACCCTCAGGAATAGCGTAATTCCTTCTGTCAGCTCCTGTGCCACATCTGTGCACTTAACTGAAGTGCTCCAAGAGAATAATATAATGTTTATAGTCCAAATATTATTAAGAGCTAATAATATTCGACATATCTATTTTTAGACTGGAAATCTAAAAATAGATTCCGCCCAATATGTCTAAAAATAGAAGTCCATCTATTTTTCCAACTTGACCAACCATTCACAAATAACATCCTGCAACTCATAGAATATGATCGACATGTCTAAAAATAGACTTGCGCCAAAAATAGCCTGCGGGCCCACTTAGTGAAGGCGACTCTTTTCACTAAGCTCATCATCTTGTTGCAATCTCAACAAATAACAATATTTTGATTAAGATGATTTACACTGTGATGGGCTGGAGATGAAGTGGAGTGGAGACCTGCATCAATATTACAATACATTACAACATGATATATCCTCTTGATCATGAATTGTTGAGGGAAGGCATTCCCATGCTCAACACATAAACTATCTAATAACATGTACATAGTTCAGAAAGTTGTCTACATTGGAATGTTGCTGAGTACAAACATGCCTACAGATATAGGCCCATGTTCAGATGACGATCTTTATGTAAGGTCACCGTACAAATGATGTGTAAAACAATCCTAAAATCGCAACTCAAATGGCTGAAACTATATACGGGGTCTTCTTATCTCATTCACTCGATCATTCAGGTACAAGTCTAGCCAGGAAAATATATGATTTTTAGTCGAACATGGTAAGACATCGTTTAATTACCAGCTAATGATGTAAGCTGTTAACAAACGCGAGAGAACGACCATTGATGTCAATGACCCTTAAGGTACTGCAGTACATTTCGTAAGGCATGAATAGATGATTTGATGTCGAACGGAAAACAAAATCTTTCAGTCAAAAGTTCATAAGCGAGGATCTTGTCGATGCTGTAACAAGCCTCATGGTACTAGAATATGATGTTTCTAAGTGAACTTCCTGGATAATTATTTTTCCTTGACATGAAGTCACTTTATTTTTAAAATGGAGTTACTGATTTAAGAGACAAAAGTATGACTTGATATAGCAATGTTCAGGGATGACTGTCATGAGAATGAAGGTTTATGAGTATTATAGAAGGATGAGTATTCACTGGATGACTTCTCTTGAACATATCGGCGACACTGAGATGAGTTGGAAGCATTGACCCAAAAATGAAGTGAAGGTATGATTAACCATAGGTTTCAATGAACCATCAAGAATATTACCCAACCCAAACAATCACGGTGATGGAGTGAAGTGTCATGTTCAAGAGCGACCTGCTACCGTAAAAATTTCTGTTTACTTTCCCAAATTTTCCGTGGTCATTTGTAGATCAGTACCTCTTTATTTTTTAAAAAGCTTGAGGAGGATAACATATGCTTGATCTATAATTCAACCCTTCGGGCAAATAATGTATCTCTATTTAATAATTTAAAGAGTCTAGCGTTGAATGAAACTCAATTCTTGCCATGATCAACAAGGCCGTCGCTATTTTATGTTTTAACGAGCTTAACGACAGTGACAGCCTAGTCCTTTTTCATATTTAGAGAGTTCAAAAAAGAGGACGAAAGAAAACTCCGTAAGTACTTTTTCATAAAGTTTTCACTCAGACTTGAAAAAGTGTAAAATAATATCTAAGAGAACCTCTTTAGTCATTTTCGACCAAGGTATTCCTTTTTCATAAATAATCTATCTCAGTCCGGAAAAGGGTTAAAATTATACTGAGTAGATATCAATTCATTTACTTTTACGAGCTCGAAAAGACAAGTGCTCGGAAATCTTTTCACATTATCGGAGTCTGAAAAGAGCTAAAAGAAGACTCCAAGGGTTCCTTTTTCGCTATTATCGAAGCTCGAAAAAGAGGTAAAAGTTGATGCTGGGGATACCTCACTTAACCCACATTTTCCAACTTTCATGTGGATATAAAATACACCTCCTATTTTCATGCCTCAATTAATCTCAACTCGCAATTTAATCTAATGTGGTGCGGGAGCTTACTTTTCCTCCAATGGTTAGAACCATAACCCATACAATGCATATACAATGCTCTTCTATAAACCCCAGATTACTCTCATATTCAAGGTTCCCTCTTTCCATTTATTCCAAGCAACATAATACCTTTAATTCTCGTTCTCGGCATTATATTTCAAATGCTCGAACCTTATAAATTATAACCATAATGGTTAATATATTCGCCTCTTCTATTCTAACTCTGTCGCTTTATTCCAATAAACCACACGCTACACATATGAATAATTAACCCCTTTATATAATGCTCTACAACATATCAACCTTTACAAACCTTGATTTTAAATTAAAACAAACCCCAAGAAACATGACGGTTCGCGCGGGTCGCATTGTTCTATGTAAATGTACCTTGGGTTAATTCCCTCACAACTTGGATTGCGACCACCGTTTGATCATCCACTTCCAAGATTGAACGCCATTTGCATGACCAAACTTCCCAGCCTTTAATCCTTCAATCTCGCTTATCATTCATGCAACTTCGTGATGCGAGCGCTGTCGATGTCAACTGACTAGAGATTGGACAAAAATCACATTTATTTTCTGCCGAACTTTAACCCTCCAAAAAAGTGCGAAAAGGGTGGTTTTTATAAACCACTCCAGGACACATGTCCAGCAGCGAATGGTATCGCATTTTTTTTGGGAATACAGCTTACCGCTTTTAACTTTTGCGAAAACTACCGGTTGGTTCTAAAAACTACCGTCCCTGTTTATGCTCTCGGTTTCGCTTCTTCGGCTCAAGGTTCCACTCCAGTCCATTCAATAGGGTCTCCCCGCGTTATAAACTCTATCTTCCCTTATCCCTTGTTAGCACACAATTTATCACCGCTTCCACTATTTCATCATATAGTTTCGTTTACACACAGGTTATCTACCATACATCGCTCCCTTAATTACGAACAGAGTTAAACAATCCCATGCAGAATAGAGCTCGTCTTCACCTCTAACCTACAATCTGCAACCTTATATCGCTTCTCACAAGGAATTGCCACAGGGATATTAACTCTTAATATAGAGGCTCAACACACACTGGTCTTTATATGAATTCTCATTGAACTCCAAGCTCATTCACATAGAAAGTAAATCAATAATAGGGGCAGGTTGGGAACTCTTCAAAGAAATTTACAATCACTAATTCAAATTTTAACACATGGCTTCAACACGCACTTCTTATACACTCTCTCACAGATACTTAAGGCACTCCTCACGCATACCATTCATATATCAAATCCTCAAAATAGGAATTTAACCATTCATGAATCTATCAATGCACATATAATACTAAACATGTTTCTTCATATAAATGAATTTACTTACAGTCTTCTGGTCCTTGGCCAAATCTTCTAACTTAATTGCATTCTATTCTCCTACTTTGCCTCTCCGGCTCCCTAGCTCTATGCAGCTCTATGCAAGTCTGCAGGTCTCTCTATTATGCCTTTTAGGCTTATTTTTATACAAATACTACTAATGAATCGATTCAAATCCCTTGATGACTCAACAAAGCTCTCCAAATTCCCAAATTCCTAACTTTAGACGAAATCCTAAATAAACTGAAACTGACTATCTCTTCATATGCCCACTAATCATTTGAGGGAAGTTACAATTCTACTCAAATATGAATAATTACATAGGAAATCAAAAACATGAGACCCCCCCATGTCTATCTATATACAAAATATTGTCTTGAGCCTAATGCCCCTACATCTGACTCCCCAGGATAAAATGATTCATGATCTCCTGATCATGTGCTTTCATCTTTGTCTTCCTGGATCCAACACTTTGTTCTGCAATTGGTCATTTGCTATAACATTCTTCTTCTACACTTCTCCAGGCTTCCATACATTATTCTGTCTTGCTCCATTGGCTGTACTCTTACACTCTCTTTCTGTCTTTCTTCTACTACTGCTTTTTCTTCTTTGTTCTCTTGCTGCTGTCTTCCTCTGAGACACTTTCACCATCACCTTTCTTATAAATTCAATTTCTCTGTCTAATCTGTCTTCTGACTGCTGGATATTGTTCCTCCTTGATTACTAAACTTCTACTTCTGTTTCTGCTTGCTGAGTTCTTATTTGCTGAACTCTTACTACTTCCCTAGCTCCTGTGTTAACTTCAGTTGTATCTGTAGCTCTTCTTACTGCCACCCAATCATCCATACCCTCTTGTTTTCTGCAACAGTAAAATTCTTCCTGATTGACACCCATGACAATTTCTCCATCCTCTGATTTCAACAATTCTTCAAACTGGTATTTAAATTTCCAGTCTCTGTCATCATCTCTTTTCCTCTTCTGGACTAACCATCCTTTTTTCCCTCCATCAGTACCTGCAATCATAAGACAAACATCAAAATTATAAAATATTTGTGTCTCTTCCTCCTCTTCTGGCAACACTTCAATTTTTTGCTCCAGCATTTCCTCCAGCAACACTCCAAGTTGCTGTTTTTCCATTTCACTCTCTTTTCCAAATTTTTTCAACAAACATTTTAGCCATCTCTTCTGTTCTTGTTTCACATCCTCAACATGCTGCAATTCAGTTTCAACATCTTTTTCTTCTTGGGCAATATTCAGCAATTGCCTCTCATCTCCTTGATTGATTCTGGAAATCAAATCAAGTTCTTCAAGTATTGTATTTTCCTCTTCTATCAGAGTAAAAATCTGATTCTCCATTACTGTAGCAGCCCCAAAATTCTGCCTTACAGTCTTCTCTTGGCTATTCAGACAAGCCAATTCTTCCTTGTCATCTGCAGAAATAACAAGTTCCTTTACAGGAGGCATGATAGCCTCACCTTCCTTCCTCTGCAACAATTCATCTTCCTCCAAGACAACTCCAAGTGATGGATTGTCTTCTGCAGTCCCTTTCAACACAACCAAATTGTCAGTTTCAAAACCACAAGACCCAATGGCCTCAATTGACGATTCAATCACCAATTCTTCTTTCTGCAATTTTAAGTCTTTCCCAAGACTCATAAAACCTTAACTGTCTTCATTCCATTTTGTCTTCACATTCTGCAATCCCCAATTTTGAAATTGAGGTTCTCTCCCTTGCATTGAATCCTGTTGATTTAGCATAACCTCCAGCAACTTAAATTCTTCATTCCATGGAACAAACATTTCCACATAATCCTTTTCCTTCTCTTTGAATTGACTGCCCAATAGTGTCAATTTATCTCCATCATCAACAGAATCTGCATTCAAAAAACATTTGTTAAAACAAAATTCATAAGGCCTCAGTGCCTTTCTCTCTTCTGC
This sequence comes from Pinus albicaulis, assembly GCA_034641835.2. NCBI lineage: Eukaryota > Viridiplantae > Streptophyta > Pinopsida > Pinales > Pinaceae > Pinus > Pinus albicaulis. The sequence continues at coordinate 445,264,557 of CM076569.1, forward strand.
CAGCATTTCAGTATGCTGTCCTGAAATTCCTTCCTTCTCTATCAGCACATCAGTATGCCGATCCCAATCCTTCAACCAATTCTTGAGACTGTCAGTTAGTCTCTCCTCTGCATCATCCTCTTCAAGGATGTCTCCTTGCTCTAGTTCATAAAATTTAACTTTCTCATCCTCAGTCATCTCTACCTTTACAATCTCAACATCTTCTCTCTATGTTTCTGTCCTCTGCTCCAGAACACTTAACTCATGCCACAATCCTGGCATCTCATTCATACTGTCTTCACAAGTCCAGTTTCTTGCTGTCACTACTTCTTCATCTTTCATCATAATAGAATTCTGATCTTCCATCCCTGCAATAACTTCAGCTATTTGTCCATCACTCTCCATTTGGCCATCCAATAAAAAAAATCTCTCATTATCAAAATTATCATCTTCAGACATAACTATAATGTCCTCATTGAAGCAATCTCTTTTATAAAACAAGGAATTTATGAATTCCTTTTGCTGCAGTAACTCAACTTGATCTTCATCTGAAAGATACTCACCATACTTTACTTGGCAACATTCAACTTCATTCATCACAGTTTCATCATATGAACTGTCCTCTTCAATACCTGCATTCACACACAACTTGTCAGTTATAAAACCATAAGACCCCATGGTCTCATTTGATGAATTGATCATCAAATCTTCTTGTTGTCCCAAGTCTTCTATACAATTCAGAGTTTTTTCAATGGTCCTCTCTTCAATCTCTTCAATCTTTCCAACTTCCAGCTTCTGGCCATCATCACAATTTAAATCTCCTCTGCTTCCAATATGTTAGAAAGCAGAACCTTTCTCCAACTGTGCATGGACATTTTCAAAACACCTAGCTGCTCCATTTTCTTCCTTAGTGACAACATCAAAAGTTTTTTCTTCTCCATATGTTCTTCCTGCAAACACACAAAATTTGTCAGATGTAAGGCCATTTTACCTCTTGGTCTCACTTGAAGTTTCAGTCTTCAAGTCCTTCTCCAGATACTCAATCATCTTGAGTAATCTCTCTTTCAGTTGAGAATTTATCATTTGCTCTCTCTTCATCTGTAGCCTCTGCCATTTTACCTCCTTCATGAGCCAACCAACTCTCTGGCTTTCCTTTATCATCAGTTCCACTTTGTTGAACTGCTCCCATATCTCAGCTACCTCTTTCCAATACTCTTCATCAGTGAGTTTCTTCCTCATGCCATTTGCTTTGGCATCTTCCCTCACTCTTCTGTTGTGGCCTCTCTTAGAACCTCTGCAATCTCTGTTATGGCTATTAGTAGCAATTTTCTCCTCCATGAGTTCTTCACTCACAAGCTACACTAAGCCTCTTCAACAACAAGATCTCTTGCTACAACTTACCTCACCAATCCCTTCCTCTGGATCTGGATTTTGGCAAGTACTGGTCCCCTTCTGCTGGAACCTTTTGAGCACTCTCTTCTGCTCTCTCTAGGCTTCACTCTGCAACTTTTCTCAAGAACACATCTGTTCTTCTTTCATCCTACCTCTGTTGGGAATCCTCCAGGTTCTACCACACTTTCTTCTTCACTCAGAATCCTCTGCTGGACTCTTTCATCACTACTCTCAAAGTTGCGATCTATTCTTGTTGAGATTCCTCAATTTCTTACACTCTGCATTCTGCAAACAAATCCTTCAAACCAGAGTCAACTAAGGCTCCTCAACTCACCTTCCAAGATCCCTGAATGATATTGCTTCTTATTTCACCTACACTGCATCTCTATCTGCTGCAATCTTCAAAATATTTTGCTCCCAAATTCAGATTCTACAAATATGAATACCTTCACTGCATGCTTTTTCAAATCTATAAATTCTATTAAACAGATTTAAACATCAAACTTTCCTCCTTGTTTAAGTAAATGTGCATTTCAAAAACTAATTTTCAAAGAGCTTATCTAGCTCTGATACCACTTGATGCCAGGGATACCTCACTTAACCCACATTTTCCAACTTTCCCGTGGATATAAAATACACCTCCTATTTTCATGCCTGAATTAATCTCAACTGGCAATTTAATCTAATGTGGTGCGAAAGCTTACTTTTCCTCCAATGGTTAGAACCATAACCCATACAATGCATATACAATGCTCTTCTATAAACCCAAATTACTCTCATATTCAAGGTTCCCTCTTTCCATTTATTCCAAGAAACATAATACCTTTAATGCTCATTCTTGGCATTATATTTCAAATGCTCGACCCTTATAAATTATAACCATAATGGTTAATGTATCCGCCTCTTCTATTCTAACTCTATTGCTTTATTCCAATAAACCACACACTACACATATGAATAATTAACCCCTTTATATAATGCTCTACAACATATCAACCTTTACAACCCTTGATTTTAAATTAAAACAAACCCCAACAAACCTAAGGGTCCGCGCGAGTCCCACAGTTCTATGTAAACGTACCTTGGGTTAATTCCCTCGCAACTTGGATTGCGACCACTATCCGATCATCCACTTCCAAGATCAAATGCCATTCACACGACCAAACTACCCGGCCTTTAATCCTTCAATCTCGTTTATCGTTCATGAAACTTCGTGATGCGAGCACCGTCGATCTACAATGACTAGAGATCGGACGGAAATCACATTTCTTTTCTGCCGAACTTTAACCCTCTAAAAAAGTGTGAAAAGGGTGGTTTTTATAAACCACTCCAGGACACGTGTCTAGCAGCGAACAATATCGTATTTTTTTGGGAATACAACTTACCGCTTTTAACTTTTGCAAAAACTGCTGGTTGGTTCTAAAAACTGCCGTCCCCGTTTATGCTCCTGGTTCCGCTTCTTCGGCTCAAGGTTCCACTCCAGTCCATTCAATAGGGTCTCTCCGCATTATAAAATCTATCTACCCTCGCCCGTTGTTAGCACAGAGTTTATCATCGCTTCCACTGTTTCATCATATAGTTTCGCTTACACATAGGTTATCTACCAGACATCGCTCCCTTAGCCACGAACAGAGTTAAACAATCTCGTGCACAATAGAGCCCGTCTTCGCCTCTAACCTACAGTCTGCAACCTTATATCGCTTCTCACAAGGAATGGCCACAGGGATATTAACTCTTAATATAGAGGCTCAACACGCACTGGTCTTTATATGAATTCTCATTGAACTCCAGGCTCATTCACATAGAAAGTAAGTCAATAATAGGGGCAGGTTGGGAAAAATTCACAGAAATTTACAATCACTACTTCAAATTTTAACACAGGGCTTCAGCACGCACTTCTTATACACTCTCTCATAGAGACTTAAGGCACTCCTCATGCATACCTTTCATATATCAAATCCTCAACACAGGAATTTAACCATTCATGAATCAATCAATGCACATATAATAATAAACAGGTTCCTTCATATAAATGAATTTACTTACAGTCTTCTGGTCCTTGGCTAGATCTTCTAACTTAATGGCCTTCTATTCTCCTACTTTGCCTCTCTGGTTCCCTAGCTCTATGCAGCTCTATGCAGCTCTGAAGGTCTCTCTATTATGCCTTTTAGGCTTATTTTTATACAACTACTACTAATGAATCGATTCAGATTCTTTGATGACTCAACAAAGCTCTCCAAATTCCCAAATTCTTAACTTTAGACTAAATCCTAAATAAACTGAAACTGACTATCTCTTCATATGCCCACCAATCATTTGAGGGCAATTACAATTCTACTCAAATATGAATAATTACATAGGAAATAAAAAACATGAGACCCCCCTATTTTTATCTATATATAAAATATTGTCTTGAGCCTAATGCCCTTGCATCAAAAGTGCACTTCAAGTCCTTTTTCATTTTTAACAAAGCTCGAAAAATAAGGATAAAAGTATGCATTGTGGTCAAAACATTCTTGAAATAAATTTGCATGACTAATCTGTTCATTAGTTGTAAAAACTGTTCAGAACAACATCAAATGGATTAAAAATACCTGTTTCATGATAAAAATATAATAAAACCATAGTCAAAACAATAAATATGATTTAAAATAATTAAATGACTATTAAAAAGAGTTTTACTATTCATTTTTACCATTCAATTGTTACCATTTGCATTTTGGAGCTCCAAACCTATTTTTGCCCCCGAACTTCAGTTGCTGATTACAATCGATTTTGTGGAAGATTTTCATTTCTGTTTGATCCAGGTTAGTGCCATGAACCCTCTCTTTCTTTGAGTAATCATTTCATTTCCTTTCATTGCTATTTTTTAGGGTTTTGAGCCCCTTAGGCTAAATTCTGCTTCTAAAGAGGGCAACATATCCTTGAGCATCAAAAAGTGCATTGTAGAGCACCTAAACTAAAGTCTAGTTGCATATGTAACACAGTGTCTCTTGTTCAAGACTGCGTTGGGTACAATGTTCATTTTTATTCTTGCATTATGCTCAAAATTTTTCTAATTTTTTGCATTGAAAGGAGTCTAATGAGTCTTATGGTTATGTTTTAGGATTTCATCGGACTATAATGACGATTACATGGAGGGAAAGAGAGCATGAAGAACAATATATGATTGCCCTAAATGATCTGGGTACAGTAAGAGCCTTGAGAGTTTGTGGTTTGTTAAAGTACTTCCGTTTGTCAGGGATGAGGCAACAAATAGAACACTTGGAGTTCCTAGTTCGAGTATGGGATCCAACTATCGAGGCATTTCACATTAAGAACAAAGTAGTTCCTATAACAGTAGAGGATGTATACTTTCATACAGGTTTGTTGAGGAGAGGCTTGCCCATTTCGCTCTCTGGGTCTGCTCTTGGAGGAGAGATTGTGAGAGATTATATTTTGTAGTATTGCTATCCAAGGGCAGAGCCAAGAAAATATGGGAAGATAAACATCTTGGATGTTAGAGATTTTCCTTTGAGAACCATCCTTTTCACGATCGCAAAACTTGTTGGCACTGTTACACTACATGTAGCGAATAGATTGTATAAGTATTATGTGCTAGAGTGTATGGAGCCCAGTCTTCAACTGGTTTGAAGCTGTAATTTCTCAGATAAAAGAACAACTAAACAATGCAAAGGGAGGAAGGAAGAAAAAATTCAGTTATGGATTTACGGTAGCTCCCTGTAATCAGCAAGATTGGAAAAATTCTAACCGCAGGGAGAAACACCGTTTCAACCACTTTGGGATTCTAGGATCTAGCCCTCCTGAATCCGGAGAGGGATCTCTCCAATAAGTGTAAAGATGGATTTATCTTTAAGGTTTTGGGTAATGATATTAAGCTAGTTATGAAGTCCGAGGGTTTTTTTTTGTTTTGGATGGTTGAGCATGATTATTATTTGAGTGGAAAGTTCTAAATGGAAAGAGTTTCAAAGGTGTGAAGTTGCAAGCAAATAGAACAAGCTTTGGCTAAAAAGATGGATGTAATGTTGGTTTTAGTCCATTGGGCTATGGAGTCATAATAGGGTTTAATTGAAACAATCAGGTTCAAGAGTGGTCCATGGGGCAAGTCATCTATGTCTAAGGATCTCTTTAAAGTTGATTTTATGGAATGAAATGATACAACAAGAAGGGGAATTAAACAAATGAAGAACAAAGAGCAGCCCAAGATCTGGTAAGTACTTTGAAACTAGCTAGCTTTTGACATAAACTTAAGAAAAACATAAAAGTAACCTAGGATCTGGTAAGTACTTCGAAACTAGCTAGCCTTTGATATAATTTCAACAGAAAACATTTAAACACAAGGGAAACACAAATGATAACGAAGAATGGTTTAAGATCTGGTAAGTACTTTGAAACTAGCCAACTTTCAACACATTCTTAGGGAAACTTTCAGATAGTATTTGGGGATAAAACTAGGACAGGGCTCACCATAACTTCCTTAGTTCATCTCTACTTAACATAAACTGAAATAATATTCAAGAATAACAATTAGCTAAGACAGTAGGATGAGGGAGCGCCAACATTCCTAACTGCTCAAACTGAATTAAATCATTCCCAAACAACGCAATTTGGAAGAAAACATATAGATAAAGGTTATCAATCAGAGAAGGGTACTAATATACAGTAAATCCTAACTCTATGCTTGTTGTTCTTTATCAGAGAAGATGGACAAAGTGAAAACAGAAATGAAATAACAATTTACAATAAGAAATAACATCACCGTCGACATAGACTAGGATCCCATAAATCGGCTTGTATTGATGCTTCAAACCAGTTACAACTTTAAGTCCAGTGTTTCAGTTCAGAAATCATATTCACTTCTCAGCCTAACTATTCTATCACAAAGCGAGCTTCAAGAGCCTTTGAACACTATTTACAATCAGTTCTTTCAGCCTGAAGTATATTTCAAAGTTACGCAGCCAACATTTTCTCATCTTCTACGAAGTATTTATGAAGAAATGAGGAGGTGGGATATGATAAAATATCTCTTAGGTCAATTAATATAGATTTAAGACCTACAATTGTAGCCGCACAACACCACCCAAAATTCTGGGTATATTTAAAATTTTGGGTTCCTCCTCTGCTCACTTAGTCGTTAAAGTCTTTCGCCTGACCTGCAGTCAGTGACATCCCAACGACCTATCCCCAACCCCTCATGAGCTTTCTCACCATCATGATCAGATTCTGTTACTGCAATCATGCCATATGTGGGAGGAATAATCCAGCATACGCTCGAACACTCTTACCGCAGTTGCGCCATGAGATTGCCATGCATACATTTGAATGAAAACCTTTTGTGTATTGAAAATTAAAGGCCCTCTCGCCGTGGGTCATTAAGCATTTTCACTGAATACGTATTTTAAGCTCGCTAATCTCATATGTTTTATCTAGGGACACCATTATCAAAGAGTAATTGTGATGTTGTAATGTTCCACACAGGTCGACCCCACGGGTGACAAACTCCTCAGTCTTGTCACGACATCAAGGGAAATAAAATTGAGCTTAACGACAAGGCCAAATTTGTGAGACAGGGGATGAGGAGGAGCAAGTGACCAGTACTGTTAAAAGGAGGATGGTGTGATACATGTTGAGCAAAGAAAGAACCTTTTATGTCACTGATGCAAAAGGATTTCTTCACTAGTGCACACCAGGTACCTAGAAATGCTCCATTTGGAAATGTCCGTACCAGATGCCATCTCGCATAAACCAGAAGCATTTGCTATGATCTAAGCATACGTAGGGACCGGATGGAGTATTTTCTGAAGAAGTTTTGAAGATCCTGCACAATACCAGCTCCATGTCGATGTCTGCACACAAAGGAACATATTTCACCACTTCGACAAGCCTAGCCTGAAGTATAGCCCGGTGAACAAAGTGGACTCAGGAGATTTCTCTAGAGAATGACAATCTCATTCGAGGCGTTCTCGTTCTGGGCAGCAATGCGAAAGCACACATGTTGGTGTGGCAAGCCAACGACAGAGTTTCAAATATGTGAACGCACCTTTGAGACATTTATTATTCCTGAGCTACATAGTGTGGAATTATTTATGCTGCAAGGAGTACAATGTGGAGGAATGAAAGGGACTTAAAACCCTAGTCTCCTCTGCTCTTACATATCCATAAAGTTTGTCTATGCGAGACCATAAGAGATGGAGAACTTCAAATTGAACCTAAAAGGTTATGTTTAAATGCATACCCCTTTTGGTAGCCAGGCACATTGATGCATATGCAAAGAGAGTCTCTAGAACCACAAGACAGAAAGGGTTAATATTAAAAGGGCCATCAATGTGGCTTGAGTAGCAGATTTCAACTCTCGATCTTTCAAAACGAGAAACATTCATATTATGAGGTGGTGGCCTTGGCATGAAATTTTTTATTTATTTGCGCTAACAATCCGAGGAAAAGAAAATGATCAACATTGTATAATTAAACCAAGGCGCGAAAGAAATACGGTTTTCAAACCACGTGAGATTGGTGGAACGAAACTACACAGAAACGTTGCATGGAGCCAAATGTTCGATGGCAGGTTTTCAATTTACGGTAAATATTTATATATATACATGGCGGTGAAAATTTTCAACTAAAACATGGAGCGGAGTGCTATACCTATAGTGGAATGTTATAATTGACAATCTTTAACCACGTTTTAAGCGATGCAAGAACCATATGGTTTCAAAGCCATATAAGAGGGCAGAGAAAACTATAAAAACATTACAAATGGCTCAAATACGTCTGTGGTGAAATTTTATCCAGATATTTCGGATGGAGAAAGGAACGAGACCTTAGTCTTGAAACCACGTGTTTCCGATTGTTTTCCTGCTTCGGACACCGCTTCTTATATTATAAACTTGCCACCAAGAGAAATGGAAACGATCCAAACGAGGGAGCGGAAGCCAATCACAGGAAGAACCGGCCACGTGCAAGCATTTTCGAGAAGAAAATCACAATGACGTGAGAAAGCCCTAGGGTATCGAATTCAAAAGGTTTATTATATGTTTATGCTTTTATCACACGATCCATTGTTATTCTTCGTTCAAACCATGAGATATGTATCAACCCATTGCAAAAAAAAAAAAAATGTGGAGCGGATGTATATATAGTGGCTCAAATTCATAAAGCACAACCTTATAACAGACCTACGATGGAAATGTTATAACAACCATCGAGCGGTTATAATCAAAAGAAATGCAGAACTATATAAAGACATCAGAGCAAATTTTCAACGTATGGTGAATGTTTAGAGTAGATGTATGCATGTAGCAGTCAAAAGTTGTGTTTAAACATTTGGAGCGTGCAGTGGTCGAAATGCATGTTTGAAGCACGGACAAAAGGTTATAACAAAGCCATGGGGGACAGAGCCATAAAATCACATAATCCATAGCCTATGTTTTAAACAACGCAAACCATATCAGATGGAGGCTGATGACACGGGAACACGTCCATCACCCAATGAAACAGGGAGGCGCTGGACGTCAGAAAGCATTTTATGATAATGCCGTTAATGTAAAAAGACAAAAGTTCTTGCATAATAAATGGAGATGCCTTGCATATCAAACGCAGATGCCTTGCGTATAAACAGAGATTCCATATCAGAGCGCCACGTTGCAATGAGGTTTCGTTCTTGTAGACACTGTCACTATGAAGCAAATAATTTGGATAACGTTAAAAGCTCTAGCAGAGACATGAAATTCTTTCATAACACTCAAAGGGTCGTTTGTCCACGTTCTGAAACTGCGCAAGACGTTCATTGAGTGCATGTTAGCTGTGCAGTCTACATGGGGAACTTATTTTTTTTCTGATGGGTAACCGTGAAAGATGCTGCAGATTCGCTAACCTTTTAGAGGCTCACTGGCACAACATAACGGTTCACCTCAACGCTAATGGAAAATTCATGCATGCAACACATGATGGAGACACAGCTTGATGGTAGTGGCAGCTTGAGGTCGAAGGGTGAACACAGATGAGGATGGTCAAGCCGTAGATCAACTTCCCACGCGTCCATGCGACTCAGATAGAGTTTGACTATGCGACTAAGGGGAGGTCGCAGAACAACCCAGGTCGCTGAGTCACAACACACCCAAAGTCCAATAAGGCGTGACTTGCCTGAATCTATGACTGTGTGACCCTGTGAGGTCACAAATTCAGTCGAGGTCGCTGAGTCGCATGTCTATGAAACCAGTGTGAAGTGCGAATTGGTAGTAGTAGCGACCTTACGACCTTTTTAAAGTCGCGCGACCCCTCCAGGTCACTGAGTCACTGATCTATGAGACAAATAGAAGCTGTGACTTGTAATAAAGGGTGCACATGATGCTTTGATAATCTAATCGAGTCCAGAAGCCTGCCTTTTAATGTCCCCACCAGAAAAGAGAGGCTTCTCTAAGACCATGACTTACTCAACGAGGGTCAAAGGAATGAGTTCTTGCCATACGCACGCCAAGTCATAGTAAAGAGAAGACCAAAGGATGATTATGCGTTATGAAGCGTGTTAAAGGTCATGGGCTTACTTAAGCATAAGCACAACTCCACAACTGCGCATTATATGGGCTATTCAGTAAGCCATACCTCACACCTAATTCCATGAATTTCCACAAAATGTAAACATATATGGGTCGTGAAGCCTCCCGATTGGGATAAGTTTGGATGCATGCGGCAACGATGTCGGGTTCCCCTCACGAAAAGCTAAAGGGCATGTAATGCATTCATTAGAGCCACATATGCGGCATTTGGTGGTAGGAGAAGGTCACACCGGGAAGAGAAGGCGCAGTCCCACGGAGACCATTTATAGCCAATCTGAACAAAAGATGAAGGGAATAGTGTTGTCCACCCATTCATGTGGTAAACTCTTATTTGCACCAAAATAGTGTCCAAGGTAGCGCCGCGTGAACACCATGAGCCTCCCTAAAAGCTTCTTGTTATGGGTTGCACATGATTTGTTTGGGGTTTCTGAGGTCTATGCATACCTCCCTCATGAGAGCTATATGGTACAGTTCTAGCCTGCTACCAAAATACAAAAATGGGAACCAGAAATGCATCACATGCAGTGGGAGATGGCACAAGCAGAAGATCTTTGATCTTGTCAAGGGTTTCCGCTGAAAACATTCAGAGCTCAGTGAAGGCCATGCTGTGGCACAATACCTGACCACACAGGGGTCTAAAGTTATTGTTTTCGTTTGTGCAATTAATTAATTTTCCCCCTATCATTATTATTCATAAATGAAGACATGTAACCTAAACTATGTGACTGCAGGTGGAAGCTGTTGGGCTGCGCAATGAGCCAAATTTTTTCCGGTAAGCGAGAGGACCCTTTTTTAAAGCAAAGGATGCGTCACTAAGAATATTTTTTTAAAATCCAAAAATAGCCCAAAGAAGGCCACAAGTCACTGATTTGCCCAAGGTTGCAGGTCGCATATCTGTCGAGGTCGCAGGTCGCGGGTGGTCTGAGGTCGCAGGTCGCGAATTGCTCAAGGTCGCAGGTCGCGGATGGCCCGAGGTCACAGGTAGCAAATTGCTTGAGGTCACAGGTCAAAAATTCCCAAAGGTCGCAAGTCGTAGAGGTCGCCAGGTCACTAAGGCTCATCCCCTATTAAATTCCCGACGACGCGACCTTGCGACCCAGCGACTAGGTCGCAAGGTCGCAAAACCTAGTCAGGTCGCAGGTCGCAACAGTGGCTTAGGTCGCAGGTCGCAACAGTGGCTTAGGTCGCAGGTCGCAACAGTGGCTCAGGTCGCAGGTCACAGAATAGACCGGGTCGCAAGGAAACCCAACAGTCGGGAAAGCGAAAAGTCAGGGAGCCCAAAGGGCAAGCCTTTCTCTATAAATTCTTCCTTCAGGAACTTGTAAAAGATATTTTGTTTGGGACTCGAGCTGAGTATATTGTATTACTAGAGGATTATACATTTAAGCAAGAATACAAGCATTTTGAAAAATCCCTTTGTGGATCTGGTGTTGTCATATGTATGAGCGCTATTGAGTATTATGTTTTCAATTTCTGAACGTCTTTAGACTAAGGGAACTGTATCTTTAATTCATATCAAAATTGCATAACATTTTGCTGAGTATGTTAATGGTGGTTGAGTTCATTTCACTTTCTTAACGAATGCTGATGGCTTTGTTTATTAGCACTTGTGTTACCATTTAAAACTTTTAGGGAGTGAAGGGTGTTCTTTCCATGAGGAATTGTTTCCTTTGTGGTCAGAACAGTTTACAAGCATGACCCTAATGAAGTATTGTTAACGACACTTCCTTCGGTCTTCATGCTTTATTATTTCCTCTTGCTACTCATAGTGTTGCATGTACATTTAATGCATCAATCATATGTCTTGTATCATTTAATTAGGTGTGTATCCACTATTTTATAGAGTTTAAGTGAGACCCAAAGAAAGGATAAATCAACGGTAGCTGGACCCACACCCCGGACGGGATCCCTATTCCAAACGGTTCAAGGTCTAATTGGGACCTTTTACCAGGGAGATCCCCTGCTATTGGCTGGACAGATTTTACTATCA